>JABSTQ010009087.1:600000-977500 GCA_013358835.2 Ixodes persulcatus
GAATGCAATGCTATTCAATGGGAGGTTTGTATTCGGCGAATGACGAAATGGTGGTAACTGACAGCTAAAGCTAACTAAGGTTTGGCTTCTTGTGTCCTAGATTCTGGCTTTAGGATTTGTTGTTGGGCGTTTTTTCATCGGCTAATGTCACAATCTCAGTGGCAGATGACCGAAAACATGATGCTCGGAGCTCAAAATACACCTCGCCCTGCGCTTCCTTAACTGTCTGTCAAAAAAAGTGTATCGTCGTGACGCTCGTAGTCATTGTACGTTCGCTATCACCAACTAAACCAATTACGTACAAAAACACAATAGCAGTGTAGCACCGCATTCGTGTGCACACGATTGTTCTAGCCGGTCTTTGCAAACGCACGATGCAACTCTGGCGCTGCTTGATCCATCAAATCGTAGCGTTGATTCCGATCGGATTTAATATAAAACAAAGTACTTTGAAAGCGCCTGAAAATCCAAAGATTGCCTGTTTCTTTAAAAATTCCCCTGTACTTTCTAGTTCCCCCTTTCCAATGGCGTGCGTCACTCGTGGTGGTAGTACGATGGTAGTGCATCGGTTCTTCGAGTGCTGTTTCTTGCTGCGTTATACAAAAAGAGGGTGAGGATGGTCGGTGAACCATGGCGCGGTAAATCACGGCAGCTTATAGAAGCTCAAGCTAAGGCTCACAACGCGGAATGAAACATCGTGAACTCAACCCGCCAGTCCTAATTTCTAATTATATATGGTACCGGCATTATTGATATTTGTTTAATAATTACCGTTTGACGTACAAGGTGCCGCACAAAAGCCATGCGGAGAGCCCTGGGTTCGTGAAGATGTTAAACAAAAGAGCTTGGAATGGACAGTCACATTTTCTATTGACACGTTCTGATCGCAGGTGTTATTGCTTAGCGCGCCAGAGGCACCCTATGCGGCAGTGTACGCCTTCGGGTTAGCACTAAACTGGGCCAGTTCGTATTTCCGCTGAGCGTACGTCAAAACCATGATTTAGTTGCCATACTGCACTGACAAAACTGCCCCTATGCAGGGGAGACACACATCGCCTCGATTTCATGACACGATAGTGCCACTCTAGCGCAGGATCGGCAGAACCGATCTAAATCGCAAATACGAAACGTTCCTTTACTTCTCACTCCTTTCGCTCGAAGCAGTTTAATAACCCGCGAATGTCGCCGCAATCTCGCGCTATACTTTACGCGCAAGCCACGCTTGTATACTTGGCCGGGTTCTTTTAACCGTAAGCATAGAGCTTAGTGGTTTTCGGCAAATAGGAACGACGGAGTCCCCGGAACGGTGAGTATCGACGAGGTACGCACACAAAACCCCTGCGGTCTTTCTCCTAATGACACTTGTCGTTAGAAACGGTTCGCCGACTGCGGGATGTTAATGATTTCCTCTCGATCTGCGATGGCCAAGATTCCCCATAATGAGCACCCCAAAACGGGTCTTTCTTTTTTTTTTCACTTTTTGTATGATATTTATTTGAAGGTGTCCTACGTTGCTATCCCGATCTCTCGCTATTTCTGGTGCGCGTTTTTATGTCGTACTCACTAACGTTATCGACGACAGAAGAGTTGAAGCGAAAACTGGTCTGTTTGTTCCTGTCTTCTTTTTTTTTTTCAGTTGTGTCCTGTACGGCTAGACGTTTTCTCTCCTTTCATTGCTTTATGGACGGTGGGATGGTGATCAAGATAACCGCAATGCCGGATGAATGGTCTAACAAACGACTCTTCAATTTCAAAAATAAGTTTAATGTTTTTTTGTGTCGTTCTTTCTACTGATTTATTTATCTGTTTTTTGTTGTTTTTTTCTTTGCTCTTTGGTTCAATTAACTCTCTATGTCCACTTTTCTTGTTGCTTTTTTTCGATTGTTTAGAGAGAGATTAGTACAAATAAGAAAACGATTTGATAAAAATATTTATTTAATCTTTTTTTTTTCGAAAACGCTTTTATTAACGTTTAGACAACGCCAGCTTTCCTTCTATAGTGGACGCCAGTTTAATATTTCAGTAGAAAAGCCCTGCCTTCAGAGCCAGCTTTCTGCCTTTAATAACGGTCCGTCGCACGCACAGCTAAATCCCGACGGAATGCAACAAACGCATGCTGGAGCCGGAGCCTCTGCTGATTTCACTGCCTGTCACGTGCTATAATGACTCATCGCCAAGCGTCTCGCACTTTCACTCATCATTATCGCTTGATTATTAATACATATAACATGTTTGTCGCTTCCTAAATTGAATGCACTACGTATAGATGATAGGACGCATTGGACCTGAATACCGCTTTCGACTCAAGAGCGCCATCTGTCGCACAGAAAGGCAACTCCCCCGACGCCATCTTGGTGGATACCGCGTCGTTCATGCCAGTCTACGCACGTTTCATTGTTGCAATACTAATCACAATATGTTCGCGTTTTGTAGTGTAAAGTCAGATGAAGAGCCGTTTGGTTGCCCGAACTGGTGAAGAAACTGTATTTGTCTTGTTCTGCCGCGATGTCCAGACTAAAAGTCAGCCACTATCGGGGTGGCGACTACTTGTTCGACGTGGCAAGGCACGTTTGATGCGGAGATTTAGAAGCGAGCCTGCTACACTACAGATAGAGTTACTGTTGTTCAATAAAAGCGTGCGGCTATCGGTTTTGAATACGGCTTTATTGGTATGGGAAGTTGCGTTCGTAAACGTGGAAGATAGGTAAAACTACGGCCTCGCGTGCTTGTCTGGCAGGTTTCAACAGCTGATTAATTAGAGTGTTCAGACTGCTAAGTACAATTCAGAGTGACGTCATTACAATTTTTGGAGCTAATACGTGTACCAATTGTTTTGAAATGATTGGTCGTTTTTGGCAAATACGTTTGACAAGGCGAATATTAGAATATGTGGTAGAACGTAAAAGCAGCCCAGTGAGAATTGCGAAACAATCAAATTTGGCTTTTACATAAGCAGTCTACACAGTTGATATGTTAGCGCCATCCAAGCAAACGGAAAGGGACACTGCTTTCGAAAAGCTGCTTCTAGACACAAAGCCTACCTGCTTCGCGTGCTGCCTGCAACCTGCTGCTAGGAAGTTTGGCAGTAAGAGGATTTGTGGAGTGCAGCGACTAGCAATCGGTGGGCCCGGAGTCACCAAATCTTCGAAAACTCTACACTGCGTGCCACATAAGCTCGCGACTGATCGAGAATACACTCTAGGATAACAGGATGGTGCAATAGCAATTAAGCCTCTGAACTCGCGCAGCCACGAATACTCACTTATCTTTCACAACATGGTGGCTGCAAGCGAATCACCAAAACATATAACGGGCGTTCAAGGAACTAATCCACTCTCACTTTTAATAAATTAATGGTACAACTCAGTCTCTTGTTCTTACTCAGAGCAGAAAAGCAAAATCTCTTCGCACGTGATAAGGAAACGGCTGTTGTATTACACGCACACTACACCACGAAACTTGCACTAGGGCGACGTACACAAACCGGGAGCATCCTTCAAGATGGCGTCCGCTGCCCAGTGTACCCAGTCAGATCTAACTTTTTTTACTCATTGTTGACAGACTTTTTCAAAAGGGTCTATAACGAAAAGCAGCCAAACCTTTACACTCTCCTCGCCCTGACACTCATCGATTTCTAAGACACGTTCTCAAAATTGTTTGAATGGTCTTGCCCTGTTGCTGAAATAAATTTCGAGAAGCATTCGCTTTATCAGTACCAAAGGGCAGCTTAATGCAGACTCAGGTAGAGTTGCGACTTCCTCAAACCCCACCCCCGGCCCAATCGTCATCACTAGTGGGTTCACGCAGTGGACCTTGCTTGCGTAAGCATCACCGCCTGTACCTCTGCCACTGCAGCTATGGCGACTCGTCGGCGTCATCCCGGCTGCCATATTTGAGATTATCTCCACTTGATTCCTACACAAAGACCATGCCTGGCTTCCATTTTTTTCCCCCTAAAACCAAAGTTTTCGCAAAAGCGCAAAAAAGAAGTGTCCCTTCCAGACCGAGAAAACCTCCTTTTGCACTGTGTTATTCTGCTTGCGATATTTAAGCGGAAAACTAACTCGTTTGACGAGACAAAACCCTGTGACTGGCAACCGAAGTTCCTGCGGTTACGTCCGCGAGTTTACGCCCAAATAAGCAATGTCCCAACTAAAAGTCTGAAGCGGAATCTCACCACGTGTATGCGGCTTTAGAAAATAAGCTTCTCGTCTTATTGGCACACAGTCGTCATTTCGTCTTTGTTGTGTATTGTGTAAAATATTGAACATTGTCCAGTTTCGGTTTCAGATGCTCGGTTGGCAACATGGTGTCCGAGTGTGTGTATATAAAATATGGTGTCCTGTATAAACATGTCTTTGGTATTCCGTCAGTTGTTTGGGCTCGACATTGAATCTTCTTCAAGGATGCTTTTGTGGTGGCGTACGCAACAACCGACCCAGCGGCTCCCGAGAGAACTTTTCTCCGCTCGATCGAGCGGCCCCGGAGAGCGTCAGATTACCTTACCCGGCTCAAGTGCTGCGTCGTCGACGGATGTTGCCGCACGCTTACATAAGTCCGCGCAACATCCATTGCACCACATTAGATAACATCTTGGCAATCACACCATAGCACTGCCAATACTGCTGTCTCATCCAGCTGACGTATTGCCTCGCGATTGCAACAGTTCACGCCATCGCGAGGTAACCCTCAGCACGAGGGTTTAAAAAGGAGTCGGGACAGAGGACTGGACGGAGACGAGACGGAGACGAGACGGACCGAGACGATATTGGGCCATCCACCTGGACTGACGACAACATCGATGCTGCATCATTATTCTAAAGTTGGACAAATAATAACCAGTTAATTCAATAAAAAGTTAGCGTTCTCACCAACCGTTTTAGGCCATCTTAACTTCCTAGTCAAGTCTAGAGCAACCCGAGACGCTACAGTGGTGACCCGGACGAACAAGAAACAAGCACTCTTCAGCAAGCAAGCACATCATCCCACCGGCCCTCCCATCCCCGCACCGAACGGAAGCTCCCGGCCCTGCTCATCTCCCTCATCTCCCGGAGGCTACTTCCACCACCTGGCCCGTCGACTCATGGACAACGGCTCAACCGAACATCATCACCGACACGGTTCCTGTTCCACAAGGCCCACGACAAGGCAGTGGTAGTACCGCTCGACGCAAATGCGATGCTCCGCGAGCGCTTCGCAACGACGGTCTCTGCCACAGCCAGTGTCCCCACAACTCCAGCCACTATCTTGTCCGCGGGGCGCGTCACTCATTTCCGCCCCAAGTTTCGGCACCACGGCCCGCGACTCCATCATCGCACCCACCGCCTTCGTCACCATCATCGCCGGTGAGCCACATCTTTTTTTCACCACACAAGAAAAATAAAGAAATCTACCCGCATCCCTCTCGCTGCCACGCCCTCAACGATGCACCGCTCTGCACCCAAAGCGTCTAACTCACCTCGGACAACTCTACTTGAGCACGTCCACGCGGACAACTCACTGCATGCAACCCGACGCGGTAACACCACGCAACTCACCGCGCGCCACTCAACCAATCAAGCAAATCACCGCGTGCAACCCAACGCAACGCAATGCGTGCAACCCAACGCGGAAACACCACGCAACTCACCGCGTGCCACTCAACCAGCAAACCACCGTGTGCAACCCAACGCAACACAATGCGTGCAACCCAACGCGGAAATACCACGCAACTCACCGCGTGCCACTCTCTGCACTCAGCTCACCGCAGACACCGCAACACGAGTACGTCCCCACCGCCTCCTCACCGCAAGTCCAATCACCGCAAGCGCCTCACCGCCGGCAACCCACCGCCAAGTCCCACCGCCTGCTGCTCTACGCGAGTACCACGCGGCCGACTCAATGCGGGGCCTCGGCACGGGCACGCTACTGCAAGCGACTCTCTGCGGTCCTTCTGACGCTCCTGGCTCATACGGAAAAATCACGCGCGTCCAACAGAGACTGCAACACGTGATTCACGGGCTACGCCCTCAACTTTCCACGACGGCCCACACCAGGTTCTGTAGCACCGACCGACGCCACTCACGGTCGGCGCTCACGGAAAGAACTAAGTGATCGCCGCCTATCATCGAAATCTTTATCTTTCGCATCAACACTTCTCGTCGTCCACCCCAAACCATCATCGCTCGAACGTCCAGCAAGCGGAGATCCAGACACGCTCCGGCCGCCACGTGCCACAGCGTCTGGGCATTGCATCTCCTCCTACACCTGCTACTACACTCCTCACTCGCGTACCCGCGGCGAGTCGAAAGCCTAGGCTCGGATAACGGTGGTCTCTAAACGTTCGCCTACTCTCTGGGGAGGGAGTACTGTGGTGGCGTACGCACGCACCAACCCAGCGGCTCCCGAGAGAACTTTTCTCCGCTCGATCGAGCGGCCCCGGAGAGCGTCAGATTACCTTACCCTGCTCAAGTGCTGCGTCGTCGACGGATGTTGCCGCACGCTTACATAAGTCCGCGCAACATCCATTGCAACACATTAGATAACATCTTGGCAATCACACCATAGCACTGCCAATACTGCTGTCTCATCCAGCTGACGTATTGCCTCGCGATTGCAACAGTTCACGCCATCGCGAGGTAACCCTCAGCACGAGGGTTTAAAAAGGAGTCGGGACAGAGGACTGGACGGAGACGAGACGGAGACGAGACGGACCGAGACGATATTGGGCCATCCACCTGGACTGACGACGACATCGATGCTGCATCATTATTCTAAAGTTGGACAAATAATAACCAGTTAATTCAATAAAAAGTTAGCGTTCCTCACCAACCTTTTTAGACCATCTTAACTTCCTTGTCAAGTCCCGGACGAACCGAGACGCTACACTTTCATTCTTGAGCAGTTTCTAACTCCACCCTATGAAGCAGGTGTCGACCGATGAATGCAGCACGTGCCGACGTTTTAACCCCTCAATCATAATTAGATCCTTTTTGGAAGTTGTAACGCAATACCTCCCGTCGAAAATCAATGCACACGATGACAGCTCTTGACGATAACATGCTATTTATACCTCTGCAAAAATGAATGAGGGTGCTTCCGGGAACAAATAAAAAAAAAAAAGAAACCTCGCGTGAACCTGCGCTAGAAAAGTGACGCAACCGATATAGCGAACTCAGAAGTCCTCGACCCACACTCTCTAATTTTACGCGTAGGCAGTCGAGCTGGCTTGTCGCAAAAAGATATTCTTGGCATCCGTCCGCATCGGCAGTGACTCTGTTCTTCGAGCGTTCCATTTCCCGGGAACATATAAACAGCGCGTGATGGAAGCTATATAAACCGGGCAGCGACGCGTATCAACTGCGCAAGTTTTGGGGCTAGTGCGTCCGCATAAGAGTTATTTTTTTTCTGCTCCGAGCATTGCGCACGTAAACAACGAGAAAGTGGAGGCTTGTCAACCTCAGATTTCGCTTATATCGCTACGTCTGAGTGCGTTACTTCTATACTTCGTTTCATACCGTACGTCCGACGGCAGTCAAAGGCACGAACAGATACGACCAAGAAAACACACACTACACGCTGAAAGCGAACTTCACAGGGCCTTCCCTCTAGACGATTAGTTCATCCATATTGGGACATTAGGAACACCACATCGTTGCGCTTTTGGCGTTGTTTGATTAGTCCCACCGGCTGAGGTGAAACGATGTATAGGCACGCGCTATACTTCGTTTCCAGGCTCAACTATTACGTAGTATTATTTTTTCTTAGGCAGGATCACGCTGCATTCGCTGTGCGTGATTGGCTTAACATTGAAAACTCACAAAGACGACGATCGGAATGACGATTTACTTTTTTGCACTGCTTGAATGGCTCCATCGATGCGTAGTGTCGACAGCTGTCGGACTTTGATTGAAACGGAGTACGGTAATGGACTTACCTGTCTCTGTATCGAAGTGCTTTTCAGGCTGGCGAGAGGTCGAGAAAAAGAATGCTATACTATTTAAAACTTGGGGCGTGACCGCTTTAGACCAACTTAACTCACTGACGTCGTGCCACTACGGTGGCGCTGCTGTCGGTACTGCGCATGCGCAGAAGTCTCACTCCCCCCGAGTTCGGTTTCTGCGCACGCGCAGTGCCCACACCTGGTCCTGTGGGGAAAGCGGGCTTGTCTGGAAACACTGTGTTGGGGGATACGTTATCGGCGACACAATCGCAATACCGGAGAAAACGATTGAAATTAGAGGTCTGCTCGTAGATGGAGCTACGCGGAGCATTAGTGACATGGCACAAGCAGTGCGGATCCCCCCCCCCCACCCTTAATAACTTTTACTAAAGCATGAAATGGTGTTCTAAAGCTTTCCCAAAATCCAAAATGTTTGTCCTTCCGTGCATTTTCCGCTACATTTAGCGGGGAAAGAGGCGTCACATGACATCACCTCACGTCACGTGACCAAAAAATCTTTGGGGAATTGACGGCACATGGCCTTTATACGTCGACTCAGTTTCCCCGCTGAATTTAGCGGGAAAATTGACGTCTCGTGGCCAAAACATCAATCCAGCTTCCCCGCTAAATTTAGCGGGAAATTTACGTCACGCGATCTACACGCCAATTCGGTTAGCGGCTTAGCGAGGAAAATTCACGTCTCGCGACCTAGACAGCCATCCAGTTTCCCCACTAAATTTAGCAGGGGAAAGCGACGTAGCATGGCCTATACAACTATTCAATTTCCCCGCTAAATTTAGCGAGAAAGTACACGTCACATGACACACTGATTCACTCGCCGATTCCCTATAATCCGTTTCGTGCATCGTACGATTTTAAAGGCAAAGGTAATAGCGGATTTAATCTTTTTTTTTTATTTCTCAGTTACAATTATACTGCGTCACTGCCAACGTGAGAACGACAAAAAAGAGCTTGAGTTGTCCCGCCTCAGGCGCGAGCCTTCGACAGTGCTTCGGCGTCTCGTGCACCTCTGGCACCTGCGCAGCCAATGCACGGCTGAAGGCAACGAGCACGTGATGTTGGCCCTGGCGCCATAGAGTTATTATAATGTATGCTAGAGGTTCAACTGGCGCTAATGTCTATGCGACTTCCGTGACGCAAATTGAAGCAGACAGCAACCAGTCTACTTTTGCGGAGCTCCTGTGCATTCCTATGGGAAAACGCGCGTGCATTTTGCCTCTTCGCCGGAAAATAACACGGAATACTTTGGTGATTTGAGTCGTACCGAATAGTATGTGCCTTGATTAACATTGTAAAAGTGTAATTACTTTACTTAGCGCGTTTTTCTTCATTAGAGAAAAGTGTTTAACTTCGCTACATTTCAATCCCAAACGTGTGTTCCGCAGCGCGTATAAAAACAAGCGACGATTCGAAGCGAAATTAATATCGAAAGGAATATGGAGTGTGTTTAAGGCTCGCCAGCATTCCGGTGACGCTTATATATTGCTAATATGCCAGTCCTGTCACTATATTAAAATGACCCCGTCGTGCATGAGCGGATGAAAACATTCAAAACATAAATAATAAAGCGCGTGGGCTATGAAAGGTGTCTCTTCGTATTGTTTTCTCTGCCGGGCAGGTTTCATCGGGCACTCGTTGTCAAAGATTTCGATCGTGCTGGTGATATTTTGAACATAGAAGTTCGCACAGAGCAGAAAGAATAAAGCGGTACTTAATTATTTAAAATTGGAATATATATTACGCGGCCTTTAATTTATTTTGATCGTACATGCACGGGTAGTTACTGATCCAGTGTTACTGCGTAGTTCTTGCCGTCTCCCTTAATTGCTAGATGTCCTTCGTTCGTTTGGCACGTATATTCCTCATGCTGAAAAGCGCCTACGTCGTGTTCGCGCTAAGAGTGTCTGACAGTGCACATAAATACACGTGCGAAGCCGTTTCAGCACCGTTTTTAGTGCGATGAATTTGAAACAAAAACGCCGTAAGTGACCAATTATTTCGTCGGTCTGTCTGAGATATGTTCCAAGCTACCTAGCACGTACGAATTATTCGGGATATTTGCTCTTATGATCGAGCGCAGGGAGAAAATGCACTCACTTTTTCCCATAGAAATGCATTACCAAAAGTCAATTTTCGACTGCTTGCTGTCTGCTTCAATTTGCGTCAGCACACTAGCGCCACTTGAACCTCTAGCGTACATTATAATAACTCTATGCCTGGCGCTCGAAAGACACGCCCCGCCGTTCTCACTCTGTCAGCGACTACAGTGATTTCCTATAAAAGAAACGCTGTTCTTTTTTTGGTATTTCTTTGAGAACGTGACGAATTTATGTTCTAGCTTCACCGTCAAGTTTGAATGGTTGCGTTCGTCTGTTCCTCCTAGAAACAACGCGTTCCAGGAACGTCATTCTTTGAAACGCCGCTCGGTAGAACAGTGCTGAGCCTGTACTATTTAGATCAGTGGTCTCAAACTCATTTGAGTGGGGGGGGGCAAGGCCGAATGCCAAGTTATTCGGCGGGGGAGAGAGGAGGGGGGGGGGGATGAGTCAGAATGTTTGGAAGAGTAGAGATCTGGTGCTCTATGATCTCCGTAAACTCAGTTCTGCCAGTGACATCTATAAATTTAATTTGTTTACATGACTACTTTGCGGCAACGACCAGATGTGGTAACAAGAATTAAAATGACACCATCCCGCCAACGTGCTGGCATTTTTAATATAACAAGAGAGCAAGTACGCTATCGTTCCCGTTGCTCACTTCACTCGGGAATTAACCAAGCTCAAGATGTCTTTAAAAAGCAATCAGTTGATTTGTCACCTCTTGCTTTTCCGACAATTGTTTTTTCAACACGTTGAAAAATACTTGTCTTTTAATGGTGATATTTCTTGAAGGCGAGAATCCCGAGCTCGTAGCTTTATCTTTGGCAGTTGCTTCTGCTGATCGAAAGTTCTCGCAGACGAGATGCATTTTTTAACAAAGAATTCGCTCTTGTAGCCGAGTTGCCGAATTGTTGTACATTACAACAAGCTGGGAAGCAAAATATAAAGAGAAACAAGGAGTAAATGAACACAGCTTATGAAAAAATATGTGAATACGTTAAAAAAGCAGAGCTACTTTGTGAGCGAAAATGAATCGGCAATATTAGATCACTATGAAGCATGCCATTTCTAGCGCTCGAGACATGGGAACCGAAACTCATAGCCAGTTGTTTGCGGGCCGCGTCCCAGCGAGTCGCGGGCCGCATGCGGCCCGCGGGCCGCGTGTTTTCAGACCCGTGATCTAAATATTATTATTCGAAACTTTTTTTACTCTCAGGCGACGCCAACTTTAATTTGCATTCTATGCGACTCAAAGGATTTTGGATTAAGTATTCATTGCATCAATCAACGATTCATTGAGTAATAAGGCACACCGACAGGTTGGTTTTTAATTTACTGCACGATAAACTGTTTAGCGTACTAATGGATTGGTGTTTCGCCCTAATGACTGCCTGAGCGTTTCATTTATTAAATATTTCTTATACATTACTAAACTATTGATTAACATGATGGATTTCTATGCTTCTTCAATTGTGCATTGAGCGTTAGATTTGTAAAATATCGGACGTACAAGATTTTATATCATATTTTTGACACTAATGCAGGTATTGGTAGATTGACTGATTTCTCAAGCATATAGATTTATCTATTGGTTCATAGTTTGGTCTATACCTTAAGCTTTTAGTTGTGGATTATAATAGGGTGGAATAATTGGCATTTTGATCGGCATAATATTCTGTGCGGGCAGAAACCGTGGGAGAAGACAAGACGAGAGAGCGCAGGGACGCTAGAACACCGTTCTTTGGTTGTAACGATTAGAAGGTAGACGTAAAGATAGCTGCCTGTCTCCACTGTCATAGCCTCTAATATCCTGACAAAGCCTGGCAGATCGCCACGAAAAGCGGCCGCCGAAATGAAAAAGGTGAAGCGGCAGACAACGGATGAAAGGAGAGCCACGTGACTGGCGCCCCACTGCGGCGAGACGCCGAAACGCACTTCTCCCGAGCGAACAAGTGTGTTTCGAGTCCTCGCCGCTGCAAAAGCTGTGCGCTGACGACCAGGTTCCCCGTGAAATGCTCTGTCCTACCAGATCCTTGCGCTCCAAATCTGCGACCGGGCACTCCATGGCTCCGTCGTCGAACTGCCAGACTTTGTGAATAGAGAGGAGGCTATGCCACTGCAATCGTCGAACCCGTTCGAATGCGAAGGTCAAACGCCGGACGCCAACGTTCTGCGTTCTAACGCGTTCGACGAGTGCGACGAAGGAAAAGGCAGCGTGCTCTACTTTGCGACTACCCCCTGATCATTCCAACCAGGGCTCGGTGTTCTGACATCCTCGCGCGCTTGGTCTCCTCCTCTCTCTCAGGTTCTGCCCTTATACAGTTGGCTGGATCTATTGATTAATGGATTGATTAATTGAGTGTATGATTGCATGATTGATTGATAGCTTGATTATGATTATAAATTGATTGATATTTGGCTTACTGATAATGTATTGATTACATAATTGATAAATCTATACTTTTGTAGATAAGTTGATTGACATCTCGCTTAGTGATTTTGTTGTTTCTTTTTGTGCGCATTTTCAGATGGGCTACGGCGTGAGCAGGCAGTCTGTGCTGCGCGGCGAAGTGGACCCCGATCTGAGCAACTCTCTGACGGCCCGACAAGCCGAGTTGGTCCGATCCACTTGGGCTATCGTGTCGCAGGACCTTGCCGGAACAGGGGTGGTCGTCTTCAAAAGGTGCGTCTCCTCCGTTCCTGCCGCCGCTTTTAGTCAAGAAGGAGATACCTCTTAATGGCGTCACCTACTACCAGAAATTTGTCCGTCCGCCCGTCCGTGCATTCCCCCGCTGAATTTAGCGGCACGGGGGCGCCACGTGACCTCATAGTATCAGGTGACACCACGATTCGACGACACCGCGACCTCACGTCACGTAAGCAGATCGCGTGATGTCACGTGACACCTTGAGGTAACGTAACCGAAGCACTCGCATGACGTCACGAGACACCACGAACTGACACTTTTCATCAATTTATCCCGCTAAATTTAGTGGAAAAGCACGCGTCGCATGATCTGATGTCGCGTGACGCCAGATCACGTGCCAGGAATTGTCTCCTATATTAAGTAGGCAAACTAACGTCACGTGGGGACGTCACGTGACCCCACGTCACGAGACTTAATCACGTGACGTGACGATACTGTGTCAACTTGTGGTGTCACACGTAACGTCAATTTCCCCGCTAAGTTTAGTGGGAAAATGAATAAACAAAGTGTTCCTCTTCACTTCCCCAGAACGGCATGTGTAATATTTTCTCAACATACTTAAATGACCTATTCGTAAATGCTGCATTTCGTGCGTTATAAAATTTGGGAGATAAAAGTCGCTGGCCATTTTGTGCTTTCCATGCGAGTCCTCCAAGGCGTTGGAAGAAGCCCTCCTATAGTTGGCTGCACGGAGCTCGGCAATAGAAGCGCTTCAATCCGAGCCCTTTACGGCCTGAAGCCAAAGAGCGGTACTCACAAAGGACACCCACTTAGTCCCTCAGTAACTATGGGGCCATAGACGCGAAGGACTTCTGGCTCAAAATAAACTTGAATCCTTACACTTTTACAACCATCGGAAGGGTCTTCTCCCTAAAAAAAAAAAAAAAAAAAAAACGTAGGTAAGAATTTATAGCATTTGTAAAAGTATACAACGCTGATACCCGTCATAGTCAACGCAAGATCGACCATGGAAAAGAAAAAAAATTCATCGGAACAGTAAACTACGCATTTCCGTACGCTCAGTCTCTGCCCAATTGTAGCGCTAGGGGTCCGTACAGAATCCCGAAACTTCAGACCTTATTTTTTTTTCTTTTTTGATAGAAGGATTTTGAGTGTTTTTCTTACATTTTTAATAATAAATTGACGGCCAGCGGAGCCCACGAATGCAGGGAGATGAAGAGCACCGGCATCCTGGAGCGGGCCCCATTGCCCCATTAAAAATTCTCAAAAATCGCTTAGTAGTTTTTAATCAGATAACGGCAAACTCTGAAGCTTCGGCAACTCTGTCCTGACGGCGTGAGCTTCATTTTGGACAGAGCTTGAGCGTTCGGCGATTCTTAGTTTATATTTGCATCGGGAACAAACAAAAATATAAGTATTTCTTATGGTACTTCTGTGTAAAACAATAACACTTTAATTGCATTATAGGATACCGAATGACACTCAATGATTTTGCTTTCATTAAATACATTTTAATCAACGACATTAGACCTGCGGAATGTCGCTAATCGTATAAACATATTTTATTTCTGTAATGTCTGCGCTACATTGGTATGACGAGACCAGTTTTGGTGAGTTCTCTTTTTATTTCTTGTGTTCCGCTTCGGGATTACTTTATTATAATGGAAACAAACGACACTGTTGTTCATTAGTTTGTCTGTGGAATTTGTTGGTTCCTTGTTCGTTCGTCTTATGATACAAGCACCTCGTATATGATGCAAGTACCTCGCATTATAATTGCGTGTGTTCTTTTTATTTACGCTATGTTTTATTACATCTTTTCTCGCCTCTGCTGCATACCCGTAAGGGGTCTGAGAATCAGTCGAGCTGCCTGGACAACTTTCTTTTTTACCCCATAAACCCCAACCCACCATACTTACACAATGAATAAGGCTATTACTGTCGCGGTGATTTCATTTCTCTATCAATCCGTTCTCGACCCGCCTTATACGCATAATGTATGTTTCGCAAGAACACCTCGCCCCCCCCCCTCCCTCTCTCCCCCCCCCCCCCCCCCCCGATCTTAAAAACGACAATACAAAATAAAATCAGCAACACAGAACTGTTAACCAAGGCAAACCTATTCCCTTCCGACGGCCTGCCTCAACCAAAAAAGTTGCGCTAACTCTAAACGAACAGATGCATTATCTATGTACGCACGCACACTCACGTGCACGCGCCCAAAGCATACACGCATCGCATGCCCCCCCCTTCCCCCTACGGTGATTGAAGTTAAGGAAGTGAGCAAACCTAAAACCACAGGCACACTGGCCATACATCCCACAAAATACACTCTGCAGACAGTAGGGAGTCTTAGGGAACCGTTTTTGCACATCCGATACGGCTCGAACTGCGCATGCGCGAGTCTTCTGTGGTAGCGCATGCGCAGTTCGTACAGGAGGGTTCCGAAGATGATTCTGCCATCACGTTTGGAGCGAACACCGTGTAAGTTTTGTAGCTGGGATGGCCGATTGAGCGAGGTGAATCTGACGTAAGACCGAAAAGAAATGAAACCAAGTTATAGGATTTTAAAAATTTCGCGCGAGTTTGAATTGACGAATGGGTTCCCGGCGCTTTTGGAGGCCGCGAGTGGCCGATTGTGAGGCGCACAATTCCGATCACACCCAAATGTATTACCGGGCTTTTGTCGAACGGTGAACTCGGAAAGGGTTGAGCAATGCGCAACCCGCACCTTTCGCTGAGAGATGAGCGTTGCGAAAGAAATTTCGCTCGATGTACCTGTGCAGAGAAAGCAGAAATATCGCGGCGCGATAGAAGTTTTGCGTATTGAGGGAGATTGGGATGGCGGGAGGACGGATATAATGCCAGCCTCAATTGCTGTATTACATGCGGGTCTGTTATTCGCTATACGCTCCTAAAATACGGGAGGTTTCGTTTTTGTTTTTTTGGTTCTTTTTATATATTTAAATGCAATTTTTTTTATTATTTGAAACAGGTAGCGAATTTTCGTTCTTTTGATTTTCCTTGTAGATTTCTATAAAATAAATTTCAAAAATAAAAAGGATGGTCCTGCACACTTGATGACTGAGAACGGTTTTGTTTCGATATTTATTCATTTATTCATACATATATTTATTTGTCCACGAATATTCCTGTGAATATTTTTTATGTCAATAAATATCTTCGGGTGTGTGTTTTTTTTAGCTCCCCAAAATACATTTTTGCGAGACTATTTATTTTTTATTTATTTTTTTCTTATTTTATTCACTTTACCCTCGGGGCTCATGTGCCTTAAAAAAAGTCATGAATAAAAAAATGAAAAAATATACAGTATTCTAACAATGGGGAACTTGTAGTTTACAACAGTTATATAGAGAGAGTTGTTAGCAAAACAGGTAAATGATTCAATTCAATGTAAGTTCTAGGAATATATGATGCACAAAGTGTGATAGAGTGGCAGAATGGGAAACGCCACCCAATTTTCGACGATGATAAAAAGCGGCGTGAAAGAAACGATGGTGCGATTCCTACCTATGTTTTGAATTAAGAAACATAAGGTACGAATTTTATTTTAACAAAAATTACGAACACAAATGAGACTGCGATGACATATGCGAGACACAACCGCTAAAGTATGTTACTTTGTTATTTCGCTTACAGTGGGGTAACAATGAGACATGTACGGTACTTACTGATTGCAAGTAATGAATTTACTTGTATTCGGTTATTTCTTAAAGTAATTTTGTAATCATTTAAATAGATTTATTACGAAGTAATTCCAAGAGTAATCTGAATAATTGTTGAGAATATAATCAAATTCCTCGTAACATTCACTATTATTCCCCGTCCCTTTTTATGGCACCCTTTCTTTCCACAGGCTTCTTACCTAGAAATCCTTGAACCTAATGTCTCCGACAGGAGGGCGATTTACCAACAATAACGGATTAAGTAGATAAGTAGCTCATGATTCGGTGAATATAATCTAATCATGGACACTAGCAATACAGACCCGTTTTCAAACCGGCAGAGAAATATGTCGTTTTAAAATATGTGGTAATCGCAAAAGTAATGGTCACTTTTTATTTCTTTTTTTAGGCATAAAGGACAATTATTTTCTTTTTGAGTAATCAAGTATCTAATCGAATGCTTTATACGAGAGTAAATATAATTATAATCGAACTTTTCTTATTCAAGTAACCCGTACGACACTGCTTGGAGTAGACTATTTATTGTCCACTCTAGAAGGGGAGGGTGTGGACTCTTGTCCACACGCATATCCTGCTTTGCGATTGGTTCATCGGCCCTCGTTTCGGTTAATGCCGCAATCCGATTGGCTGCGGTGTCATAATGAGATGCAGCGGAACTTGCCACGCCCTGTTTTTCTTAAGCTCTCTAACTGTAGTACAAATTACGCTCATTTTTTTTGAACAATTTTAAGATATTTATTGAAGTAATTATAGTCGGTGACAGGTCAAGAACAAAGTGGAAGCTCCTCCCACCTCTTTCCACTTCAGCGGAGCAAACGGTGGAGAGGGGGTCGCCTCCTCTCCAGCATTCGCACTACTAAAGTGGAAAGAGGTGGGAGAGGTTCCACTTCGTTCTTGACCTGTCACCGACTCTAGAGTACATCAATGCCAACTTTCTTGGCACCTTCGGTGGAACAAAGCGTTTTCGGTAAAATTTCAAGTCTAATTGATTTGTGTGCTATGATAACCTATGCAATTACAGCAGTCCCTCGAAAATTACGATCCTTTTTGTCAAGAAAAGCAGAAATTGATAATTTTGTAAATATGCCCTTTAGCCTACAGGATTCGATGCAAAGGAACTCTAGAGCCACTGAATACTACACGCGTCCAAACGTTTAATTACTGATTATTAATATCTTTACGAATGTCATCTCAAATATACCCGGCAAACATTGCAATGTTTGTTTATTTATTATTTATTTATTTAAAAATACTGAAAATCTCGTTGCGTATTTTTGCAGGTAATGAGGTAAAAGAAATATACGCCAAGAGGCAAATACTAATAAAAACGGAAAAGTAAAAATATCGCGTCATTCGTGTAACAGAAAAAACATATCTATTTGTTTTTCAACTGCATCACTACACAATTCTACACTTGCGCAACTAAAAAGTGCTTGTTAAACTATTCCAGTCTCTCATGGCTGAAGGAAAAAAATGATTACTTAAAACTGTTGTTATTGAAGGAATACTCAACGAGTGTGTCGCTATGTTTATGTCAAGTGGCTCTTGCTTCCAATCGCTTTACGTACTTTTTTGTCTATTTTAAATGTCTCGTTTAAAAAGAGGAACATACATTTCTGTCGACCGAGTCTTACACGATCAACAATATTCAATAAACCAGCTTTCTTTAGCAGTACTGTTGGAGAATCGAGACGACTGTATTTGCGGTAAACAAACCTGACTGCATTTCTCTGGCCACTTTCTATAATACCTATATCCTTCTGCGTATGTGGGAACCAGGATACATATATTTGCGTATTCTAGTAGAAGGGTTTAGATTTGGGCTAGTTGGTCGAACATGTTTAGGGGTTAAAAGCGCTAAAACGACGGACGAGTAAGGGAGACACACACCACAGAGCGCTTTCTCGTCAGTCGTTTTTAGCGCTTTTAACCCCTAAACATATTCTAGTACTGGACGCACAAGAGAGGTGTAAGCTAAAAGCTTTATTTTTTAAGTTGGATACTTTAACGTTCTTTTCAGAAAGAATAACCTTGCCAGAGATTTGTTTGTTATATATTTAACGTGTGCCTTCCAGCTCAGGTCGGATGCTAATATGTTGTTCGGTTGTTGTTGGAGATCCGCACGGCGTTGATGTCCAAGAAAGTCGAAGTTGTATGGATCCGAGATGGGAACTGCATACTCGAGAATAGACCTCACTAAATGTTTTATATGGAAATAGATTTAACAATGAAGGGGCTAGATGAAGGTTATGTTTAAGATAACCCAGCAATTTTATAAACAATAATATTCGCGTAACTGCTATGCAGTCTCTAGGAGACATCGGCGCTTCGAATCTGCCCCAGTAGCTTCTACGGAAACCTACAACTCGTAGTTTACAGTAGAATAAACAGGAGCATAAACTTCTAAATTCTGTCTCATCGTACAGTTTTTATTCGGGCGTTTAAAATTGTGAGTTCGGATTCTCGCGGAATCAGCAAGTTGCTTCGTAATTCATACTTTCTAAGTCCAGAAATTGGCCCTCAGCCCCCACTTTAACCCTGCGACCTTTGTTTGTTTGTTTTTTCTTACTTTTGAGGTACGAAGATTGGACATTGTTCCTTATCCCATTTTCAATCTTCATTTTATTATTTATATTGAAAAAACACCCTTGAAGATTGTCTTTTTATACGGTGTTGTTTCTTTGTCGCCATTGTTTTTTATTCGAAAAGGGCAATTCTTTTTTAAATGCTTTTATTAATAATCGAGGGTTACAAAAGAACTAGGACTTCGATTTAAAAACCAATCGTTAGGGCAATTCCCTAACGATTGGCTCCAACCTTCCCACTATCGTTTTTTGTTTGTTCTTCAACGTTGTTGAACGAAGACAACAAAACAAAAAAAAAAAACGTTTTAATGTTGTTGTTGTTTTTTTTGTTTTTTTCACTCAAAATTTTGAAACCGTGAACCGATAACGCCTATCTTCTTTTCCCGCGGTATTTCTTCAGTGACGGCAACACAAAAGCGCCCTTCACGTATTTCCAATCTTCCTCGACTCGGCTCTGTTTATTTGTTTTTCTCTTTCTTTTTCCTATCCTCAAATAGACCATTCGATTCAGAAATATTCTCACCGTGGCAACGCGCGACGAATCGATTTGTTTTCTTTTTTCTGGCCCCGCGTTATCAAACGGAAAAAGGAAATCAATGGTGGAACGATTGGGCCGCGCAAATCAGTGCGTTCGGGGAGCGGAAAGAAGTCCCCCCTTGCTGTTCCCGATCGCGGCAGCCCGAGAGCGTAAACTCGAGATAGGGGAGATGCGGGACACGCGCCATGGGGAAATGAAAAGCTGGCGGCGAAAAAACGGAATCCTCGATCTAGGGAAATTGAAATAAAAGGGAACTGAAAGAGCTAGACTTTGACCACGGGACTACGTGCAATCAGATCGCAGTTTCTTCAGTCGTTTGGGTCTTTATTGGTGGTTAGTCTATTCGTTTATTTTTTTATTTATTTAATTACCTGAACTCTCTCTAATTTGGGTATTACGTGAGAGTTGATGCATCAGAATATGACGTGTTCGATGTCCCTTTTGAAATAAGTAGTATTGTATGGAGCACGGCGTAGGTGAGCAGATCGTCTGAGTCCTTTGCTGTGTGGACTGCAACACGTCTCCCACTGCTTCGTTTAGCGTCCTCAGACCATGAATGGAAGGTGGTACCGAAGTGGCAACAATTGACGTCACAGAAACCGCAGTGTCGTGCTGTCAGATGTCGCGATCCTGGCAGTTGAGCCTATAAGTTCTGGGGGAGGGGGGGGGGAGGGGGGGAGGGGAGTTGTAGAGCCATATGCATCCACTTCACGTGATCTTTACGACAAAAGCTACTAGTTTCCGCTTGGCATCGGAGGCCCGATCTTCGTTGGTCATTTTCGCCCGGCCAAGACGTTCACACTCCCACTTTTGTTGACGCTGACGCTCTAGACGGCCACGTTTTTCTTCGGTGAGTGGAGGATCCATCGAAGCCGGTGGACCCACACCATCGGCCGCACTACGTCGGGCCGCTGCGCGTTCGGCTTCTCGCCGCTTTCGCACACATTCGCGCTGTTGAGCTCGCCGAAGCTCCCTGTAGGCGCGCTCTTCCTCTTCAGAGCGAACAACACGCGGCATACCCATGACGAGTCCAAAGGACAACTGAACACGTCGCTAGGAAACGGCTACGTCAAGAGACAAAGTAATACAGCCATTGGTTGGTAGCTATTTTAGGTTTTACAGCGACGTTGCAGCGGTTTGCTATATTAATTAAATAAAGACACATGTGTGCATAAAGGCGATGGCCTCCTTCAATACACGACGTTGTAAGTTCTAAACCCAATTTTTCGAGGCACACCTCGAGGACAGTTTTTTTCGATTGAGCGCAAGTCTCTTTATCAGCATCGCAGAAACGGAAGAAAAGATGGTTAGATCGGCGCGTTCTGCCCTCAGCCTCGTCACAGCGCACTCTAAGCTGAGATAAATTGATGACCGTAGATTTTGGACCCTTTCCAATCTTCGAAGCTTCGAAAGGGTCATTAAAACCAGTCGCACCAAGATCGACATGGAGCATCACCGTACTGAGGGTGTTCTTCGGCCAATATGAGCATCTTTGGCACTGTGCATGCAATAACTTATCACTCATGCTTATTTCCCCACATATCTTACAATTATGTTAAGCTTCTTGCTTTGTTTCAAGACAGTAAAACTATTTTTTAATGCCTCCATGCACCGACGCCGCGTGTGATGCCGCACATCTTCGTACCGCCATCACACGCAAAGTCAGTGCTTTGGAGGCATTGAAAAATGATTTTATTGTCTTGAAACACGTAAGAAGAGCAACATACCTGTAAGAGATCGGAGAAAATAAGCATGAGTGATAAGTTTATTGCATGCACAGTGCCAAAGATGCTTATATTGGCCGAAGAACACCCTCCAGTACGGTGATGCTCCATGTCGATCTTGGTGCGACTGGTTTTAATGACCCTTTCGAAGCTTCGAAGATTGGAAAGGATCCAAAATAGCGATCACCATGGCAACCGACAGCGATGAGCCAATCACCTTGCAAGGTTTTGTCGTCTGTATGTTGGTAATTGGTTCTGTAAGCTAGCAGGTGGGAAGGCAATGGCGCTACTTTCCCTGATCCAGTGACTTTTGTGACTCACTATCTAATAATGCCAAGAAAGGCTAACTCACGCGGGTTGCCCCCTCTTTTTACTTATACTTGCCACGACCAATCGCAACGAAGGAGCGCCGTTTAAACGGGAGTTTCTTGTTAACATCCATGGAAGCATTTTTTTCAAGATCCTAGCACGTAAAAGCTTCCCTGTAAAAGCACAAGAGAACGTTACGTTAGGTTAGGTTAGGGTAGGGTAGGGTAGGGTAGGGTAGGTTAAGGTTAGGTTAGGTTAGGTTAGGTTAGGTTAGGTCAGGTCAGGTCAGGTCAGGTCAGGTGAGGTCAGGTTAGGTTAGGTTAGGTTAGGTTAGGTTACGTCAGGTCAGGTCGTGTCAGGTCGTGTCGTGTCGTGTCGTGTCGTGTCGTCACGGCGTTCCAAATCCTGGCAGCCGAAGCTTCCGTGGACTGTCAAGCTGGAGAACGACCTGCGGCAGAACAGGCGTCTGCTACGTCCACCATCGCTGCTGTGACACACCGCCAGGATCGCGGCCGGTGGCAACGTGATTCATCTGTGACGTCATCAGGCAGAAATTGAGGGGCCCACTTTTTTAGGAATGCGGTAAACAAACCGGTCGGAGACGCGTTCCAAACACCGCAGTCTTCACCAAGAACGAACAGAGACGGGCAAGTAGCACGGGCACACGGTGGACAGACGGCTCTTCGGTGACTGATGCAGCGAGAAACGCGATGAGCTGGCATCCTAATCAGGGGCGGATTTAGAGGGGGGGTCCGGATGTCCTGACCCCCCTCTTGATTTCTGCATGTGTAAAATTTAGGGCGTGAAACGAGGGAGAGGGGGAGGGGGTTCCTAAACAAATGGTACGCTGACCAACACCTGACCCTCCCCTCAGGAAATTCCTGTATCCGCCTCTGATCGTAATAGAGTTTTCAACTAGCGCGCGTGATAAAATCTGTGGAAAAGAAAGAGTCTTCATATTTAGCTTCGTAATTCGGGGTTTCGTAGATCAGTCCGAGATTTTTACGTTCAGCAACGCCCTGATGTGACAACTCATTTCAAAACAAAACAAAAAATATAGCAATTTGCTTCAGTGGGTCCAGTTAAAAAAAATAAAACCGATGATATGCATTTCACGTGCTCCGATCTCAGGTTGTAGATTTTATTGGGGATCTGTCTGGAAACCGCGTCCCCGTCCATCTTGTCTCCTGAAGCCCTCGACGTCGGCGTCTCTTCGACGCTACGTCTTGCCTGTCGTTCTCTGAAGCACTCTTAACTCAGAATCAGAGAAGGACATCCGCCTGTCGTCGCAATCGATCGCATTTTCCTCGAAGCCGCTCAGCGCGACACGTCGCTCTCGCTAGAGTACCTGTCATCGCCGGTTTTCCTTCTGGACGCGTCGCTCGCCTTCTTCGACATGCACTGGAACTTTCTTTCTGTCTTGGACGATGACATGCCGACGTTCTCTGACGCGAGTGCTATAGGCAAGCGAACTCAGAATGCATCGCTGTTTCACGAATATATTGTTAGAGTTTGTCTTTTCCCGGTTAAACTCTAATCGCGAGGAAGGAAGAAGAGAGGTAACAAAACTGCACTTTCTGGATGTCCGGGAGTGAGGGAGCACAACATCATCAATAAGCTTTTTTTCTTTCTCGTTTCTACAAAGAGGTCATTATCTCAAACGGCCTGGGAAGTTCTGGATATTGTGTCGCGAGCCGTCGCCTTGAACAATAAGGCGCCACTTGGCTGAATGTTTGTCTGTCCGCCATTGTAATACTATGCGTTGCGCAAATTCGTCTGCTTCTATTGAACAGGTTGCGGTGACGTCAGAACGCCGAGCTTTGATTGGCTCGGATTGGAAGAATATTGGGTAGACCTCAAGACATCTTGGTTCGAGGTCTACCCCCTATCCTTTAATAAAAGCCAATCAGAGCTCGGCGTTCTGACGTCACCAAAACCCCTGCAAAAGAAGCAGACGAACTTGCGCTCCGTATAGTCACTGACAGAAGGAACGCGTTCGTTGCCCTCTGTCGTGCTTCAGCTGGGAGTGCACGCTAGAAGCTCACGAGACGCCCAAGTGTTATCGAAGGCACGAAGCTCGCGCTGGGGACGGGATAACTGAAATACCAATCCTGTCGTTTTTTTCCAGCGTCTCTGACTAGAAATGTGGGTTCCTCGTAATTGGATACCGCGACTCCGCGTGATTTTTTCATGGAGTGTGCGCGCGCGGCGAGGTAACACTAGCATAACATTCAGCTCTATTCAGGACGTGGCAAACTGACATAGTCAGGAATGACAGATAACGAGGCAGAAGAAAACGGAATGAACATAAGTTGTAATCGGGGCGAACTTGTTCCAAAAACGAAAAATAGAAAAACGTCGAGAAAGTGAAGTCCCTTTATATGTATATATAATTTTACGAGCACCGACAACCAATACAAATGAAAGAAGCAAACTGCGCTGGAACAAAATGGCGTCATTTGGTTCAGAAATTTGCTGTGCGCTGCCATTCGCTTCCTAAAACCTGCACCGTCAAGCAGTGGGCGCGTCAAAGAATGTCGCTACTTTTAGGAAGCTCTTATCTAGGGACTTTACGAGAAAGCAGCAGCGAGCGACGACGGCGGCAACAGGCAACAGCAAGCGACGGTTCGTTGGCCTAACAGCTGGCTATCGCGAGAGAAGATCAGCGGAGGAATCGGCAATACGGCGCACGGCTCTTTACCTACTATGCTCGTCATCTCAAATATTCGACGATGTAGAATGTGCGGGAAAGAGCTAGTGCGAGCCTGAATAGGTAAGGTCATTATGGCCTCTTTATCGTTTACGCTCGGTGTAAGAGTATACGCGAATCTTCTAGATGAACGGAAAAGCGTATCTTCTCGATGATGCACGCGGCATTAATATCCCCTTTAAGAGCGCATCGCCCCGATGCTACACAAAGCAAAATAAAATAATGGTAAGCTAAAAATGTCCTCTGGAAAACGAAAAGTCCTCAGTGCTTCCGAGAATCTTCTGTTCTTCGGTCGCAACCTCAAACATTTTGGCGACCATAAGGTGCTCCCTGTCCACATTGTGATATGTATTTCTTGAAACGCCGTTTCACGTGGACACTTCAAAGGAAGGAAATCAATCAATGATGTGGTCACCATATATACCAACTCATGTTTACAAACAAACCGGAGCGCCCCTAGCGGACGATACCGGCGCCGCGCATGCGCGATGGGGGTGTGGGCAAGAAGCTCGCCGTCGCCCATAAACAAACGTTGAAATGTGATGTTGTCGGCGTCGGTGTGAGTCCCCCTGTCCTTTTTCGCGTTCGAATTGTTGATTCTACGTCTTCCTGGCGATGTCTGAATATCTTGAGCGGCGTCAGCGAAATTACCGAGGCACGTTACACCGCAAACTTTCGCGTGAATATTGTGGCATGTGGCGAGTCATTCCGCGTGGACGCCGCAGTATGTACATACGCTAAAGCCTGATTCGCATGATGAGATTTCGCTCGCAATTTTCAGTCGCGACGCCACTCGGGCTGCAAAAGCGTGAACCGCAGCTGAGATGGTCGACGTCGAAACTGAAAATTGCAAGCAGAATCGGACCAACTGAATTAGGCATAACAAGTCGGTGATGGTTACTGGTAACTATGATCAACATCTCCTTGTATCGACTGTTTACATCGAGCCTGCTTACCAACCTTCAAATTTAAGTCTTTTGAGGCCTGCACTTACTTCTTATCGCAAGTACCGGGCCAACATTTGGTCTACGGGCCGGCGTCGTCTAAGAGAGCAGACGACAAGCAGAAACGTTTGAAAGAGCAGACGACAGTTCGAACGATCAGGCGGCCGTTTGAACTTGAAGATGCACTGAACGTAGTCCGCAGGTGGTCCGTACAACTTGACGGTTTTCTGGCGTTCATGTTGAAACAAAACAAATAAATCTGATGACCACAAGTATCCATGAATTTAACCCAAAGTGCTTCCCGCCGAAGCAATCGTTGTCCGACGGCGTTTGCTTTTCCCTTTTCACGGCGCATATCCAGATTCTCAGACAAACCGAGCACGTGAAAACTGACCTTCAAACCTTTCTCGACACTTTTGGTACGGCCCCAGCGCGGCGTTTTGACGAGAAGGCAAGTTTTTGTCTGGTTCCTTTCAAAACAACGCAGGAATACACGTCTGGCATGGAGACTTCTGCCCACAGCCCCAGACCGGAAGTGCGACCGACGCGCCACCACCGCGCAGTGACGTCACAGAGCTGAGTTTATGTATATGGGCGAAAAAAAATGTTTCTTAAACTCTCTCTCGCTCTTTCGTATTCTCAGAACATTTGGTTTACAAAAATACGAATATTTACCATGCATGAGATTTCTACGGGTTGCAGAATATAAAATAAAACGTAATTTTTGTTTTTTCACAACTATAGAGAGTTTTTTTACATCCCCGACCAGGTGGTGCTGCGTGTTTAAGAAATAAACTAAACATGGCAACTTATTGCAGCAGAATAAACCAGAATCATATTTTCACGAAAAAAACGTTTTCCGTCAAACATTTGGGTGCGTAAATATGGTGCCCGGTATCGAGGAATTTATTTTTTTTAATTCATTTTAGATGCTGCTGAATAGTTCGTTTTCAATCCATTCAAGTTGTTGATCTATGTTGATCTCTCTGTTTACAAGAAAGTTATGCTTACATATTCTGCAGATATCCTGAACTGTCGTCAACTTTTGGATCAAAACCTAGGTTTAACAACACGATATAATAAAATACAGTGAATATGCTTCAAAACTTTCTATTTTGCAAAACTGACATCACCAAAAACACGAGCACATAAAAAGGAACCTTCATTGTCGTACTAAAATATACACCCTCCTTAACAGGACGTGGCTCTTCCTGCAGTAACGGTATTACTGCAGGAATAGCCAAGTATGACAATGTAACAGTTCATGGCGGAAATATCGAGATCAACTGAACCCCGGCCAGATTTAATCAGTAGCGGTTCTCGCTAATCTCTCCAACGGCTCTGGATTACCTACGGTAAATCACGAGAAATGCCTTTGGCGATCATGTTAATTAACGAAATCACCCCCCCCCCCCCCCCCTTTCCCGCATCGCTCCGGTGTCAGATTTCTGACTATATGTACTGCCTCTGGGGCAAGAGCGACGTTCTATTCCGGCCTTGGTCGGCACGAACACAAGCGGCGAATTAATCAGAGCTGAGAGGATTATCCTGGGCGTTTCACCCTTTCTCTTTTTATCCCCATAATCCGGCTCAGTCGCTGCGCTCGCCGAACGAATGACGACGCCGACGAACCCGACGCGGAAGCTGCTTGGCGTGCGGGAAAAAGCTCCCAGTCTGGAGGAGCCGCGAGATCCTGTCCTCGGAGAAGATTGGGAACTGCGGACGGTATATTGAGCCGAGTTGAATTGCGCACGTCAGGTGTGCTGGCTGTCTTCTGGGATATTCCATAGAAGGGAATTGAGAAAATGCGCTTTATTCTGATGAGATTAGATTGGCGTTTCTCCTTCTTCTAGTTTTTTTTTTTTTTTTTTAATGTAAGATTGATGTAAGAGAGGCCGTAATACCACCTTTTCAAGAATAGAAAAAAAATAGAAAGAAACTACCTATATGCTAATAGAGGCCACCGAGCTCGCTGTTCATGAACGAGCCCGCGTTCACACTGACCAGGTGCACTCAGAGAAATCTGGAGGTTCTATTTCACTGCAAAGCACTCGAGAGTGTGAGATGCTGCTGTTTACGGAGGGCCCTCAACGAACGATGACGCTGGAAATGTGTTTATATCAAACGAAAAAAAATTGCCTTTATCCGGCGCAATGTGCGAAGAACCAAATGGGATAGCTGTAGCACGTTCGCGCAAGTGCTTACATTCCTCTTATTTCCGTCGATGAGACATCCTTTGCTGATGTCATAGTCAGCATTCGTCCAATTGTGGTGGGCCGACTACAGCGACACTTTCGATCGCTCACGTCGCCAATAGCGCCTGGCTCGCCGCAGCACTTTGCAGGACTGTAGGCGCTCCGGATGTTTTTATGCCGCGGTCCCAATGCAGATACATCCTACAAAAGACAGCGTGCTGACGCTGTCTGAGGAGAGTCTCTTTCGTGTAAGACCGTCCTGTCACATCGGTTATACAAAGGCAGTCTGCAGCCATGTTCGAAGCATCCGTATGTTTAAAGCAAATATGCCTCGAAGCATGCTTGGGGCGTGTCCGCAGATCATTTTCAAACCGCGTCGACGCTTCGCCTCGGTTCACCACGGCCGCTCAATCGCCTCCTCCCCCGCTCCACCGCGGCGCGTCATTGGAAGCGTGCCCGAAGCCTCTTTCTCTCTTGTAAGAGGGAAAGGGGACGTAACGAGCCAACGGAAGGAGCGAAAGATCACTGCGGAAACCGCGCCGCTACCTGACGAAACCTTCCAGCCCAGTACAAACCACGACCGTCCAAACGGAAGACAGCTGCACGCACTACGACAATATCTGCCAACGCATGTAATATCGTCCCGTTGTTGACAACACGGCCGCCGAGAGTGCTTTGCGACAATTCCGTTATTGGTCACTGGTCCGCAGGCGCGATGTCGCTACATGGAGGTCGAAAGCAGCGACTGTGATCCAGAACATCCCCGACGCTCATCGACCAGAGTAACATCCGGGCGCCGGGACGGTGAGGCCGCCGGTGTCGCCACTGTCGGTCCGAGTCGGACATTAATTTTTCTCGCTCTGTCCGCCGCGTGAAATATGGCCCGGAGCGCTAATACGACAGGGGGGAACTCACTTTGTTTTTATCCCTGCTCGCAGCCGCAAGGCCACGGCGCGCTCTTGCTGTGATATGTCACTATGTTTTCGGGTTCCTGGGAAGGACGCCAGGATCTGTCGATGCAGATTGGGAGACTATAGGCTGAATGGATGAATGTGGCTGAACGTTTTTATTCGGGCGGCGGCTTGCGGCGCCTAGCCATACATTTTATTCAACAATTAACGAATCTTTCATTAGGTAAAGCAAAAGTGAAGTTAAATTTAACAGTGTGCTTGAATATTCAAAATTAATGAAGCATTTCGACTCCAGTGAAATAGACTGCACCTAGCGGGTAGACCAGAATGCTGTGGCGGCAGGTTCGCTCGCCAGCTTTCCCGGTCGACTAAGATATTCACAGCGCTTGGTGGTCTAGGGGCGTAGCCGTGGAAATGGGCTCAAAGAACACGATGAAAATCGCCAATACTTTAATCTATAGTCACTGATAACTTAAGGAACGCAGGGCGCAAAGTGTCCCGATCAACTTAATTTTTCGCCGCTGTTAATGAGAATGACCCCGTAAGGCATAACGTCACAACATGGTGCTGTGTTCTAAACAAACCGTTCCAATTGCTGTTGTTGCGGGAAAATGCATGGTGGCTAGATACAAGGCCAGAATTTGTCTGATAAAGTATACAACATTGTTCATGCTGACAAAGGCTGGCAAGCACAAAATCTCTGATAGGCCTTTTAGGGAAGGAGAGAGGAGCGTCTGAACGGCACCGCTTACCGAAGATTCCCCCCATTTCTGACAAACAGAGTGAGATGGCGCAGCATGACAGGAAACGCCGCGAAGCGCACGACAGCGCCGTCGCGCGCCGCGCGCATGAGTTTGGTTTTGTGTTTTAGAAACCATCAGCCCTGGATAGCTCAGTCGGCAAAGCACTTGGCTCATAATAACAAGTTGGTGAGTTTAGAGTGTGCAGCCCAAAAAATCGACCGCGAATCTCGACGCTCATTAACTGGTAGAAAGGTCGCTCGATCGACGCGGATCGGCCGAGTCCGGTGAGTATGGGAGGTTCTGGAAAACTGCCAGTCTTTAAAACCCGACTAGTGCCAGTATCTTCATTTCAAGAACTGCAATGAAGTTTATATGCCACGTGTTAAGCTATCTGAAGAAGAGCGCCGTGAGCCTAGGTGCCACGCTCAGCAGCCTTTCGAAGCGACACCGGAACCTTTCACATGCAACACAATTGCCCAGCAGTTTGCTACACAATATCTTATATGACTCGCTGTGGGCGTATCGCTTTTTGGTGTCGGTTATTGAACTCTCATGAAAGTGGGCTGATAGAACGCATTTCGTGTTGTATAGTGAATACATTTTTGTAAGCATTGTTTCCTTAACAACAAACCATGAATATTTTCCTCTCTTCTCGGTGTCATCTAGCGATGATAAAAGCATGTAATAAAGTTTTACGACCGGTTTTGCTTTGCTAGCAGGTGACACGATAGCTTTGCGGAATCAATGGACTTTTCTGACAAACGACGAAAACTTCTATTCTCGGGGACAACATTCTGGGGGTATTTTGAAAGCGAAAGGTGCCCATGCACAGGTTTGATCAAAGCTCGAGAAACGCGAGCGCGCAGACACCTGCCCGTAGAGGCTTCAGGATTATTGCGGAAGGGTAAAACACTGTGAAGCCGAATCACATAACGATGATAAGTTACGACGACGACGTGGAGTGTATCAACATCGAAGTGCTGGTCAGCGCGCGTTTTATGATGTTATGACGGCCGTTGCTTCAGCGCACATCTGTGAAATCAGACGAACTGTCTATTAGAGGTGTAAACTTGCCTGATATTTTTACCCAGTTCTTTTGATATATAGAGCCTTTTTGAAAACGGAAGTATCGGTAGGATTTTTTCTCTCACTGTAATTGTTACAAGCAGGTGCCAAGGACACTCACACATTGCGAGCCTACAAAAAGATTTGGGATATCAAACCGATCATGTTAAAGTCAAATCCTTTTCCCCTTCATTGCAATGCACGTCAATCTGAAAAATAAAGAGAACAGTGTGACTAGTCCGATAGCGCTTTGACATCATGTATTAAATTCTTCTCTAGCCGTTGCAGTGCCATATATTTACCAGGCTATCCCCCTACGTCTCACGATCTTTGTCAGACAGTATCCCGTATCGCACTCAAATGCAATTAGTCTTTTTTATATATATAAATTTAATTACCTTCTCTTAGACCGGCGATGTTCCAAATAAATACATGATCAAAACAGTATCTAATTAAAAACAGAAAAAATAAACATAGGGACGAACAGAACACCACAAAAAATAGTATCAATATGCAAATGATTCAAATTGTTACAGACGGTACGCTTCTGTCATTCCCAGGAGGGTTAAGACGGCAGCGCTGACATCCCGAGCGCTGACATCTGAGGTCCCAAGAGAAAAAACGAGAAAGAATGCGACAGAACAGCGGAGAAAGAAAGCAGGCAATAAGCCGGGCGTGTTCGTTTAGCCGCGACGACTTGAAGTTGTTCGAGCGCTGGTCAAGTTTATCTTTTTTTATACAATGCGCGACACCGGTGTTTTTCACTAAGTAACTAAAAAGAAAGGCTAGGAAAAAAATAAGTGCCGACCTTGCAAGTCATATTTTCCTGTTTCTTTTGGGTATATTAAAGCGACGCCAGTGATCTGAGCCCATCGGGGCCACCGATGGTACTACCGATGTCCGCGTCTAGAGCCACTAAAGGAGCTACGATTAGAGTATCGGCACTCTGTTCCCCGATCTGCTAGTGGGCGCCACCATCTTGGTGCTTATTGCGGTTCAGACGCAACTGTCGATCGTCACCATTCAGAAACGCGACTTTTTCAGATTTAGATACGGTGTTAGGAAGCTCAGATAATAGGGAGCTTTAGGAGACCGTTTTTGCACATCCGATTTGGTACGCTGGTCACTCCATTACAAACTGCGCATGTGCTACCACAGGAGACTCGCATATGCGCAGTTCGTGCCGGAGCGCCCGTCGTATACCCCGTATCGGATGTGCAAAAACGGTTCCCTAAAACTCTAAGTTTGGGGAGGTTTAGGGAACCGTCTTTGCACATCCGATAAGGTACTATGGGCCTTCCGGTACGCACTGCGCATATGCTGCTGCAGAAGACTCGCACATGCGCAGTTCTGCGTTCGTCCCTAAGGGCCCATCGTACCGTATCGGATGTGCAAAAACGGTTCCCTAAAACTCCAAGTTTGGGGAGTTGTAGGGAACCGTCTTTGCACATCCGAGAAGGTACTATGGGCCTTCCGGTACGCACTGCGCATATGCTGCTGCAGAAGACTCGCACATGCGCAGTTCTGCGTTCGTCCCTAAGGGCCCATCGTACCATATCGGATGTGCAAAAACGGTTCCCTAAAACTCCGTATTGTTTTGCTCTGTCGCGAACTGTTTTAACATTTCAAGAGGACGGAAAAGTATTTTCTGCGATTTCAGATAAAGCTTCAACTAACTCGCAACCATGGTTTTAAGCCCCAAGACGGCTCAAGTGTCGTTATACGGAAGCGTAGCTTATTTACGGCTTTATCCGCGTATATGCCCCGCCGTTCCGAAACGGCCGCAGTGCATGAGGCATTTCCCTCTAGATCAGGTGTCTTCAAACCCCGGGCCGTGCATGGGCCAGATCTGGCACGCGGAAGTCTTTCCGGCCAGCCCGCGGCTGGCCGCAGTCCTTCTAACGAAACCCGACCCGCGGCCCGATTCCAGCAGACCCGCTTCTGCCGGCACAAAATGAAGTGCACGGTAAAGAAGCGGCGCTGGAATGTGCTCCAAATGCGCAGACGAAGATACAAGAAACGAACGAGAGAAATTGTATTGCGATTTGTAACGTGGGTCCTCTCTCCATAATATGAATTGAACATCGTCATCATCAGCGTCACCATTCTTTGTCTCCAGCTTCATGCCTCTGTAACTATGTTAAAATTGTTTGGCGCTCTAACGTTCGTTGTGCTTAGTGTCCTTCGTCACAACTATTGCATTTGTCCGCATTAGTTGTGTCATTTACTATTTTTGCACTGGGTGAATGTGCTAAATTTTTCATGCGCTTTCATTAATTTCTAGTAAATTTTCTTGGTCACAATGTTTATGTAAGTTCGTAATTAGCTAAATATTAAACTTCAAATTGAAGTATTGAAGCATACACATTCATTCAACTTAGAGTGCTCTTTTTAGTGCATCCTATAACAATATTTTATGTGTGAAAATGCTTATCTTCGATTATTTATTTAGTTTTTTTCTCTTTTATAATTACTCTTTTTTTTTTCGTCACTCGAGACTGCGACAGATCCCTAATCCAGCCCCTTAGTCAAAATGTTTAGAGACCCCCGCTCTAGATAATTATATAAACGCTATGGTCATTACGCATGCAATCGTCCTCAGCTGCTGGCAACTCTAGACGCATCGAGAACCGGAAGTTGCTGTCACAAATATTTCAGAAACAGTCGATTCCCGGCAAACTTCTGCTTAGGTAAGTGTGGGATGAAGGCTTCCTATATAAATTCATTTTAGACGTTTAAACCCCAAATCTGATTCTCGAATTGTTCGTTCGGAGCGATATTCAATTCCTTCTATTCGTCCATACCAACGGTCCTAGCAACGGTTTGTTTGGAGCAGTGACGTCACAATTACGGGGGTGAATTGCGACACGAGCTGACGAGAACGCCAAAAACACGAATCACGATGCAAAAGGCGTGAACATATTAAAGTGCGCCCTAAATTTCTGAAGGTGTTTGCCCAACTCCGACGTCTTGCATTAAAATCCCCTTCTCATCCGGTTAACATTTAGGCCGCCAGAACACGCCACTTATCGCTGCACGAATGGATGGGCGGTTGCACCCCGCTTCTCTCCTTCGCGTCTTCTCCGCTGGGTGGCGTTGCCCTCTGTGGAGGTGCGAATAATGCATGGAAGATTGATCCCTGCGTCAAAAGAAGTGGATTTTTGTTTTGCGAGCCAACAAAACGAACGAAGGAATCGGTTGCGCTTGTAGTAGCGCCAAGTCCTTGCAAACCAGAGAACACGAAATCCAAGCTGCAACAACGCGATGCAAGCAGTCTATTACTCGGTTTCACTCTAATCCAGATTTGTACGGTACTCATTGCAAGTAATCAGTCACTTTTTGGAGTAATTATATAATAGTTTTGTTACAAATATGAGAAAGTGATCGCAACAGTAATCAGTTTACTTTTGGAAGTATCCTGAAATTACCCGTAACCATTCTTTCTTTTTCCTTCCCATTTCTAATGGCGCCCTCTGTTCGTACAAGTTTCCTACGAGGGAAACCCCGAATCTACCGATTTCGGTAAAATCAGTGGATTCGAATCCACCGATTTCGGTAAACAATCCTCCTGGCAGAGATTTGGTTAACGAAATCTCCGCCAGGAGTATGGTTTACCAAAAATCGGTGGATTAAGATGATAAGTATATAGTTCATAATTTTGTCTTTCTAAAGCCGGAAACACATTTGCGAAAAAACAAACCGAAAATCGGAGAGAAATCGGAGGCTGCGAAAATCGTAGCTTGCGATTTGCGGAAGACGAGCCACATGAGGTGCAATGCGCGGCGCGGAAATCGCAATGCACTGCGGTTTTCGTGCTCTGACTTCAGGAGGCTGTTTGGTAGTCTGGCGAACTGGCGTCCCATATTTCGCGCCTCTTAAAAACTTCAGCTATTAAAACCTCGTTGAATGTCACGCGAGCCTTTGTACCACCACCTTCTGATAGAGACAGAAGGGGTTCTCTACGAAGGTTGAGATGAGAACGCAGAGATGGCATACGATGTTGCCTGCGCTGCTTCCGAAGGTGCGTGAGCCGCCATGTTGCGAGCCGATCGTATCGTTTCGTTCCGTCCTGTTCCGGGCTTTCGCTCACCGAGCTCCTCCGCCCCGAATGCGGAGACGCCGTGCGAAAATATCTGGCGCTGCAGATCTTTCGAACCGCTTCCGATTTTCGGAAAGGCGGAGGAGCAAGGGAGGAGCCTAGCTGCCGTGCGATTTTCGTGTGCGGTTTTCGCGCAAAATTCGTTTTTTTTTTTTTTTTCGCAAATGTGTTCCCAGTTTAACCCAATAACGTACAGTGCGCAAAGAGGTCCGTTTCTGAAACCGGCAGAAAACTCTGTCATTTTGAAAATCTGAAGTAATGGGTGAAGTATAACAGCTACTATATTCTTTTCCAGGTGTACAAGACTGCTATAGTAGGAGCGCTGCCGATGCTACCAGTTGATGCAGCCAAGCAAGCCACTTCCAAAAGTGCATCGTCACGAAGCTCGATGTCTTTGTGGGTTGGCTACTTCCACCTACACCAATCACACCAAACAAAAACAAAAAACCTCTGGATCGCGATGCATTCACTCTGTGCGATTGGTTTAACCGGTTTATACCAAACCCACAAAGACAACGAGCGTCATGACCGTACAGTTTTGGCGCTGCCATGGCGTAGGCTGCAGTAGGACTTAAGCCCGGTTCACACAGTTGCGTTTGACTGCGTTTGACTGCGTTGCGGCTGCGAGACACCAGGACATCCATGCTGCTTATATCGCGTTCCAAGAAGATTCCTTGAATTGGATTGCACGCTTCATACGAAGCACAGATGTGCTGGTGACTCGCTTTCGGTTCTCGACGCAACGCAGTCAAACGCACTCAAACGCAAGTGTCTGAACCGGCCTTTAGAGTGAGATGGAGTATAGTTTTTTTTTTTTTTATTCCGCTTCAAATACACACGTCTTTCATCTTGCCAAGGCTATGGGTTCACACATTTGCGTTTGAGTAACTCTCAGTTCACACATAAGCGTTTGAAGTAAACGCTTTCGACAAGAGCCTTCACAGGCGGCACACTGGCGTTATCTATAGGGTGGCGCTGGAACCCTTCCGATCTGCGTGTATAACTCGACTGTTTTGCAGTGTTTGAGACATCATATATACGCGGCGCTATCTGTGAGATATAGTCGCTTATAACAGTTTTAAAAATAATTTCGAGCCCATATGGACGTGGTAAAAGTACAATACGTAAAAAAGAAACTATAAAAATATATACAACTCAACTCTCTTACGTCATGCAACTGTGGTGGCACTGCTGTCGGCCCTGCACATGCGCAAACACTTCCCCTCAAGCGAATCTGGCTTCTGCACACGCCCAGTACCCATACCTGGTGTGGGCAAACGCGCGCTTATTTGCAAACAGTGTGTTGGTCTATACGCAGATGGTAATTGCTCCAGGACTGTCAAATGGACGGCGCCTGTCTGCCAGTGTTTTTTTTTTTTTTAATTGGGTAGCTTTATAGGCCGAATCTAGCTCAAGGTCACGCCCTCGGCCTCAAGGTCATGTCCTCATGGTCGTGTCCTCAAGGTCGTGACCTCTAGGTCGTGTCCTCAAGGCTGCGTAACGCCCGTGGCTGAAGCTGAAGGGCGCGTTATGAAGCTTACGTAACAACCTGGCTACAGCGATGATGGCTGAAGCGTTAGCGCCGGTTGCAGAAGCGCGCGGCAGGGAGAAAGAGAGGAAAGGAGGGAAGGGGAACGAAAAAAAAGGAGAGAAGAAGAAATAGAAATTAAAATAACGAGAAAGAAAGAGAGGGAGAGAGAGACTAACAACGCTCAAGGTCGCGTTATCAAAGTCACGTAACGCCCGTGGATGTAGTAAAGGGTAAGCTCCGGCCGCGTAACCTCGTAAGCGCCGGTAGCTGAATCTGACGTGACCTGACGTCCTTGACGCCCGTCACGTCAAGTGACCGACGTCCGAAGCACCGTCCGAGCATAGCTGGTGCGTGAGGCCAGACCAAAGCATATAAACCAAATTTATATTAAAGCGGTAGCTTTATATGCCCAACCACGCTCAAGGTCATGTCCTTGTGGTCATGTCCTCAAGGTCGCATAATCGAGATCACGTAATGCCCCTGGTTGAAGTGCACGGTCGCGTAATCAAGGTCACGTAAGCGCCCGTTGCGTAAGCTCCGTTTGCGTAAGCGGCGGTCGCGTAAGCTCGTAAGCGTCCGGTGCTGCCCAAACATGGACCCACTGCTCGGACATGGGGGGTGTAAATAAAGTTTGTCTCTCTCTCTCTTCCTCTCGTAAGTATCGGTTGCTGAAGCTGACGCGACATCACGTCCTTGACGTCGTCCTTGAAGTCGTCTTAGAGCTCGTCCTAGAGAATGTCTCTGAGGTCGTCCTAGAGGTCGCTCTTGACGTCGTCCTCTAGGACGTCATCCTTGGCATCGTCCTAAACGCTGTTCTTGACGTCGTCCTCGACGTCGTCTTAGACGGCATCCTTGAGGTCCTACTACAGGTCGTCCTCTATGACGTCCTTGACGTTGTCCTGGAGGTCGTCCTAGACGCCGTCCTTGACGTCGTCTTCGATGTGTGCACGGCATATTACAACCATTTTATCACCAAACCATTTCCTTTCCTAATTGTTTTCCCCAACGACGTTCCTGTAAAGCTACCGCAATTCATTGCGTTTGGTCGAATGAACGTGCTTGTAACTTTTTCCACGTAATCGACTTCAAGGAAACGCAACGCCCACGAACGCATTTAAACGCAAACGTGCGAACCGACCTTCAAAGATCCCGGTATGGTTACAATATAAGAGTCGATGTCCGAGTCCCAGTCGCGCTTCGCAGAGATCACTTGTCACTTTCGGATGCAATCCCGTATAGGGAGAGTATCCCTCGTTCCGAACAAAAGCAAGGACGTGCTTTCGAGATTACAAGGAAAGATGACGGTCGAAGAATCTTTTCACCACGAAACGCGGTTTCCTGATCGCATGTCATCACTTTTACTCACTCCCCGCTATTTGTTTTTATTTTCTATATTTGTGACATCTGGGTGGATAGAAGACACCACGCCCAAAGTGTCATCCGGAGCTTTGGTTCTTTCGAGTGCAACCTCATGAATAATTTATGTCCTCGGCGTTGACCGGTTCCTCGAATGTGAGCGTCGAGGAATCGTTCCGAGCTTCACTTTTGTTTCTTTTGCTCGTCGTCTTTATATATTTTTTGTTACGCCAAAGCCATTGGACGGAATGTCACTCCAGTTCTTGCGCGCAAACCTCGCCTCTGCCAGGAGTTTATGCGACGAGTATATATTCGAGTGATTAATATACCGGGTATTCGTTCCTCGAAACAACTGTATACGTCTCCCGGACAATGAGAGCTGGAACACACGATCTGTGCGTTTTCGGCGCCTACAGCTCCCACGAACTTCGTTATCTCTCAAATTGTAGAAGGTTGACACGTAAGCTTCACGTTCCAAATCAAATTTGTACCCATACTTTTTTAAAAACAAAACTGGCATGGAAGCTGGAGAATTGTGGTCGGCGTTTTCTGCTCATATTATCCGCGGTACACTGCGTACTACACCCTAGAAAAAGCCCGTGCATCTACTTTTCCGCACAACACTCGGAGAGCCAATAGCCGCAACTTACGGAGGCAGCTGAGCGAATGACGATGCCGAAACCTATCTTTAGACCAGAAAACGCAGTCCGAGTTGTGACATTAAGCAATGCAAGCGTGACGCTTTGCATTGCTTAATCTCACAGCTCAGACTGCGTTTTTTTTTTTTTTTTTTTTTTGGGGGGGGGGGGCGGTCTAAACATGTTTCGGCATCGTCATTCGCTGAGCTGCTTCCGTAAGTTGCGGCGATTGGTTCTCCGAGTGTTGCGAGGGTAAGTAGACGCACGGGTTTTTTTTTTAGAGTGTTCAGTTCGTACAATCATTATAACACAACTTTCGTTTTATCGGCCGATTTTTTGTTTAGTTCTGTTAAGTTCTATTGTAAAGGCCGGCTGCAACAACCGGTCGCGGCCAAACACCGACACCGAAAAGCGTTGCGCACATAGGAAACCATATGAAAAGACTTCGGCCGCCGGCAGGATGGGAACTGCCGACTGTGCTATACAGGGTCAGTGGTTGCTCGCACACTAAAGCGAACTCAATAGTGCGACGCGCGAAGGCACCGTCGCGCGCCTCGCGGTCATTTCTGCCATGCTGTCCCGTCAGACGGCGTGTGTCAGAAATGTGAGCGAATCTTTTTTACTTCAACTTTTTGACTGGCTGCAAATTTGAAGACTGGAACTGCCGCACAAGTAATTTCGCCTGCTTTACTTGTCCTAGTCAATCGCAAAAGAGGTTCCTCACCTGACACGAAGTGCAGTCCAGTCGACAAACCCTTGGTTGGTACGAAGCTTTTGTGTCGATATTGAGCTCGCAGTATCCGTCGGAGCCATTGATGACGCCGGCGATTCGATTGCTCGAGCGTCGCCTTGTCCTGGTTCCTAATATGTGTCGGAATTAAAACAAAGAAGATACTGTTGGCCATAGCTCCATTTTGTCGCCGACTTTTACGGCTGGAAGAATTAATTACGGCGCGACTGACCATTTTAAACTTCAAATGAGCGTACAAACTACAATGCGAATACGACCCCAAAGCAGACAAAACATAGCGACGAATGCCTCCAACATGGATTCTGACGGGTTCATTTACGAGCCGGTAGTAGCGTTGCATCTTGGTCACGAGCAGGAACCCTATTAACTCTGGGACATCGTTCAAAGTTGAGTTTCGGAAAGCTAAAAAAAAAAGATCGAGGTACACCTAAGCATTCCTTATGAGTTGTGAATGTGAAAGTATGCAAGCAGGTCGTCCGCTCCCTTTTTCGTCTGCTGCGTACTTTTCGTCGCCGGTCAGCGCGTGTGCTCCCCTGGTGACCTTGGACGCTCCGCGCTGATGGACACGCAGCGCCATGGAGTGAGCGGTCTTGGAAACTGACGAGCGCAGCAGCGGCCAATGGGAGCCCCGTCGACGCGCGCCAGCCAATGGAACCGAAGGAAACTGTCTGCAGTTTTCGCGCTTCAGACTGATGACGTCAGCTCGCTCCATGAGACAGTTAATGCTTTCGCATTAAAAAATTGCTTTGTCTGGTTGTAAGATTAGATAAAGAACAAACATGTAGGACGAAGACGACATAACCATAAAATCTATGGTTATGTCCTTTTCGACGTACATGTTTATTCTCTCTTCAATCTTGACCCGCGCCTAACACCCTCTTAGTCTACTTTTGTTTACTTTATTTTTAGTTAGCGTTGTTTGCTTTTAGGTTCTTAAACGTGAACAACTTAGGTGGTTCACTATATAGTAAGACCTCCGTGGACTTGGGTTGAACATTGTATTTAAAATCACATTAGAGGAGACGGGAGTAAAAGAAAGAGGGTCGAACCCGTATCCCCTTTTTTTCTTTCTTGATACTCTCAGCTCCCTTACCAGAACTCCCAATTTCGGGATTCTTTTTTTTTTTTTATTAGTTTATTACTCTTAAAAAAAAGCAATCTAACCCCGTGACAATCACGGAGCCACCTCCTCCTCCCCTTGCCAAAGCCCATCCGCCCAATTTAGGATGGAAAGTGCCCGTTCAGTCGAAGCTGTGCGGCACAAAAGGGGAAGCGCCGTCTTTCTTCTCGCGCCCTTCGATCACAATCCGCTAATCTTCTCATTGCTATTTATTTTTCTTCCTTTTTTTTCCCCCGTTGTTTCTATGCTCCTTTTTTTAGCCATCTTCTACTGTTTTCTTATTTTTTTTTTTAGCTTCATTCCTTTCTCAAGCTTTTCGATGTTTTCAACCGTCTTCCCAATAAAATACGTTCTGTTTTTTTTTGTTTTTTTTTTATGGGGAGTTTTAGAAAAGGGAGTCTTAAAGCTTTGGAATCCCCGAGCTGCTTGGGGCGTCGCACTGCGCCCGAGCAGAAGTTCTGCGCATGCGCAGTACGACGCTCCAAGCTGCTTGAGAATCCCAAAGTGTTGGGGCCCACTATTCGAAAGCTCTCTAGAACTGCGTTGTACCCCGTACTTCTTTAATTTCTCTCGGACTACGTAATAAATTGACAATATAAGCACCGAGACAGCGCACATTTCTTCTTTATTTTTCTGATTATCGTTCTCAATTTTCCTCCTTAATCTACCTCTATCTTTTTTTTCTTCTTATCGCCGTCAGCGGAACACGAAGACACATTGTCCGACACGGTGAAACAGAAATGACTGCACAAATACGAATTAATGCTATTTTAAACCACTCAAGAGCTGGCAATCTCTTTCAGAAACAGGGCCTTGCCACATAGAAAAGTATCTTCATTCGATCATTCATAAAAAAGGCAACATTGCTGCGTTTGTCTAGACAGCTGGAAGTCAACCCCAGTGGGCGTTTGGCGTCTGCGCTTTAGACAAGACATTTAGTTGGTGCAGTACGACTGCTACTCTGTTGTTCTTGTTTTGTTTTTTAACGTACTATCGACTACGAATGAAAAGCGAACAGTGGACAGCATGTCCTACGGTGCCTGCTGAACTACCTAGAGGCAACTAGGAGCTGATAAGACTACGAGATGGAAAGAGCGTAGAATTATTACAATAAACGCTAGAGGCTCAGTTGCAGGCGGTAGTGTCTACGGGACTTCCGGTTGCGAATTGAAGCAGATAGTATCCAGTATACTTTTCCAATCTTCTTGTGTATTCCTATGGTAGAACGTACGTGATATTTTTCTCTTCGTTAGGGAATAATAGAAATCAGCGCAGTTTCTTTACACGTAACGGGTACTATGTAGCTTCATTCGCATTATAAAAGTGTAATATATTTAGTTAATGATTTATTTTGTTGTTACCAAAAATTGGGGTCCAGGTCTATGTTGCATAGCATGATATGTCAATACAAGCAACGAACAATAGAGCAACAACAATCGTATTTATTTAAGAGCCTCGGTTACTGCTTTATTCGTTCCTCGAAACAACTGTATACGTCTCCCGGACAATGAGAGCTGGAACACACGATCTGTGCGTTTTCGGCGCCTACAGCTCCCACGAACTTCGTTATCTCTCAAATTGTAGAAGGTTGACACGTAAGCTTCACGTTCCAAATCAAATTTGTACCCATACTTTTTTAAAACAAAACTGGCATGGAAGCTGGAGAATTGTGGTCGGCGTTTTCTGCTCATATTATCCGCGGTACACTGCGTACTACACCCTAGAAAAAGCCCGTGCATCTACTTTTCCGCACAACACTCGGAGAGCCAATAGCCGCAACTTACGGAGGCAGCTGAGCGAATGACGATGCCGAAACCTATCTTTAGACCAGAAAACGCAGTCCGAGTTGTGACATTAAGCAATGCAAGCGTGACGCTTTGCATTGCTTAATCTCACAGCTCAGACTGCGTTTTTTTTTTTTTTTTTTTTTTTTTGGGGGGGGGGGCGGTCTAAACATGTTTCGGCATCGTCATTCGCTGAGCTGCTTCCGTAAGTTGCGGCGATTGGTTCTCCGAGTGTTGCGAGGGTAAGTAGACGCACGGGTTTTTTTTTTTAGAGTGTTCAGTTCGTACAATCATTATAACACAACTTTCGTTTTATCAGCCGATTTTTTGTTTAGTTCTGTTAAGTTCTATTGTAAAGGCCGGCTGCAACAACCGGTCGCGGCCAAACACCGACACCGAAAAGCGTTGCGCACATAGGAAACCATATGAAAAGACTTCGGCCGCCGGCAGGATGGGAACTGCCGACTGTGCTATACAGGGTCAGTGGTTGCTCGCACACTAAAGCGAACTCAATAGTGCGACGCGCGAAGGCACCGTCGCGCGCCTCGCGGTCATTTCTGCCATGCTGTCCCGTCAGACGGCGTGTGTCAGAAATGTGAGCGAATCTTTTTTACTTCAACTTTTTGACTGGCTGCAAATTTGAAGACTGGAACTGCCGCACAAGTAATTTCGCCTGCTTTACTTGTCCTAGTCAATCGCAAAAGAGGTTCCTCACCTGACACGAAGTGCAGTCCAGTCGACAAACCCTTGGTTGGTACGAAGCTTTTGTGTCGATATTGAGCTCGCGTATCCGTCGGAGCCATTGATGACGCCGGCGATTCGATTGCTCGAGCGTCGCCTTGTCCTGGTTCCTAATATGTGTCGGAATTAAAACAAAGAAGATACTGTTGGCCATAGCTCCATTTTGTCGCCGACTTTTACGGCTGGAAGAATTAATTACGGCGCGACTGACCATTTTAAACTTCAAATGAGCGTACAAACTACAATGCGAATACGACCCCAAAGCAGACAAAACATAGCGACGAATGCCTCCAACATGGATTCTGACGGGTTCATTTACGAGCCGGTAGTAGCGTTGCATCTTGGTCACGAGCAGGAACCCTATTAACTCTGGGACATCGTTCAAAGTTGAGTTTCGGAAAGCTAAAAAAAAAAGATCGAGGTACACCTAAGCATTCCTTATGAGTTGTGAATGTGAAAGTATGCAAGCAGGTCGTCCGCTCCCTTTTTCGTCTGCTGCGTACTTTTCGTCGCCGGTCAGCGCGTGTGCTCCCCTGGTGACCTTGGACGCTCCGCGCTGATGGACACGCAGCGCCATGGAAGTGAGCGGTCTTGGAAACTGACGAGCGCAGCAGCGGCCAATGGGAGCCCGTCGACGCGCGCCAGCCAATGGAACCGAAGGAAACTGTCTGCAGTTTTCGCGCTTCAGACTGATGACGTCAGCTCGCTCCATGAGACAGTTAATGCTTTCGCATTAAAAAATTGCTTTGTCTGGTTGTAAGATTAGATAAAGAACAAACATGTAGGACGAAGACGACATAACCATAAAATCTATGGTTATGTCCTTTTCGACGTACATGTTTATTCTCTCTTCAATCTTGACCCGCGCCTAACACCCTCTTAGTCTACTTTTGTTTACTTTATTTTTAGTTAGCGTTGTTTGCTTTTAGGTTCTTAAACGTGAACAACTTAGGTGGTTCACTATATAGTAAGACCTCCGCGGACTTGGGTTAAACATTGTATTTAAAATCACATTAGAGGAGACGGGAGTAAAAGAAAGAGGGTCGAACCCGTATCCCCTTTTTTTCTTTCTTGATACTCTCAGCTCCCTTACCAGAACTCCCAATTTCGGGATTCTTTTTTTTTTTATTAGTTTATTACTCTTAAAAAAAGCAATCTAACCCCGTGACAATCACGGAGCCACCTCCTCCTCCCCTTGCCAAAGCCCATCCGCCCAATTTAGGATGGAAAGTGCCCGTTCAGTCGAAGCTGTGCGGCACAAAAGGGGAAGCGCCGTCTTTCTTCTCGCGCCCTTCGATCACAATCCGCTAATCTTCTCATTGCTATCTATTTTTCTTCCTTTTTTTTTCTCCGTTGTTTCTATGCTCCTTTTTTTAGCCATCTTCTACTGTTTTCTTATTTTTTTTTTTTAGCTTCATTCCTTTCTCAAGCTTTTCGATGTTTTCAACCGTCTTCCCAATAAAATACGTTCTGTTTTTTTTTTGTTTTTTTTTTATGGGGAGTTTTAGAAAAGGGAGTCTTAAAGCTTTGGAATCCCCGAGCTGCTTGGGGCGTCGCACTGCGCCCGAGCAGAAGTTCTGCGCATGCGCAGTACGACGCTCCAAGCTGCTTGAGAATCCCAAAGTGTTGGGGCCCACTATTCGAAAGCTCTCTAAGAACTGCGTTGTACCCCGTACTTCTTTAATTTCTCTCGGACTACGTAATAAATTGACAATATAAGCACCGAGACGCGCACATTTCTTCTTTATTTTTCTGATTATCGTTCTCAATTTTCCTCCTTAATCTACCTCTATCTTTTTTTTTCTTCTTATCGCCGTCAGCGGAACACGAAGACACATTGTCCGACACGGTGAAACAGAAATGACTGCACAAATACGAATTAATGCTATTTTAAACCACTCAAGAGCTGGCAATCTCTTTCAGAAACAGGGCCTTGCCACATAGAAAAGTATCTTCATTCGATCATTCATAAAAAAGGCAACATTGCTGCGTTTGTCTAGACAGCTGGAAGTCAACCCCAGTGGGCGTTTGGCGTCTGCGCTTTAGACAAGACATTTAGTTGGTGCAGTACGACTGCTACTCTGTTGTTCTTGTTTTGTTTTTTAACGTACTATCGACTACGAATGAAAAGCGAACAGTGGACAGCATGTCCTACGGTGCCTGCTGAACTACCTAGAGGCAACTAGGAGCTGATAAGACTACGAGATGGAAAGAGCGTAGAATTATTACAATAAACGCTAGAGGCTCAGTTGCAGGCGGTAGTGTCTACGGGACTTCCGGTTGCGAATTGAAGCAGATAGTATCCAGTATACTTTTCCAATCTTCTTGTGTATTCCTATGGTAGAACGTACGTGATATTTTTCTCTTCGTTAGGGAATAATAGAAATCAGCGCAGTTTCTTTACACGTAACGGGTACTATGTAGCTTCATTCGCATTATAAAAGTGTAATATATTTAGTTAATGATTTATTTTGTTGTTACCAAAAATTGGGGTCCAGGTCTATGTTGCATAGCATGATATGTCAATACAAGCAACGAACAATAGAGCAACAACAATCGTATTTATTTAAGAGCCTCGGTTACTGCTTTATTTTGATTATACATGCACAGTTTGTTACTAATCCAGTACGTGTTCTTCGTTTCATAACTCTGTGCTTCGTTCTTGTCGTCTGCTTTGATTGTTTGATTTGGAATACAATAGCATCCTTTTTGGTGTTTTGTTGAGCTGATTCACTCTGTGTGCTTCGTAGCATTGACTATATGCGTAAACACGTGCCCTATAATAGCAGTCTGCAACGTCAACACATATTATACATGTCCATTAGGCTATTTTAGTGCAGTGTTCGACGCCATGCATTCTAGAGAAAAACGCTGTAACTGACACATATTTTGTACATCCGATTCTAAAACGTTCCAAACTTTTTATTCTGTTACAACACTAAGCAATATTTGCTCTTACAATCGATGAACGCGAAGAGAAAACGCATTTGCGTTTTCCCATAGGAATGCATTACCGGAAGTCAAATTTAGACTGGTTGCTGTCTGCTTCAAAATGCATCAGAACACTAGCGCCACCTGAGCTTGTAGCGTTTATTGTTAACAACTCTATGGAAAAGAGGGCTGCGAGAGTACGCGTCTATACTTGGCCTACTCCAATGTACATACACTCGTGGCCCCTTTCTCTACACTCCTCAATTTCATCCGTTCCTAATGGCCCCTAGGAGGATTCGCAGCACTTATCAAAGGTCACGCGCTCCGCTGTTCGCATTTCATTTGTACCCGATAGTACATCACGTAGTAGGGATACACTACCGTACGCCGGTACGTCACTCACCCATAGCTTGTACTTTCATGCACTAACGAAAAAAAAAACTACTGAACGATAGAAAACATCTAAAAGAACGGTGCTGAAATAACGGAGCGACGAAGAGAATAACACTGATCGCTGTTTGATGGTGATTGATGTTTATGCCAATATACAAACGTTCATATTGCGCGCGTGCGTGGCTAGCTGAATCCACGTTCGTTTGTGTATATCCGTTGCGTATATCTACTGGATCGAAGTCCCGTTGAAAAGCATTCTTGATTCGCTCGCTTGCCCTCTGTCAAGCACCTAAGCGGCATTTGTCCCAGGAGGGCACCTCGTTCCTCGTCGCGTTGGCATTAAGGAAGGTTATACGACAACCAGGCGAATCGATCGTAGGTCTTGTATCACGCGACACTCGAACTTGGCGCCCGGCGGTTTGCTAGTAAATGCGAGCATCTCTCCAGACCGTTAAAATTGTCGGTAAAAAAAAGATTTCTAGGTTACGTGACCAGCTCCGTGGAAACAAGAAACCAATGATACATAGCGTTCCATGCAAATGGCGGCCGTAAGTCCGTCCTCGCTTCGATTATTTGAGTCCAATTTTTCACGCGGAAAAAAGGCGAACAGGCTTGAAATGTAAGTGAAATGAATGGCTCTCGCGTACCTTACAAGCATTGTGTGAAGCTATTTATAGGAAGAGACAATCAAGCCCTATATCTTCTGAGAAAAATCGGCTCGAAGGTTAGGTACCTTCTCCCCACGGAGCCGGTCACGTTACCTCGAAATCTTTCTTAAGGTTATTTTAACGTTTTAACTGCCTAGCGAGATACCCTCATTCACCACAAAACCGGCCCAGAAGTCTAGTGTGCGATAGCAATGTGGGAGGCACAAGCGCGAACACGGTACCCTGCCGAACGTGCTCTCCCTCGTGCAGAGCAAGTATCGTTCAGGGCAACATGCTTGTGCTTGTCGTTAGCAGATCAGTGAATCAAACTATAAAGTATTCTCAAGATACAGGATAACTGGGCAAGTTGGTATGGGTTCATTTTGAAACAGCGCGAGACGGAGGAAATAAGTGGACGACACAAGCGCTGCCTAAAAACTGAGGGTTTATTCTGGATAAACCGCAAAAAAACATTCAAAAACCCACTTTTCTCTAATCATAAATGAATGGCGCCTGCACATCACTAACTCGGGTGCTATCGCTTATACAATTCCCTTGGCGATCTTCCCCGGCCTAAAAATTTGACCTTACTGTCTATCAAAGCCAAAAAAGCCTGACTCCCACAGGTTGTGTCCTCCTTTTTGATTCTGTGAGGCTCACAGAATCAAAAAGGAGGACACATTCGACGGCACTTTGTAGTAAAGATGTATACATGCGCGATGTTCTACCCAGAAATGGCGCGCGGCAAGTGTCTCAGGCATTTCCACAACTATGAATGGCGCCACTTTTCCCAGGATAGAGGGGCTTCAAGGGCAGTTAAAACCCCTTCATGTTTCAAAAGTAGCGCAAGGTGCGTCGATGCATGGGGCACGTCCAATGTGCATGCCTTTGGAAGATCATGGCGGCACAGCGCAGCACTCATCTAGATTTCAGACGCCATGTTCTTCCCAGAAGTGGCGCGCGGCACATGTCTTTCAACATTTTCACAACAATGAATGGCGCCACTGGTCTCAGGATAGTACGAGCGCTCCCAGTAGCAAGGCGCATCGAGAGAGAGATAGGAGAGGGTATGGACGTGCTCTTCGAACTTAAGCGCCCGTTTCCGGCTTGAGCGGTGTCAACGTTGGTGTCGCCGTCAGCGTAACCGCGCGTTGCATTATGGGACGTTTCCCATAATGACGTTACGAGGGTCATGTGGGACGTCACTCGTGACATCACCGCGCGTTGCATTATAAGTAAATTTCCCCGCTAAATTTAGCGGAAAAATTTCTCCGCTACATTTAGCAGAAAAATTCCCCGCAAAATTTAGCGGTAAAAAATTCACCGCTAAATTTATCGAAAAAAGTTCACCGCTAAATTTGCCAGGAAATTGTTTCCGCTAGATTTAGCGGAAAATTCAGCGAAAATTTCCCGCTAAATGGGAGTGGAGCAGGAGAGGAGGAGGGGAGGGTACGGTAGAGGAGGAGGGGCATACCCTCCTCTCCGTACCCTCCCCTCCTCCTCCTCAAGATCTGCGCTCTAATTCGGCGTTACAGGGGATTGTAAACGTCTAACAATCCTCAAAAAGCAAAAACGGAGCAAGAGAAAGAGAACAACATTGTTGATAAGCAACAGCGATAGAAACTGTCGACGCGGGCGTCGCCATCTGGAATAACCCAACTTCTTTGTTAAGGTCTTGCCACGCCCAGTGTTTGCGTTTTAATTGCGACTGCCACTTGTTCTTGTTGTCAATCTTGTATATTCTTTAACTCGTCATTAACGTGAGCGACACGCGGTCACGTGTCGTCACGTCACGGTGATACCATTACGTCTTTGACATCAGGTCACGTGACGTCAATTTTCCTCTGAATTTAGAGGGGAGATTTCTTGCTAAATTTAGAGGGAAGTCGACGCCACGTGACCCAAGTCACTTTACCGGTTCATTTCACGTAAGCTGACGGTATCAAGTCGTATACGTGATATCCCCACGTCACGTGACTGCAATTTCCCCGCTAAATTTATCGGGGAAATGCACTGACGGACGGACGGATGGAGTAATTTCTGGGATTACGGGAAGGGGGAGAGGGTTCGCTAAACAATATTTCAAGCTTCAATAAGTTGATTCGTGTCTGTTTCGTAACGCGCCGGTGTAGAAATAACAAAAAAAGTTACTACCAGTGCGTATTTATTTACAGCCTCTGCAAGCAGTATGCATTGCTTATCTGTCTGACGCTAGCGGGCAGGCTCCTTACGAAACTTTCTTTGTGCCGCTTTGGCTGACCTACCCCAATCTCCCCGGCCCCAAAGTTGAATCAATTCATGAGCGTCTCTTCGCGTTACACCGTCCGATCTCACCGAAGGCCGGACGACCGCGCCGCCCGTCTCAAACAATGCACATCGATCCAGAGAACCTTCGCACGCTCGCCGGCGCGACGGCGGCGGCGGCGGCACACTGAATCACCCGGAAAGTCTATACTCCGTTTCAGCTCACAATGAACCGCACTGGACGCTGCGAGCAATCAGAGCCCAACCAGCGCTGCGAACTATGTACATAGACACTTACTAGATAACTTATTCGGGACAACAATATTGTCTCGGGGGCTGGGGAAAGGAGGAGGGTGCGGGTCGTATAGAGGCGAAGATGTTCTTGGACAGCTCTTTTACTTTCTGACATAATGGCTAAGGGCGATATGGCCAAAGGCAATGCAGAGCACAAGTTCGTCTGCTTCTTGCGAAGGGGTTGGATGGTGCCAGAACGCGGAGCTCTTATTGGCTGGTTGAGAAAAATAGTGGGTAGAGCTCAAGGCATGTAGCATTGCGGTCTACCCACTATCCTTTCAATCAAAGCCAATCAGAGCTGGGCGTCGTTCTGACGTCAGCGCAGCTCCCGCGCAAGAAGCAGACGACTTGCTCTCCGCAAGCAAAGCCACGAGACAAAGCCACGAGACCCCTTGAACTATGCCGCGACACAATATTCCTCGTTAAATTTAAATACACCGTAAAACAGATGCGAACAACGCCAAAACCCGATTGAGTTGAAAGAAATCATTCGGGAATTTCTAAGTTGACATCCTAAAGACGCGTACTTATTCTTCGAATTTACACAAAGCTGGCTATATATGAGCCATTCCAAGCCAATCCAGCACTTTATGGGTCCCACGCGCCTCCTGAAGGCCCCGTCACGTGACGCTCAGACAGCATTGGATTGGTTCCGGTGGCTCGTAGCGTCGGCTGCACTCCACCGTAAGGCGAAAGCAGTCCAGTCCTACAGGGGTGCGAGCACGTTCTAATTTCATCCGCGGTGCCCTAATTCCATTAGCGTTCCGCCCCTCTCTCTCCGGGCCCACCCCCTCCGGTGCGGCGTACGGTTCTCGGCCGCACCTATAAAGACGTACGCCGTAGCTCTGGCACGGCGAGCGATAATTGAACAGAACCAGACGCCCAGCTCGTCGGTCCGGAACGATGCATGCATGCATCGTGGTTTCCCTGAGCATCGCACCCCACACCATTGTTATTATTTGATTTTTTTTTTATTTTTTTTTCTGACAGGTTTGTTTGGTTTTGAAGAGGAAAATAAACAAATAAACACTCCTATCGTAGCAGATCAGAACATCGAAGAACGAATGGAAAGTCGGGCGTTTGGTTAGCCATGTTTTACCCCTCTTATGTTGTAAGTCAGGGGTCTCCAAACCTTTTTTTGGCTAAGGTTCCGGATTAGGCATCTGTCGCAGCCTCGAGGGCCGGGAAGAAAAAGAGCAATTATAAACGAGGAAAAACTAAATGAATAAACATTGGTAAGAAGTTAAAAACAGACATGAATGTTGGAGTAAGCATTTACAAAGAAAACACCTGAGTTAGATAAATGCGTATATTTTAATTTGAAATTTAATATGTAGTTAATTATGACGCTACACAACAATTGTGACCACGAAAATTCACCGAGCATGAACAGAGCGCAAAGGAACTTTCGGTACATTCGCGCGGTGCCAAAAAAAAAAAAGAAAAAAAAATCTATGACAATTATAACGCTAATGCTAACACAATGTATACGTAAGAACGCAAAGACAGTTTAACGTAGTTACACAAACATGAAGCCGCGGACTATATAAGAATGGTGACACTGGTAACTACTTTGTTCAGTCACGGCGAGAGAACCACGTTACGATGCAGTTTCTCTCGTTCTTTTCGGTGTCTTCTTTCGTGCATTTAAAACAAGTCGTGACGCCTTGTTTTTATTTTATTTTTTTTGCGCACATTTTTTACGCCGATATAGCAGCGAGTTTGCTGAAAGCAGCGAGCCGCGGGCCAGGCTTCTTTGGAAGGACCCCGCAAGACTTTTTATGTGGGTCTGAGTTTTGTTTTATGTGACTATAGTTCCCTTTCTAGGAGGCTGGCTTTGTCTCACGGAGAGAAAATGAGCCAATATATACTGTTATTTGCGGTGACAAGCTCGTTAAGGGCGTTTCTGTTTTCCTCACTCTCGGTATAGTGCACGCGCAACTCACGCGGTCATGTCTTACTTTTTATAGTGCATATAAGCTCAGCATTGGACGTGCTTGCAGCAGCAGAGGAAGAGAGAGTATTCTCACTCTTGGTTCTGAAAAAATTCCACCAGGCGGCGATACCCAAACTTCTCGCCTCGAATACTCACATGCAGCTTAAAGGGATACTTCAAGGAAATTTGAAACATACCCGTCGTGTTCGGAAATAGGCTGAATATGACCCACAATATCCGTAAATGACAATCGCACGTTTGTATTTTGAGCCTGATGGCCATTTTTTTTTTCGTTATAAATGGCCCACTCTAGCAAGCACTGGGAGAGCTGCCAGCGGAGACCATATGTCACATCCGGCGCAATCATGACGTAGTCTGTCTCGGGACGAGCAAAGCTGTGGCGAGGCTAACGTCTAAAGATGTCCTAGCCGTCCACCACCCAGAGGCCAAAGCACGCCAGCGATCGGGCCACCGCAACTAACTCCAAAGCTTCTTTTGTACTAAATTTGAGTGGCAGGTTAATCTTCTATAATCTTGTAGAGGTAAAATAGCGACGTCTGGGACACACAAGAGAGAGTCTCGGGGAAAGGGGAGATCCTCCTTCCCCTCTTTTCTCGTGGTGGCCGGAGGCGAGACAGTTACCGTCACTACCTGTAAAGATTCCTAGACGGGCATTACAAACAAGGCGTTAGCGATATCCACCAGGTGCTTTTTGCTAATCATTTAATTCGTTTTAAAATTTCTTTTCGTGCCTTTTTCAACACGAGATTGGTGTGTCTGTTGTAATACCGCTCCCTTGAACACCAATAGACCAAGAAATAAGCGCCGAAACTTCGTTGTATAGTATCTCTTTCAAGAAATGCATGCTGTCGTATAGTATCTCTTTCAAGAAATGCATGCTGAAAATCGTATTACCCAACCACAATCTATGAGATCGCGGTATAATAATCATTGCCGGAACGCAGGGCGCGGCTTTATTGTGTTCACGCGCTTCTTACTTCGTGATTGGTTGGTCGGCGTTCTGATCGGCTAATGCCACACGCTAATTGGATCAGAAGCGAAAATGAGAGGCCTGGGCCCCTTCGACTCGTCAAATAAGTAAGGTTTGCTCTAGAACCGCGGGAACCTTCCCCCTACGACGAACAGTCGCGTCTCCACTGAAGGCGGATTACGCCGGAGCGTCGTAATACGACTGACAGCCTCCCCCTACGACTGAAAGCGGATTACGCCGGATCCACTGCGCAGGAAGGAGAAAGGAGAGCGGAAAAGTAATCATTTATGCAAAAGTACACCGGCCAAATTGCCGCGCTAGAACGGAGACGTCAATGGAGTTTTGCTTATCTTGCACAGTGCTAACATACACTGTAATCCGCTCACCCTTAGAAACTAAGACTGCAGTCTAAGCTACAAGCGCGAGCTGGCCCGCACTCTTGACTTTCAGACGTGTCTATCTAGCGCGAGCGCTCGTTCTGCGGAAGAATGTTTCAACGTTGTGAACTCGTGCTGTCGTGGTTTGTTGCATATGGCTGCTGTTTTAGCTGAAGGGTGAACGGAGTATAGGGAGTATTCACTGGGCGCCATATTTGTGGGTTCTTTTTAGAGCGCATGCTCAGAACGAGCTCACATCAATAGGCTGCTAAGACCGGCACTCTTGATGGTGCGGAATGCACGTTGCAAAAGAACTGTGGAAGCTAGCCATCAGCACGCGCTCAGCATTCGCGCACACAGCTATGGCCGCCAGTGAATACTCCCTAAAGGGAGTATTCACTGGCGGCCATAGCTGTGGGAGTATTCACTGGCGGCCATAGCTGTGTGCGCGAATGCTGAGAGCGTGTTGACGGCGAGCCTCCAGGCTTATTTTGCAACGTGCATTCCGCACCATCAAGATTGCCGGTCTTAGCGGCCTATTAATGTGAGTTCATTTTGATCATGCGCTCTAAATATCGCCCTCAAATATGGCGTCCAGTGAATTACCCCTATAGACCCTTTCTTCAAGGGCGCAGCCATCTTGAATTGTCGTCACTTCCAGTATGGGCGAAAACATTGTTTTGCCGTCGCCACGCCAATAGAATGCACTTAGGAGAAAAGCGTAACCGTCACCCATTCTCGTTTTCTCTCCCCTCTATTTTTTTACTATTTGCAGGTTGAAACGTTTTAATATTTTTTCGTCGCCCATACCGGATATGCCTACTTGGCGGTCGGGGGCGAGATTAAGCGGAAAAGGTCTATAGATGTTCCCACTGTTTGCAAAAATCACGCTCCAAACGTGCTAAATCACAGTCCAGTCAGCGTTCGCGCGCAATTGCGGCCAGCCAGAAAGTGCGCGTGCATATCCCACAAACACGGCAATGGGCGCGCCCTCAAACGCTTTTATGGAAAGGTGCATATCGTAGGATCGCTACCTTCGAAAAAAATATTCGTCTATGTCTGCCAATAATTAAAGGGGCGATGCAGCGATTTTTGTACTTTGCTCAAATGCCGCTTAGAACGAATCCCTGACGTTATTGACCTGTGAAACATGCGTTCGTTTTTCACCAGATAAAATAGAAGTCGCAGAAAAAAAAATATAAAAGAAAAATTAGCAGCGTTCACCCCCTCAACTCGCAGCCAGAACAAACGGCTACGAAATCTGAAGCCCATTATGTGCCGCCAATGTTGATCACAGCCTCGCGCTGGGGGTGGCAAAGCACATGACACATGCTGAGTTCCAGGCAATGTTATGGTTTGGCTATTGTCGTCATTGCAGCGATTGGACACGGGCCACTACCCGAATGCTCGTCGAGCTATTGATTATCACGATCCCAAATCGAGTGGCCACGCAATGCTCGGTTCCAATCTATGAGCCGCATTCAAATATAATCACTGGGGGATTCTGCGATCTCCCGGTTACGTCATCAAGTTTTGCGAAGGAGAGATTTAAAGAAAACGCTCCGTTTTGCATTTGAAATTACACCGCAACAAAGGAGTTTCTTGGTCAGTGGTGTCGCGTGCGAGTATACTGGGTCCCAATAGTGCAAGTAGTCTAAGTCTCAAAACAAAAGCATGCACAGGACACAACCATTATACCATATGTTTCTAGAGACAACCGTAACCCTAGTGCTGGAGAAAAAAAAAATGAGAGGGACATGGACGGCGCGAGAAACGGAAACCGACGTCCGGATGTCTCTTGACTGAGCCTGCTCATGCGAGGACACTGCCAGTATAGATTTCTCTTTTTTAAGTTGTCATGCCGGCTTTTAGCCAGAACAACAGCCTGTTGAATATCTTTGTTTCCTGGCCTTGCGGACGTCCCAAATCGTTGGTTCAGCACCCGAAGTTGGCTTTTCCCATCGATTTATGTGCAGAAGGTTCTTCTTCGTTAATGTCTTTCACGTGGTCTTCATCGATGTCCCGAGTTGTCCTTGAATCCTATTTAACGTGAACTTTATGATTAAGGTGCTTCTCCATCACAAGATTTTTCGGGTTGTCAGGTTGTTCTTGAAGCATGCTTCGTGTGGTATTTCTTCATGTCCTGGGTTTTTTTTGTTTTTTTTTCATGCATTTCTTTCACGTCACCTTCGTGAACATTTCAGGTTGTCCTTTAATCATCTTTCAATTGGTCATTCCGAATGTCCCAGGTTGTCCTTGATACGTTTTTTGTAGGGCTGGGCAATTGATCGATTAACCTACCGATTAATCGATTAATGCTTTAATCGCGATTAATTTGTTTAACCGGTTAATTGGTAAAATTTCGACGAACCAAAATTAAATAAAAATGAAATTCTTTCACCAGGCAGACATGGACGAGCACACCTATATGAAGTGAAAAATCTAGGTGAAGTATAAACTTAAGATAAACTGTGAGGGGGAGATTTGTAACTTCAGACATGTGCAGAAGGTTACAAATCTCCCAGCGACTTCAACACCGTGCGAGTGTCCGTTTAGAGCAGCAGAGACTACTGTGAGCAATCAAAGGAGGTCGCCCTTCTCGGAGAATGTCAACGAACATTTTTGCCTCATGGAGCTGAAGTAATAATGTGTGAGTGTGAGTGTTTTTTAACTGTTCTCAACTGTATATCGAAGCTGACTCATAATTAATATTATTACGCCGTTCAACACATATTTAGCAAAAAAATAATATATAGATGCAATTTTTATTTTAATCAACATTATTATGCATGGAAATGAACAAGACCGATTAATCGATTAATGAATCGATTAAAGGGTGGTGATTAATCGGGTTAAAAATTTTAATCGACGCCCAGCACTAGTTTTTTGTATGATCACCTGGATCTCCTGGGTTGTCCTTGGTGCATCGAGTTCAAGTAACCTTTCTGAACTTCACAAGTTACATTTGCCGTATACAAATTTTACTTGAACATTCTGAATGTCTCAAGTTGTCCTTGAAGCCTCTTTTATGTGATCTTTCTGAATGTCCCGGACTGCCCTTAATTCACCTATTTCGCGTGATCTTGGTGAATGTCCAACGGTGTCCTTAAAACATCTTTCAGGTGGTCTTCCTGAACTCTCCTGGTAGTCCTTGATACATTTATTTCACGTGATCATACTTTTAATTTTCCAAGTTATCCTCTAGCTATCCTTCCCTTGGTATTTCCGGATGTATAATGTCCTTGATGCATTTTTCCCGTGCCTTTTCTCTGAATATTCCAGGCTGTTGACACGGTACCCGGAGCTGTGCCGCCTGTTCCGCAAGTTTATGACCCTGAGGGACGACGGCACCTACGACTGGGACATGGAAGGACTGCAGCGGCACGCCCTGCTTGTCATGCAGGGACTCGAGGCCGCCGTCGAGAACCTCGACGACAGTCGGGTCCTCGCCGACATTCTCTACGAGCTGGGACGCAAACACGCGCGCTTCAACGTCCACGAAGACATGTTCGACGTAAGTTCACGTCCACAAACGCGCACTTGCTAAAACAAAAAAGAACAGATAAGCAACAAAGAATAGTAGACAACACGCACTAGACCTGCAAAGGTTTTGTGGATCTCGCTCAGCAGATGGCATCGAGTACGCAAAACAAAAGGCTGTCTGCTCAAAGGAACCTTGCCAAAAGTCTCCTTCTATACATCGTCGTCGCGTGATCATCGTCCTCCACGTTCCTGAAGCCAATACAGTGCCAAGTTGCTGCATTATAATGGGAAGCGTCGCTGACAGATGTTCGACTTCCGCTGTACAGATTGCTAAAGCTCTTTCGCTGTGCAGACAACTTCAAGAAGCTACTGAAGTCGACTATTGGTTTCTCCAGAAATTTCTGGACGACAGCGGACACAAAATTCGTGATCACAATGTAAATCCTACGCTACACAAATTTTGCTTCATCATCATACCGATGCGTCGGCTGTCCGCCATTGTGCGCTATGTCCAGTTTAGCTAACAATATATCCCGTGCGTAAACGGCCGTTTCGTAGTAGTGTGCAGAGCCAGCAAAGGCCGAGGGAGAGCGCACTACACCTGCAAATCACTTCGCACGAGCACTCGCACAGCGAAAGGACATTCTAAAGTCATAAGCTCGAAGCTTGGCGGCTCAAAGCTCTGCGCGTAACGGTTGAAATAAAATACAGGCAATTGCCAAAAACATTTTTTTAAAGAAAATCGTTGCAAGGGCGTTTAGGCACAAAAGGGAAAGGGCTTAAAAACACGCTGACACCCCCCCCCCCCCATTTTTATGTGTGTGTTTTTTTTTTGCCATGCGGTTTATATATTGATGTTGGTAGACTATCCAATCAATATTTTGCTACAGCATCACGTATAAGTTTAATAAAGTAAAAAAATAGCTGCTGCTCGAAACCGATACCGAAACTGGACTGGGGAGAAAGGAGAAATGTAGAGGAGGAAAAAGTTACCGGAAGTCACGTAACTGCATCCGACGGCATTTTCTTTTTTTTTCTTTCTTTCTCTCATGCGTAACAGACGAAAGACGCACACGTCAAACGTTGCACAACAAACGCAAAAGTCAAGCACTATGTGCGCTTGACGTTTCGCGTGTTTCAAGCTCTTTCCAATTCGTCCTCGTAAGGCGATCGATGTCTTCAGCCAGTAGAAGGGGCGACCGCTCAGCGACGTCTTCGTGCGAATCGGCTTGGTGATCGGGTCTGTCACACGGAATAAATCCTAATTGCTTTGATCGGTAAAAGGTTTCTCTTTCGAAACTAGACAGATTCGCCGGTACCGCGAACAACAGTTCTGAAGTACAGGTCCCAGGCCCGTTGTCCGCCGCCATCGCTTATTCCGACTCGTTCAGCCGTCCAGCCTGCGACTCCCGGGATTCGACGTTATGTTAAAAATTACTCAGAGAATGTACAGAGTGCTTCTGCTTCTCTGTGCAACTTTTTTGTTGTCTTTCGTTGTTTCAATCAACGTATTTGCAGTTTTTTTTCGAAGCCACAAAGATGGGTATCACACTTGTTCCTATTTTTAATACTGAGTCTGTGCCTTCGATGACCCGCGACTTTGATTATATTTGGTGCGTGTGTCTAAACCATAAAGAACGACACGTGACCAGAAAGAAGAGAGTGAGTGCAACTCAAACCAGCCAGTTCTCGATAGGCGGTTTTCGGGCAAAGAAAATTAATTTCGAGCCGCAAATGAACCGATCTCACTAAGTGTTCGGCGCATGCGTGACGCCGCCATAACTTTAGTTTACGGGAGGCAGACGGCCGTACACGCGTGGGTTCGTGCCGTCTCGTGCTCCACAAGCGCAAAAGTTCCAGCAAGGTTATTGCACATGCAGAAAGACGAATGTTCCCTCGATGCATTGCGGCAGCGGTGGTGTAGTCAAACTGGCTGGCGAAATCGGTCTGTTGCGTTCTGAGTAATTGGGCTCTCATATCTCACGTACAAATAAAAACCTTGGTGAGCGTAAATACCCTGTGAATGTCCCTTTAAAGGACCGTTCACGCACTTGCGACTTCTTAGGACCGAGTGCCTTGGAACCTCTTAAACTCTCTTACCACGAGAGGACGGACTGACACCACTTTTCGGGTAGCAGTGGGGACACTTGGCGGTCCCGTATATTTTCTATTTTTTTCCCGCATCATTCTTTTTTCTTGGCATGAAAAACTTTTGTCAATGTTATAAACAAACATTTGTCATAAGTAGTATGTTTATTCTATCTCGCAAATACAGCGAAACCTCGCTCTAGTGAAACGCAGTTCCAAAGTAACAGCATAGATGGCGCCAGCGTGTCAGTGTGTTCTCTCGTCCCAAGAGATTTTAAGGGGTTTTAAGGAGCTCGGTTCTTAAGGCCCGTTCACACTCTTGCAACCGAGTAGAACAGAGAGAGAGGAGACGTGTTGAAACCTCTTAAAATTTCTTGGGACGAGAGAACACGCTGGCACGCTGGCGCCATCTATGCGGTGACCCTGGAACTGCATTTCACTACAGCGAAGGTTTTGCGGGATTTCCGAGGTCAAATGTGTATAATACCTATGAGAAAGCCTCGTTTATAACGTTGACAAAAGTTTTTCGAGCTCAAAAAGAAAGGATTATGCGCGAGAAAAATAGAAAATATGCCGGACCGCCAAGTTTGCACTGCTACCCAATAGGTGGCGCCAGTGTGCCCTCTCGTCGAGATGTTGATGATGATGTTGAGAGACTGATGATGTTGAGAGACTGAAGATACAGAATATTACAGTTGAGAGAGCTAGTAAATACAAGTATCTAGGAGTATGAATATGTGATGGTGCAGAATATCTCAGTGAGCATGAAAAGTATATAATAGGTAAGGGCAACAGAAATGCAGCTGTAATGAAAAATAGAGCACTTTGGAATTACAACAGGTATGAGGTGGTGAGAGAGATTTGGAAAGGGGTCATGGTGCCTGGCTTGACTTTTGGAAACACAGTGCTATGCATGAAATCCGAAGTGCATGCGAGACAAGAAATAAAACAGCGTGGAGTAGGTAGGCTGGCATTGGGGGCACATTGCAAAACACCAAACCAGGGAGTACAAGGAGACATGAGATGGGCGTCGTTTGAGGGCAGGGAAGCTGTGAGCAAGATAGAATTTGAGGATTGATTGAGGCAAATGGATAGGGAGCAATGGGCACGAAAGGTTTTCAGCTATTTATACATGAGGAGTATAGACACAAAATGGAGACAGCGCACTAGGAAATTAAGAGGAAAGTTTTTAGGCTATAGTGGGGTTACAGAAGAGCAGGTCTCAGTTAAGAAGAAAGTTAAGGCCACAGAAAGAGATCGGTGGCTAGAGGGAATGCAGACAAAGAAGGCTCTGGAAAGCTACAGATTAAACAAAACAGTTATTGCCAAAGAAAGCATTTATGACAATTCTAGGGGAAGCTCATTGTTGTTTGAGGCAAGGACAGGTGTTCTGCGAACCAGAACATATAGAACGAAGTACCAGGAAATGTACACAGTGTGCGCTGCTTGTGGAGAGGAGGACGAGACGGCTGAGCCCTTGATACTCTACTGTAAAGGGCTTCACTCTATGCATACCGAAGACAACATAGATTTAATAAAGTCATTGGGTTTTAGAGACAGCGAAGGAAAAGTGGATTTCAAGACAGTAGAGATTACCAAGCAAAGATTAAGTGAATGGTGGCAGAAAGCGAGAGAAAACTAGGCATTCTCTTATTAACTGATGGCATGGGGGTTTTATAGCCTCACTTTCTTTTCAGTACGGAGTGAATATAGTTTTCACATTTAAATATTCTCAGCTTAAAGGGTAAGAAAAAATGGCTAGGTGACATAAACTACCACCCGATCCAAAGGGCTCAGCCGTATTCATCCATCCATCATCCCTCCATCCATCGTCGTAAGAGATAATAAGGGGTTCGAAGACACTCGATGTTAAGAGGTTGCAAGTGTGTGTGAACTGGCCTTCAGACGTTCTCCTTCCCATATCTTTCTTTTTTCTTTAACTTGCAAAGCTTTTCCTTCCCGTTTTTTTTTTCTTTTTCGTGTGGCCTCAGCTTTAGTCTTAATTAACCAGAAATATTTGAAAATAATAATAATAATAATAATAGCTTATTTTCCATGAAGCATGTTGGAGCAAAGGGTAAAAGCCTCAAAGGAGGCTTGACCAGCCCTCAGCCCCGTACATTGGCATTGCAGCAGAAAATAAACAAATATATATATATATATATATATATATATATATATATATATATATATATATATATATATATATATATATATAAATCTATTTGTCGATACTCTAAACGCCCGTTTACACACTTGCAACCGAGTACGACCGATTGAGACAAGACCGGTTTTACAGCCTCTTGCAACTACTTACGACCCGATGCGCTGCTGCAGAGCTGGTCGTAAAGGCCCGTTCACACACTTGCAACCGAGTAGGACGGAGAGAGACAAGACCGGTTTTAAGCCTCTTGCAACCTCTTAGGACCGGATGTGCTGCTGCGGAGCTGGTCCTAAGACGTCGCAAGAGGCTTAAAAACCGGTCTGTTCTCTCTCCGTCCTACACGGTTGCAGGTGCGTGAACGGGGTTTAAGTCGTCACAAGAGACATAAAAACCGGTCCTGTTTCAGTCGGTTGCAGAAAAACGCAAGTGTGTGACGGGCCTTAATACGAGCCGGAATTCTTAAAATATTTTTCCAGGTTGTAAAACATTTTAATGGTGCAGTGCTGATCGGGCCAGACTGAGTATATTTGCGAAGTCCCGACGATAAATATTGTCTGATTTCTGGACCTGCCCCATACACTGGTGATCAAGTGGGGGACACGTAAAACAATTTCCGGCTTTAGCGACAAGTTATACCAGTGGCGCCATCTCTTAAAGTGACTATTAAAGTAAAAATTCATCTAGCGACTGTTTCCAGATCAAATTTCAAATTATCGGTTAAACGTGGGACCAACACAAAGATATCATGATTTCGAGGATGTTTTAAAGGGGAACGGAAACAAAATTCTGGACTTCACTTATTTGCTTCGACATGACGTAGGTAGCACTAGAACCTCAGAAACACCAATAGTTCGTTTTAAAACGCAAGAAAACATATTTGAAACTGAATTAGACAATAACCAGAAACCACCTGGTTGTTTTTGATGAAGCTTCAATGGAATGTCGTGGTGGCATCGGCCTCCGATGGCAGCGCCACTATCTGGGAAGTACGCTCACTATAGACCATTCCATTTAGCGCTCTCTGGGCGGCACCAATTTGTTCGACAGCAGCGCCCTCTCCATACATCCGGGAAATTCACCGGGTTCGGCGGGGTAAAACGAGAGAGAGGGCACGCGCCCGACTCTGCTAGCAGACGACAAACCGGGAGGTTACCATTCTCCATCTTTGAGCTGTATCGGCGGGCTGTACGGAACATCGAACTCTCGCTCGTGGCTGCCGTTGTGAAGTGGTTCGCGTTCTTAAAATAGTTATGTCTACTCCAAAATCATCCTATAGGATGTATTCACTGGCGGCCATATCTGTGTGCGCTAATGCTGAGCACGTGCTGATGGCGAGCTTCCACAGTCCTTTTGCAACGTGCACCCCGCACCATCAAGATTGCCGGTCTTGGCAGCCTATTAATGCGAGCTCGTTCTGAGCATGCGCTCTAAACAGTGACCTCAAATATGGCGGCCAGTGAATACTCCCTATAGCTCTCTGTTGTTCTATTTCGGTAAATGATCAACTAGCATATCTTTTTTTTCCGTTACTTAAAGAGCAGTTGAGTCAGCCGGCAGTACTACCCTCAACTACTGCGTGTATTGCGGCAGAAGAGCACGTTTTTATTTATTATTACAGATTTCCACTCATGGTCGCTAAAGGCCTACACCAGTACCGGCCAATCTGACACAATTTCTCCTATTTTTTTTTATTTGCACGCAGGTAACAGCGCAATTGGACCCTGTTAGTCTTTTTATCTAGCATAGTATTACACGATAACTGGCATACCAAAATCTGCGTATCTGCGCTTGAAATTCCAAAATGACGCGATATTAAACAGAGTTTGCACGCCAGCCGGATGCTAGGTATACAGCCCAATCGGTGGAGACGGCATGCGGGGTGAGAGGGAGAGGGCATTTTTTTCTCTCTATTACCCTCTCTGCTAAGACCCTAATGGAACGGTCTATAGTCCGTTGCAGCTCAAGAAGGTAGGGCGAGGGTAAGACGGGCCGGGGAGGAGGAAGCAGACGGAACGCTAAAGAGAGAAGGAGGTTTCTTCCTCTCTTCTCCAGCGTTCCGTCTGCTTTCTCCTCTACGCCCCGTCTAACCCTCGCCTTACCTTCCTGAGTTGCAACGGACTATAGTAGAGATTACCTAGGCCAGAACGTAATTCTCAAATTTTGGTGAAGAAAGCCAAAGCACAGTTGGCCACCTTGGATTCACTCCGCCAGCTCATAGCTTCCAGACATTCTATGACGTCGCAGACGTCAGGGGACGATGAACTATATTTTTCAACATGGCGCGGTGCTTTCAGCGTCCTTCTCGCCGAAGGACACCGACCTTTCGAAGTGACCCGGGTTTACGTTGCAGTGTTGTGCCGGTATTCGCTTTTGTGCGCGGTCGTTTCTGTGCGAGGATGTAAGAATTCAGCGATCGGCTCGCCGTCCAACTTAGTCGCCGTCGACGTGCTAGGGAGCCCCCGCCTGGACGATCGCGTCAACATCGTTGGACGAGACCGACGAAAGCGCTGCCGATTGCTTCTTTTTATTCGTTTAGTGTTCGCCATTGACACAAGTCGCTTTGCAAAAAGCGTGGCGATGCGAGCGTTGTTTCGTGGTAGTTTCTGCGGGACGAGGTGAGAATCGTACAGTCCTGTTCTCCCTGCTCTGTGCCCTCGCTTGGAAACTCGCGTCCCGTTGAGACCAGCGCAAGCTTCCTCAACGCCGATGCTTTCTCCGTTCGTTTAGTGTTCACCCTTCTGACAAGGAATGTCGCAAAAGCGTCGTGGTGTACGCATTTCTTCGCGGTGGCGTGACAACGCTGCAGTCACACCTCTATCGATGCGATACGCTGCGTGAAATACTCGAGTGATGAGACCGCCGTGCTGCCTCACCGGACTCGGCCTGCTACCCTGGTCACTTTAATAAATGAAGGATGCCAACTGGTATGGCACCTTCGAAGCGATGTTTATTTATCCGTGAAGCTGGCACCCTCGCCAAGTCTAGTCGTTGTTATCAGTCGGTGGTAGATCGGGTAAGCTGCAATTGCCTCGCCATAGCAATGCCACACATTATTCTGCCGTCGCCTTAGACAACATGAGTTAGGAAATCTGCCCCATCTCGTTTCGCGTGAGATATCAGAGGTACCTTAGCCGCCTCGCGATGATGTCATCCCAGAAGGCAGAAAGCTCGCGCCCGAAACCGACGTTGCCGATGTCGCCACATCGGCCACATCGAGGAGCACACGACGCACTACCATAGCGCACACGACTCCGCCGGCTCCGCAATCTCCCGGTGATATGTTACAGTCCTTGGGCACTCTGACCAATGGGGGTAGTAACACGTTGACGCCATCAAGTGTCAACGCTCGTAACTACGATACGCTTGGTCAGGCCGATGACGTCGCGGGCAAGTAGCGGGCGTGACGGATATCCCGAGACGCACCGCGGTCTTCATGGCAGATTTTGAAGCGCTCACCAGAATCGAACATTTAGAACGAAAAATACAGCCATCCGTCTGAACTATCGTGTGATTGTCATTGGCAGATAGAGTTGATCATTTTTAAAATATTTCTGAACGTGAGACGTATATATTAAGTTTAGTGGGTTCTTTGCGTGAAACAAATTTTGTTCTCTGCAACCCGGCGGTTTGAAATCGGCGGGTAGAAATTATTTCGGATAGGATAGCTTGGATGGTTTTGTTGTCTATAATAGGTAAAACGATTAATCACAGCACCCTAATTTCGAGAGCAGGCGATCTGCTCCCACTTGGGTAGTGCACATGGAAATTACGTTGTGCACGTTGCGAAACAAACCGATCGAAGGGAGTTGATGAGATCCACACGACACTGCGAAACCGACGGGGCAGGTGCTGCCCTCTCTGAGTTGTGTGGCGAAGCAGCGGTGCCACTTCAAAGGCGGGGCGGCAGGGTTTGCTTTAGCGAGTACAGTACGGCGAGCTCTTGTGGGTGCGATGCACATGACAATGTACAGTTCAAGTGCTCTCCTCCGGTATGGATCTAAAAGGCTTACGAATGCCCTAGTGTTGGACCCTTTCAGACATAGTCTTAAATGGAGTATAGCAGCTTACGCTTGCCCCAGTGCAAAGTAGCCGTCTAATACAGAGGTCCAAGCTAACCTCTCTGCCTTTCAGTCATCAACATCAATCAAATGGCATGCACTTTATTCTATTTCCTCTGTTTCACATTTTGACCACTAGGCTGCGCTAGTTTTCGCTGCATAGCGAGATGGGTGGCAGCTCCTCCCTTCTCTCCTTCGCGTGTTTTCCGCTGGGTGACGACGCCTTATCTGGAGTTTCGAATTTGTGTGACTCAACATAACGACCGCAGGAAAGGCCTTGGCCCGAATTCTCAGGAAGGAATGGCGTCACTACACGTCATTCAGTGGACCACATCTTTATTCTCAAGTCACAAAAAAGGAGAAGCATTCATAAGAGTCATTTCTTGAAAACTGGCATCGAAGAAACAAAAGGATGTGCCTAAGGTCCAGTGTACCTTGGCACCATAGGCATTCAGTGAAGGGTTTGTTTTTGTGGCTGGATCTTTTGTTGCATCTTTCGTGTTGCAACTTGAAATGAGCTGCCACAGCTGCACACCGTTGCCAACCACCGTAGGACTGATTAGGGTCCTACTTAGTCCCTGCATTGCCTATGTGATTTCAGATCCGTCTACAGTTGTGACAATGACAAACCTTCTGACGCCTAGATTATCAGGGTCCAAAGTTGCGTGATAGGCATGTTGAAGCCAAACAAACGAACAAGTTTAAGGTTATACAAAACGGTACTTGTCCTTGAACCCCTAATAAGCGAAGAAGGGGGGAAGCGTAACTCATTTTCGTTAGGGCACCAACGTAAGCAGAAAGAACTTCTACTGGGTTCCCCTAATTATTTTCATGGATGTTAATGATGCCGGGAAACCTCCCAAGCTTAATGATTAAGGCTCATTAACATAGTGTCGTTTTCTTACGTTGTGTTACGTGACAGGTGCTTGCGTTTGCTTGCGTCGAAAGTCACCAGGACATCAGTGCTTCGTATAAAGCGTAGCAACAAATCGGGGAGTAGCTTTGGACCCGACATACGAAGCACGGATATTCCGGTTACTCAGAACATAACGTAAGAAAACGTAAGCAAACTCTTCTCTGTGGGATGAGCCCTGGCAGTTAAGGATTTAGTAGATTTAGTATAGGCAATCAATATCGTCGTTGCACTATAATTAGTTCGACACTGGTGACTTTGCTCCAGCCCCAATCCTTCTTTCTATAATCAATATGGAGCGCAAGTTCGTCTGCTTCTTTTGCAGGGGTTACGGTGACGTCAAAAAGACGCCGAGCTCTGATTGGTTCTGAATGAAGGACAGTGGGTAGACCTCAAGGCAGCTTGCCTTGACGTCTAACCCACCACCCTTCAATCAGAGCCAATCAAAGCTCGGCATTTTTCTGACGTCCCCCAAGTATGACCACCAGCCGATATTACGATTAGAAGAATCCAATCAGGCAGCACCAAAAGTGATTCGTCACGAGGCTTGTCGTCTTTATTAGTTTGGCTATGCGTGATTGGCTTAGCAGGTGGCTGCTGAGCCAATGCCTCCGTCTCCACCGCCGTCCCCGCTCCCATGGTTTTTCGTTCTTCCGCGGAAGGGCGCGCGGGTGCTGAAGTTGCTAATAGACAAATATATATAAAAAAGAATTTAAAGTGTTTCACTTCTTGTATAGTGGTCCTTGCACAAACAAAAATTATGTGATGCTTATGCTGAATATTATTATAAAACCTCGACAAAAAACAATATTGAAACTTAACGGGTTTTTTAATCTTTTTACTTGTAATCTTACAGAAACTATGGCACGCACTCAAGTTTGGCCTGGAAGACGCCCTTCAGGACAGATTCAACCGCGAGGTGGCGCAGGCGTGGTTCATCATCTTCCGGTTCCTGTCCAGAAAGATCATCGAAGGCATGCTGGAACACAGGGCCAAGATGGCGGAAGAGAAGGCGAAACAAGAAATCGGAGACAAACCGGACAAGATCACCGACAAGGGCAAGCCCCGTTAACCAGCTGCCCGGAACTGCACCTAGTTATCACGTTTTGCGACGTCACTTCCGCCGCCACAGAATGTTCGGCGTGGTGGGGGCGTGCACTTTGAGGATTCGGCAGCTATACGAGTGCGCAGGTTTTGGTGACGTCATCGTGAATGGTTGGTGGTTCGTGACGTTGTGACTTTTTAAACTTTTGAAATATCGCCCGCTTCTCGTCGCTAGAAGCTGATTGAAGCTTGCTGAAATCAAGGGTTTTGTTATACATACATATAGCTTCAGATGCCGTCTTGTCTGAAAGCGCGCGAAATTGCATCTCTGTGTTCGCTGCGCACCCAACCGGCAAAAGATGCCGAATATGCTTTAGTGCGACTGCGTTGTGTTTCATCGACAGTGTGTTTGCGTGCGTGAGCCACATTATTTTTATTTTGTCTTGTCTAATATGTAGGGGACGTGCGAGTACCGATTTGAATTGAATAGCACTGCGTCATTCATAACCTCCCCGATGAGAGGGAAAGCCACGACAACCGGTTTTCATAACAGTCTAAAGATGAGATGACCCTGCACTAATCAATGTGAATCGGTATTTGCAAACTTCTGCTAACATGAGTCATTGTTATTCTTGTGACGTACTTCGCTTTAGTGACGTCCTTACTGCGCTGTGATTGGTCCTATTGATCCGTTATGATAAGCCACGTTTAGAGAAATCGACACGCCATTTTCCGATTGGCTCGCGTGTGACGCCATTATGATGTTCCGTGCAGAGCTGGCGCAATAGACCCTTTTCAGTAATTCAGTGCCATCTAGCGGCTTAAATATCAGTCTAAATGTTTGTATGCTACTCGCAGGTGAAAATCCAGTACCTATTCGTGAACGGCAGACGTACGAACGTGACGGTATTCTTCGCTCTTTCTAAATAGACCCTTTCAGTAATTCAGCGCCACCTAGTGTCTCAATTAGCAGCCCAAATGTTTGTATGCTAACGGCAGTGAGCGTCTAGTATCTAGTCGTTCAACGCAGACGTATGAAAGTGGCGGTTCTTCGCTCTTGATAAATTCGTTTTAGTTGCGAAAGGGAAGAAAAATGCCACTCTGTGCAAGGCGCTTGGAATAAAATTCTCGATGAAAATCACCGTATGAAGGATCTCGTGGCCAAGTGCTTGTCAATCGAGTTATTTCACGCGAGTCCTATAAAACGCCGACGCAGCGTTTGTGTTTCATTGGAAGGCATTCACTGACTGACAGCACCATTTTGTTGTTATGGGCTGTCTGGGATGTGCCGATAGCGAGCATTTCGAGGATGCACGTAATGCTATGTTTACACTACGGACGCAACGCGCCCATCTTTCATGACACGCGCAAACGTGAGCACAAGAAGCGGAGCGATTTTGTTCAGACTACAACCAATCGTGGTCTGAACGAACTTGTTCCCCTGGTTGCGCTTAGGTTCGAGTATGTTGTGAGAGGTTGGCGCGTTGCGTTCGTAACGTGAACATCGCACAACACCTTCAAATGCTTAGCGCGCACAAGCTGACATGAGAACAACAAAACTGCGTAGTAGCGTCTGGGATGTGCAGGCTCCGGGCACCGGTGCAGGTCTTCGACTTCTTCCTTCATCAGGCACACCCCCCCCCCCCCCCCCCCCACGGAGAAATGATATACACTCCGATGATGATAGTTATCAAAGTAGCAACAATGAATTTCGAAAAGGGTCTATTGGTAATTGTTACGATGCAAAAGTGCGACTCCCTGAGCTTCACACGCGGTGTGAGGAAGCTCAGGCGATGTTTGTTTTTCTCTGTCCCTGACTGTTTTACACATTTCTGCGAGACGAAAAAAAGTGTTTCCTGCAATTTGAAATAAAGCTTCAGATAAAACGCAACATTAATATTTTTTTTTTTTTTTTTTAGCAAACCCAATGGCTGACGTGTCGTTCCTCTGAACCGTAGCTTATTGAATAGTTGTAACTTCTCCGCACCATCTTGCTTCTTTTCTTTTTCTCTTGGGGGTATTAGTTTACGATTATTAATATCATTGCACGTTCAGCTGACACTGAGGACTGTCTGTTGGTTCTGTTGCTTGCTTTATACACAAACATCTACATGCATTGATAATTTTATTATTATTATTCGTGGTATGTGTACATATCGTATTATTTTCCATACTCGTATTCACCTGAAGAACAGTAGTAAATCAAGTCCGGCTCCTCGCGGGACGTTACTAAGTTTTCCCTTCGTGCGTTGAATTAAGCGATACGTAGACGCGTCCTAGATTAGCCTTATGTTGTTTTAACAGTATTTACACATTTCAAACACGAAAAAATCATCGATTTTTCGTTCGACAACCAAATCTCGTGAGAACTACTTTGCGCAGCGCATGAGTGAGTCGCCAAACTTTTCTTTTCTTTTTTCCCCTCGATGTGACGAGGAGTAGAGTGTCTTGTCTTTTGGATAGATAGCTGTACGGTAAGGCTTTTTTTTTTCTGTTGTCTTAGAGGAAACACAAGCTCCGTGATTCCGCAACAGTCCGAACGCCGCGCCCAACTAAGAAACAATCACGTGACACGTTCGTTGCAAGCTATCAAAAATTAGTTTCGAAACAAACGAACAAAAAGAAACCCAGCCTTCCTGAATATAAACGTCGTGTTATGTTCGGAGAAGCGTTGACACACACACACACATGATAAAATCTGATTGTTAATTAAATATTTGCTATATTCGGCGACATTTAAGGTCGAATATGATAATCCTGGCGAAAGAAAGTGAAAATGTAGATATTTATGTATTTCACCGTTGTCGCAGTCTGTCAACCTCAACGTGTAACTCGTGGGTTTGCTTACCCCGCTTACTTATCAGTACTGAGGGGAGAGTACAATCAGGCCATACTTCGTGAATTTTTAAGCAAGGCGATCCTGGAAGGCAGAAAGAAATGACGGCGACGAGCTCTCATTATCATTTTGTAGTAATGTATAAAAACACGACCCAAAAAAAAGCCTCGAAAGCTACAAAAAAAAAGCCAAAAAAGCTACAGCCGACCATGTGAGAGTAATTATTAAAAATAAAAACGTACTAGAAAATATCCTTTTTGCTTAATACTGGACTATTAAGTATCCTGCTTGGATGAGCACGTTCAGACTCGGATATCGTCGAATGTGTGAAAAAGTGTTAAAATTTAACAACACTTGACAATAACGTCATACTCTAAGCGAATAACCACCCTCATCGTAAAGTAAGTGACAGAACGAAATTATATTTTTCCACGTGTATCAGAAGTATAGGACTCCTGACATTTGAAGAGAGCGGTAGTGATGTGGATGACGCGACCAAACTTAGAAAAATAAGCAGTGTAATTAGGTTTGTGCGCATGCGTGACGAATGAGTTATTTCCAGCGTCATAACGGGACTATCTCAAGCCTGACTGTAGACTATCCTTGGGTGTAGTTGAGGAAAATATAAGAGTAAAAGAAAAATGGTGGCACCTGGGAAGACTTTATCATCCTCATAACCCGTGCATGCAGATCGGGGTTTCGTCAGATGTGAAAAAGCATTATAGTACAATGTCAATTATAAATTATAATTCTACCGAAGTTCTTACATCAATCCCATTCTCTCCATCATTACACATTTCTCACTTCACTTTTTTTTTTCGTCAGAAGGACCGTTATTTGCCTATTTGCCAGCAACTTATGCACTACGGGAGGTGCTTCATTTAGGAGTGTGCTCGTAGCGGTTAAAGTATGATGTCGCTGCACCATCCACATCCTTCACAATAGGGGGAGACCCATGACGACTCTCTTTGCAGTGTTGAAGCAAGAGATGGCGCTGCCCTGTTCAATCCCCCCCCCCCCCCCCAAAAAAAAAAAAAAAAAAAAACCGCAGCTTTTATTGTTAAACAAAAATTGTAACAACAAGCTCTTTTTTTTTCTTTTTTTTTTTGACGATCCAAAATAATGTTAACTTCAAGAATGCTTTCCCATTTATTTTTTTTTTCTCGACCAACAGAGCGGCACATCTGCCAACATAGAGCAGACCTTTTTAAGTGTCGCGTGGCATACGTGAGTTAAGCCGAATTGTTACCTCTAGAAATATCGAAAACGTCACCTGACCCCGGAGAACTCAAGTTATGATAGGTTCAAACTCGATGTAGCTGCATTATCTGGACGGTTAGACTATAGAGACACCTAGTGCTAAGGAAACGCAGGACGCGACTCATTGTGGCGGTCACGCTTCTTCTTGATTCTGGTCGGCGAATATACCCCAATCTTATCTTGGTTGCGAATCGATGTTTGAAAACGCTCAGGACTTGATCGCCACGCCCTGCGGCTCTTAAGTTGTCAGCGATCACATAATATTCAAAGTCGTTGAGAGCTTAAGAATTAAACGCAACAATAACTCGCTACCTTCACTTTTTTTCTTTTTTTTATGATTTGTTTTTAAGCGTTCTTACCGGTTACTTCTACAGTCTGATTGGCTCCGGAGTTATGTAATAAAACGCCCGAGACGTGTCAGGTCCTGCGTTCCTGAAGTTGTCGGTGTCTTTAAAAGGTTTTTCGCCGACGCGCGAAATATATCGGAAAAAGAAGGTGTTGTACTTTTGTTTCCCGATTTGCCTTTCGCATCGGCGTAAAACCTTTCTGCGTGTCTGCCTTTGGAAGAAAAAAAAAGTAATGTACTAAATGTATTCTATGACGCCTAATTGTGTACTTTCATGAAACACTTCGCGAAGCATATTTAAAGAATATTTTATAAGTTTTCTAATGGCATGTTACTAACATACTTTTAGTGTGTACAAGTTAGTTGAAAGAACTCGGGTAGACGTGCGGACCGCGGAACCACTACTATAGGAAGTCCATGAAATTTATATTAAAAGCTCACTTTAGACACCGAAAGCATGCTATGAATGGACTTTCACTGTGTACTTTTCTGTGTCAGAAGGGCACAGAATTGGTATACTTTAAGTTATTTACTGTTTAACATGGGTCAGAATGTTCTGTGAAAGTAAAGTTTGCACATGGAGTTTTTTTTTTTTTTTACTTCTTTTTTCATTAGTATTATGTACTCCTCACATTTTTTTTTTTTTTACGAAGCGATATTGTAAAACATCTTAACTTTCAATTGTGCAAAACCCAAATTATCAGTTTGCCCGAACTGTGTACAGCCAAGTCTCGTTAATATGAATCCCGTTAATGTGAACATCCAGCTATATAAACAAAATGTTAGGGAACAATCTGCGCAAATACATGTATTTTTCTATGCGTATTACGGACGAATCTGGGGGGGGGGGGGGGTGTTCATATTAACGAGGCATGACTGTATTAATTCATTACCACATTCATCATACTGCATCCAATAGGTCCCGTTGAGTAGATCATCACCGATGTGTCACTGAGCCCAGCAAGACTTGACGCCACTTGAGACCAAGTACAAATGTGATTTCCCCGTCGCATGATATCTTCTGTCAAGAGCGGATTGTGACCATCCGTGTTCACATCATGCCAGGTCGGGAAACAATAGCTTACCGTAGTGTTAACCTTAGGAACAGTATATTTTTAAAAAGGTAAAGAGCAGTATTACAATTGAAAGAGAGCGCAGAAATAAAAATTCCATAATTTGGGCTTATTGTTTATAAAGATGAACAAAAGTGGACTTCGACTTCGATCTTTTATGGCCTCAACTTGATCTTTGGATTTATAAAAACATTTCGAACACAGCAGATGGACGTTGTGCGCATTCTGAGTATTAATAAAAGTTACCATCAAAGAGCTATCATTGAGTGCAGGGTAGGAGGTCGGAATTAGAACAAAAGAATTAGTGTATGAGTTGACAGTAATCTTTCTTTTTCACGTGTTGTTACGTGTTCTGAGCAGATGATCAATGGTGGCTCTTCCGTCCGCAAGATTAGAGCAGACTTAGTCAGGGTCGCACTCATAAGTTCAAGCTCAAGTTTTTTTATTCTCATAAACATCCGTGACATGTATTACATGATGAGGGAGTAATTAATAACTCAAATCGGCACACTAAAACTCCTAAAATAAAACCAGCATTTGAAACAAATTAAAGTAAATTAAAAAAGAAAAGGTTTTGCAATTGAAACGCGATGAAAGAGGATTACTGTCAATGGCAGTCGCGTCGGTAAGTTCCAGACGTTGATGTATAGCGGAAGTGGAGAAAATTGATTCAATTAGGCCATAATTTTAATATTAAGTTTTGACGATATCATTACACTGTTGAAATATGTAAAGGCAGGAATAAAATTAAAAATACAAACAAATAAAGCTCAGTTGAGGCAAGCTAAAGAAAATGTTAATTAAGAAGCAAACACTAGACAGCTTTTAGGCGTAGACAAAGCAGAGAGCTTATAGGATATATTTATATGTCGAAATACTTGCGAAGGATGGCAATTTTGATAGGTGAAACGTTACACATTAATTAAAAAAGGATTCAAGTTTGTTGAGTAAATCATTTTACTGAAATTCAGAAATTCTATTTTCATATTTTAAATGAAAGCAGACAAGTATCGGGAGCAGATTTATGGGTAAACAGCATTGCCTCTTTTGTTTTTGAAGCGTTTATATTTCTTTTCTATGTTTCGCACCAGACAGAACTCTCGTGAAGATTGTACTACACAGAAACAAGTAATGGGAGTTCATAATACATCGGTAAATTATATATTCAACAACTAAGAGGTCTACAAATGAAGAAACAGGGTATGTAAAATGGTTTATGTATATTACGTAAAGAATGAGGGACCTCGAATACTACCCTAAGATGCCCAACAGCCGCTAAAGAAATTGAGAGTTTTAAATTGAATTTAAATTTACAATTTTGCTAGAATTCGAAATATGTTATTATAATAGTGTATTCGATGTGAAATTGTGAAAGTTTCTGGAGTAAGCTCCAGAAGCTCCTTAATTTTACAATTAGACGTCGTTTCATTGACATTTTAAAAATTTATACGGCCCCGCGTATGGGCCCGTTTTGAAGTAAAGAATCCTAGAATATTAAACTATTTAGATTATCTTTGATTTTGTTCTTTAGATGACATGAAGGTGCTTGTTAACGATTCCGTTTTAACTCTGGAGGAACGTAGATCAAGTTACCGCCCAAAATGAATGACGTCGTAATCACTTTAAATGCTACACTACTTGTGCACTTAAGTGATACCACTGGTAACAAATTCAGCGACTTCTGGTCATATTTTGTCTGCGGAACGAGAGCGGTGGAAAAAAGTGAAAGGTAGAGAAAATAAATGATGAGCCTGTTTCAAAGTGTGTTGAATGTATAGTCGTATATTAACTAGAACGATGGCATTGGTATCATTTGTACACGCATGTCGTCTCAGCCTTTTCTGGTTGACGACGGACATTCTGAAAATTTATCGTTAGCCCTATTTGTTACTCGTCATCAAAACTCATATGGTGTAGAAACAAAGGTTTGCTAATCAACCAATCAACTACTCTCACAAGAACACCGGATATCGAATATTGAATGCATCGCTACCTTCATTTTTCATGAACCACTATAAATATCTTATTTTTTGTTTAATGCGTGGCTGAGAACTGACAAGGATATGTGTTGTTGAAGTCCCATTATTTGCTGAAATTAGCCACCGTTTCTCTGCGGCTTGCTGCAAAAATGGGACACCTATCGTCGTATTCAATGAATAACAGCCTATTCTCTGCGATCTTCAAAATACAACTTCAGATATTAGGGCTTATATATATATATATATATATATATATATATATATATATATATATATATATATATATATATATATATATATATATATATATATATATATATATATATATATATATATATATATATATATATATATCACAACAACTATGCGTTCGTCTAAATTCGAGGTTACAAGTCTCATCTAAAATCTTGATCTTCGAAAGGATTGTTGCTGAATGAATCTAACTGCGAGCTCCGTTTTATATGAATATATGCTGAACTTAAAGCGAATGTTCTACAAAGTGAGTTGAGTAATATCAACACATTATCGTTGTGCTTATACTGCCACGTAAGATGACACTCTGTTCACAGTTGAGCTAGTGTACCCGCCCGTTGAAGTGCTGGCAATTGAGGACCCAATGGACCTTTTCTCAAGATGAGTTCTGCCCGCATGTGCAGTCCCTCCCCACGCAGCGGCGAAAGCTCAAACTACGCTTGGCATCCGGAAGGGGAGTTGCGCTACCTCTCCTTGCCTCCTTCGGGGCTCAACTCGCGGAGAAGGCAGGAGGGGTAACGCAACTCCCATTCAGGGACACCAAACGTACTTCGAGCTTTCGCCGCTTGGTGTCGTCCTTATATGAAAAACAAAAATCAATTTAAGTGGACGTATGGTCTACGTAATTGTGATAGTGATCTAAAGTAATCGATCGAGACGCGTTAAAGTTCCTTGCGTATTAGTTATGTTTGATGTTCACAAATATTACACATATTTTTATTCTTTGCTTTCAATGTGAATGTCCAAGATGTGCGTTGTTGTTGCGAAAAAAAAAGGAAAAAAGTGTTTTAACGCTGAAGTCAAGCCAAACAGCGCATTTTAGTATATACTGTTTCTTCCGTTGAATAAATACGATTGTTCTGATGTAAGCTGAGAACTTTTCTTTTTGCTGGACTCTTTTTCAGTGGTGTGTGCAAAGTACTTACCCTTGAGGACTTGATTTTTGGCCTCGAGCGTCCGCAAAACAGCATTGTGCGGAAGGGCTTTGATCCTGCCAGAACTATTCTCAATCGAGTGACGTCACATTATATGTAAGGAGGATTCTGCTTCGTTTAACCGACTTAGCGAATGGTTCGACGAACAGAACAACACTAAACGTGTTTAACATTTAAGGGTGTCTATCAACTTGTTCCAGGACCGTCACACCCATGGTGGTTCAGCACCCTCCTTGAGGGTGCTGTAACACCCAGCGACGAGTGTTAAGCACCCTTAAGGGGCCCATGAAACGAATTTTTGGCTGGGATAAATAAGTTAAAGATTGAGATTTTACTACTAACATGTCGTTTAGTGGGCCAAATGAAAGAAGTTAAGAAGTCAGAAGTCTGATTTTCGGTACGAAAATTTGGAACCACAGCGGACTATTTCGTACCTCCTTTCCTTCGAAAGCTGTCTGCCTTTCGACTGTGACACATCCGCGGAACCAAAAGTGCGTCATTCGGCCCAAAACCACGTCACACGACACCGGACCTCACTTATTTCCTTCACCCTTAAGCTGACAATGCGGTAGAAGCTATGCGCTTGCCGGACCAATCAGACGCCTCCCTTTCATCACCTGACCTCATTCTCTGCGCGTGGGTATACGCGAGGGAACGTGATCACGTGGCAAAAGTGTGGCTGGCCCAACAAGCACGTAGCTTCCACAGCATTGTCAGCTTCGTTGACACCAGCCAATGCATGGACTCTATGGGAAGAACGAGAAAAAGTGACATTTTCCCCTGTTTCTAAGCCTTTGTCGGCACTGAAACATTTTGGATGCTTTTCGATAAGCCCGTCAAATAGCTTGCGTACAAACATTAAAACTGTCAGCCCTCGCAGTTCTTATAAATAATTATTTTGTGGTCGAGAGTGACTCCGCTGTAGTGCAGCTCAATGAGGCGAGAGTTACATAGAGTTACCGCGGAGTCGGTGGCGGTTTCGTTGAGTTGGGTTTAGCAGACGACAAGCTCGAAGGCTTTGCTACACGGAATTCGCTCACTCCCGGAAAGCCGCTGTCGAGATGAAACTTCTTTGTCATTCATCAACTTGTGGGCTTCCCTAAGGACGGTCTTATTGACGGCAAGTTCCTTTGTTTACTCCACTACGAGAGCAAGCTTGCCAGCTCAGCCGTAGGTGCTCCGGTACGTTTGCTTTTTTTATTCGGCGACCGGTCGTTTGACAAATACCGATTCGATCTCCAGACACCCGACATAAGGATCGCAGCGCACCATAAAATACTCGCCTCCGAGCACAGCGTACATGCTTCAGTATTCTTACTTTGTGCGTTTCTCCCATAGACTTGCGTGTATTGCCTGGTGTCAAGCAATGGCCGCCGGTGGCGACACCGGCGGGCTCCCGATCCGCGATCCAGCCTACTAAAATAGAGATCAGTGAACGCAACTCCCATTCAGGGACACCAAACGTACCTCGAGCTTTCGCCGCTTGGTGTCGTCCTTATATGAAAAACAAAAATCAATTTAAGTGGACGTATGGTCTACGTAATTGTGATAGTGATCTAAAGTAATCGATCGAGACGCGTTAAAGTTCCTTGCGTATTAGTTATGTTTGATGTTCACAAATATTACACATATTTTTATTCTTTGCTTTCAATGTGAATGTCCAAGATGTGCGTTGTTGTTGCGAAAAAAAAAGGAAAAAAGTGTTTTAACGCTGAAGTCAAGCCAAACAGCGCATTTTAGTATATACTGTTTCTTCCGTTGAATAAATACGATTGTTCTGATGTAAGCTGAGAACTTTTCTTTTTGCTGGACTCTTTTTCAGTGGTGTGTGCAAAGTACTTACCCTTGAGGACTTGATTTTTGGCCTCGAGCGTCCGCAAAACAGCATTGTGCGGAAGGGCTTTGATCCTGCCAGAACTATTCTCAATCGAGTGACGTCACATTATATATAAGGAGGATTCTGCTTCGTTTAACCGACTTAGCGAATGGTTCGACGAACAGAACAACACTAAACGTGTTTAACATTTAAGGGTGTCTATCAACTTGTTCCAGGACCGTCACACCCATGGTGGTTCAGCACCCTCCTTGAGGGTGCTGTAACACCCAGCGACGAGTGTTAAGCACCCTTAAGGGGCCCATGAAACGAATTTTTGGCTGGGATAAATAAGTTAAGATTGAGATTTTACTACTAACATGTCGTTTAGTGGGCCAAATGAAAGAAGTTAAGAAGTCAAAAGTCTGATTTTCGGTACGAAAATTTGGAACCACAGCGGACTATTTCGTACCTCCTTCCCTTCGAAAGCTGTCTGCCTTTCGACTGTGACACATCCGCGGAACCAAAAGTGCGTCATTCGGCCCAAAAGCACGTCACACGACACCGGACCTCACTTATTTCCTTCACCCTTAAGCTGACAATGCGGTAGAAGCTATGCACTTGCCGGACCAATCAGACGCCTCCCTTTCATCACCTGACCTCATTCTCTGCGCGTGGGTATACGCGAGGGAACGTGATCACGTGGCAAAAGTGTGGCTGGCCCAACAAGCCCGTAGCTTCCACAGCATTGTCAGCTTCGGGGTGAACGGGATGGGGAGAGCAACTTTTGTCAGAGTTTTGAGCGACAGGCTAATCTTCTAGGAGGAGAATGGCGGTGTCCGGGTACACCGCCATTCTCCCCTAGAAGGAAAGCCAAGAAGGAAAAAGTTGAAAAATCGTTTCATGACCCCTTTAAAGGCCCGTTCACACACTTGCAACCGAGTAGAACCGAGAGAGACGAGATCTGATGAAACCTCTTAAAATTTCTTGCGGCGAGAGAACACACTGCCACGCTGGCGCCACCTATGCGGTGACCCTGGAACTGCATTTCACTGGAGCGAAGGTTTTGCGGGATTTCCGAGGTCAATTGTGCGTAAGACCTATAAGACAGGCTCGTTTATAACGTTGACAAAAGTGTTTCGAGCCAAGAAAGAAAGGATAATATGCGAGAGAAATAGAAAATATGCCGGACCATCACGTTAACACTACTCCCAATACATGGCGCCAGTGTGTCCTCTCGTTGTAAGAGATATTAAGAGGCTCCAAGGCACTCGGTTCTAAGAGGTCGCAAGTGTGTGAACGGGCCTTAAGAGTTGCTGTAACACAAGAAGCTCGTAGTGTTCGATTTTTACGTGACTTACCGGAGGTCAGTGCGGAACACGCAGAGGTCACTCGGTGGTCTATAGGGCTCGATTCCAATCGGTGATGGCACGGGTCCCAGCCGAACGCTGACGCGCACTCGTGACCACTGTGTGTCCTGCGTTGGCCTCCGGAAGGCGACCTAAAAAACTCTGGCACATGACCTTGTAATCTAAGTGGCGTTGCGGAGACAGACATTCTAAAACACCTCTACACAAAAAGGTAACTACACCCACTGAAGAATGCCGCCTGCTATCTTTGAGCCATCCAGACGACGCTACTGTCGAGGCGCCAATCAGAAAAGGCAAAAAAAAAATGAAAGCCGTTTACAACCCCCTGGAACGCCGAATTAGAGCGCAGCTCTTGAGGAGGAGGATGGAAGGGTACTGAGGGGAGAGTATACCCCTCCTCCCTCCTCCTCCTCACTTCGTCATCCTGCCTGCTACTCCGCCAGGGTGGCCACGTGGCCTCAGGGGGGTCACGTGACCTCAGGGGGTCACGTGACCTCAGAGGGGGTCACGTGACCTCACGGTTACGCCGACGGCAACGACGACGGCGACGCCGGTCAAGCCGGAAACGGGCGCCTAAGAGCTGCGCTCTAAAAAAAGAAAAATGTGCACGGGTGGGGATATGGAAGGAGGACTGTCTACGCTGTCCACAGATATACACTAGGGCCTAAAGGTTCGATGGCGCACGGAAAAGCGGCTTGTACCGGATGTGAGCGCTAACAGGATTTTCAACTCTTCCGATTGCTGGTTCAGACAGCGTCAATGGCGCTGGATCTTGTCTTGTCATCTCAAAAGGGCCAGCTTTTTCCGCGGTAACAGCGCATGCAGATCCGAGATGCATCCTGGGAAGCCATTCGATGTGAAAAGGTTTTGATCCAAGTTGAACAAGTGTGCACATGTCCCAGGTTCGAATGCCTTATTCTCGGGATTTAATTCAAAGGGGGATCATTAAAACCCACTCAAAGATACGAGAAAGCCTGGACCAAAATATGGACTGTATGCACTAGGAAGCCCAACAGACGCCCCACCTCCAGGACAACCATCCAGCTTCCGGTAGTAATCCACTTGCGCCAGGCTTGGTGCGCAGCTATGTGCCATCTAGGGTGCCTCCATGTTTCCGCTCCGCTTTAGGGTGGCGCCAACTTCTTGTTGCCCTTTCCCAGATACTCTCCCACCTCCATTTTTTTTTTCACTTCTTATTTCGCTAAACGGAAACAACGTTGAGTTTGTGTAGTCTCGAAAACCCGGCAACACTGTGAGGCCACTTCCGTTTCCGTTCATAGGACGAGTCGGAGGCTCAGCAGGTTGGCGGTCGTGGAGCCTGTCGCTGTCTGTCGCCTGATAACGGACATCCAGCCGTCCTTCTTTCCTGCTTGATGGGGAGTCTATACAACACTGCGCCCTTTCTGGAGTTCCCACGACAAAAGGGAACGCAACAGACCGGCGTTGCACGCCAAATCCTGGGGTGCCTACATGTTTCGGCGCGGCGGAAACTTGTAGGCAGCCTACCGAAACCTAGCCGTCGGAACGAGAATGGTGAGCGCTCCCTAGACCTAACGAGGATTAGCGTAGTGCGAGTGTGACAAAATGGTCGACAAAAACTGCGGAGGTTGCCATGGTAACGAGATAGGCAACACTGGTTTGTCGGCCACAGGTATCACAAAGGTTCTCGCAACCCTAAACAGGGGAGCGGTGGACACATGTAGGCACCCTAGTGCCACCTAGCCCCCTATAGTATAGATCAGTGGTGATGCCAGAGCTTGGGAGCCCGTTTCGTCAATCAAGTAACGCCGAAGGCGCAACGTCACGGCTTTCATGGTGCTTGCGTGCCTTCTAGCCTTTGACTGCGCTCTGACTCATGAAAACAAGTGTAGGAAGGGCGCGCGCCTGCTATTTTGAAGCGATCTAGGCGGCGCTACCGTCGACGCGCGAGTGGGAAAGAACAAAACATATTTAAAAAAAACAAAGCGAACGCCCTAAAGGGGAAGAGAGAAGATGTCGCTCCCTTTCTTATTGAGGGCAAAGAAACCGGACAAAAGACGGCAATATTTTACACAAAACAAAAATTGGGTTTTATGGTGTTTTATTATTCCTGGAAACCCAGAACGGCATAAATTTGAGACATTTCTGTGTGCGCTGTTCTTCGAAATTGGACGTCGCCCGCCATCACATTTGTGTTGAAAAGTATGCCTAGCCGTCTCTTCTCCATCGAATTTTACAGCGGAGCTGTTAAGGGCTAGTTTCCCCAGGATCGTGTCCCCCGCAAAAAAAAGATGAAGACACCGAACTCTGGACACCTGCGCCATCTATGAGCGACGGTGGCAAGCCACGTATCCGGTTGCCGCCGTTGCTCATAGATGGCGGCAGCCTTTCCACTCTGGCTTGCCGACTTGCGGCCGGCCATTACTTTCCATTGTACAGCTCCGCTGGTCTCCCTGCTTCACCACAGTGGAAAGGCTGAAAGTTTTTGTGTAGCTTCAATTTCTTACGAAAAATTATAAACAAAAATTATTTTCCCGCCGCGAAAGAGGGTCGCTCAACATATGTTAACAATCAAAAGCGTTTTTCTGTTTATTTAATTTTGGGGCATCTTCACAGTTCGCACAGAATAATTTGTGTTCTTAATAAAAGTTATATCACAGCCATATATGACTGCATATGCTTTAGAATATATAGAGTGCAACCATCTATGTTTAGCCAGAATGTATGTTTTCTACAGTTATGAAAATTTTAAAACACTTTTGTTACTTGTTGAAATGGCGTTTCTGCGATTTTCAGTTATTTTAAAATTAAAGGGGCTTCGCCAAACATTATTTTTGTTGGTCATAGCAATCAGTGATTTAAAAGCAGCGAATTAGTTTTTTTTTTTTTTTTTACTGGGCTCATGTAAATGTGATGCCATGTCCCACGTGTCCACAAAAACAGTGTTTTTCTTGTTGTTGTTGTTGTTTTTTTACAAAAACAACCTATATCAAAACTAACACCACGTTTATCTGAATGAACGGATAACTGAATGAAAAGAAAATTTGCATTCAGTTATCGTACAGAAATTGTTAAAAATGTTTTCGCCTGGCGTATGTCCCTGTAAGACATTCTATTCCAATGTATCTTTTTGTTCTTGCCACACCCCTCCCCTCCTCCAAACTCGACAACCTTCTGAATTTTCCGATGGAGAAACGTGTAGGAGAGAGCTCCCCACCTACGCCTTTCAGCAGGTGCGAACCAAAACCTTACAGGCAGCGCGGAGACGTGTACTCCAAACTGATAAGCGAGCAGCTCGGCGATATCGTGTAAGATGAAACACCTTCTGACTCATTGTTCGGCGAGGAGCAAGCCGGACGCACCCCCTTTGACAGGGCGCGTAACTGAGTCAGCCCCATTGGTGTTTACGTACAAGGAAGGAAGGACATGACATCATCTCGTCGTCATCATTGTAGTAAACGTAGAGCACACGCGTATAGACCTTTTCAAAAGATGGCCTTCTGCGCGCTGCCATCTTCGTCTGCTGGGCTGTGAAACGTATTCTGAGCATGTGCTGTTGCTCTGCTGTGCGGTATATCAGACGCTGCGCGTGCATCCATAGCTCAGTGACTCAGCATTTTCGCCCGTTACAAGCTAATGGGAACAATCAAGCAGCGTAAAAAGTGCAAGTCACTGGGACTTTCTATTTACAATAGGTCCAGCTATGATAGAACACGTGCAACATGACGAACACCATGATTGTGCACTTTTAACGCTGTCTGATTAGTTCCACCAGCTCGTAGCATCGGCTGCGTCTGGACTTAAGATGAAACGAGGTATACCTGCTACGCTCCAGACCCAGACTCGTACGTAGCGCGTTATGAGTAAAGCGTTACACGTATTCCTAGTTACTTGTTTCGGTTACAATTTAAAGACCTAGTTACTTTTTGAGAGAAAGGACCTGTAACGTATTTTCTTTACTTTTTGACTAAGCAACACGTAATGGTGTTCAGTTACTGCTAGAGGGGAACGCGTGCAACACTAGTAGTTAACCTAGTTTTCACAGCTCGCGCCTATAACATGAACCAAGATAAAACGCGGCTAGACTATAAAGAGATGGGCACAAGGTATGTCTGTGTAGCCCAACGAGGTAGAGGGGCTTAGAGCTATAAACCGGGGTTCCGGTCTGCACTCGAAAGTGACCCCCATAAGGCCCCTGCCATTGTACGCAAATTTGACCACTCGTCACGTGACCAAACCAAGTACGTGACGTCACAGGAAAGATGGCAGCGCCCAGGCAGCGGCTGACCCCAGCTGGGCCGGAGCTTGTCGGGTGCTTCGTTCGTTGTCGTTCGTGTCGGCGAGTTGATTTCAGACGCGGAAGCCGTCATATGAGGCCGGTCGAAAGCGACTTCAGAGTTCAGCGTGGTGTCTGACGTAGTTATAACTAGGGCTCCGTGTTTTCGGATAAAGCCGAAAAACACCGAAAAACACCCGCCGGTAAAAGTTTTGTTATGTGCCCACGGGAGGTAAGCACGACAAAGCAGGTGAGCGGCAATGCAATGACAGTTGATTTGGTGTCGGTTGTCGTCCAAGGACAATACGTAATAATTTGCTGAAACCAATTATCTGTGTCCACTCAACGAAGCACACAATTTCCAACTTCAAGGGAGTATGCTGCTCAGTGACTTGAAGAGATATAATTGACGGTTGTTCTCAGAAGTGCACACCAAGCATCTCCCGACTTTACTATGCCACACGAGACTTACACAAGTTGCAGCGGTTGCGGGATGCAGAAGAAATCGCCATTACGAAATGGAAGTGAAATGGCTTGGATAGCAAACAAACATTGTTGCCAGCCATCAAGTCAACGGTACAGCAAAAGGCACAGCCACGTAAGCAATACATGCCCGAGCTTGCTCCATTGACGCAGAAAACTACAAGAAAAATTTGCGGACCAGAAGCCAGCCCTGCAGCTTCAGTGCATCAGATGTCAGTGGCCGCACATGACGTATGAATACAAGACGGCATCAGTCAATCAAAGTTGCCACTCTACCAAACTTAACACCGACGTGTCAGGAGCGTCATCCGACAACAAGGAGCACAAGTACTACGACTGAACGCCTGACACGAGACTGTCGCAGAAAGAACTCGTTACGGAACCATTTGCTAAGAATAAATAACTATGTAATCAAGTGGAAATAAACATATTTGGTGCACTAACCAAACAAACATATTTCCGCTTGCCTTTACGCCTTCAGAGTCTACACACCAAGAAGTGTGTTCACTGCATGTAACGGAGTTTTTGCGGACACTTGCATGTCTGACCCCCCCCCCCCCCCCCCAATATTATTAAATAGGACAAACCAGACTGGCAGACTTGTTGCATGGGGCTGCACTCCTTCCACCTTTCCTGAATATGCGGTGCACCGAAAGCAAACTCCAGTGATGTGAAAATGTTATTTATTAATTTATTCCCTTCCAAGACCCCTGGAAGCATTGCAGAGAGGATATTTAAAACTATACACACATTATAATGCCATCATAACACACTGACGTTATGAGCACAAAACGGGCCCAGCTGCTGAAAATAAATATTACACTCGTAAGAAATAATTATTGCTGTAACTTTATAATTACAAAGATGAACACGCCTCTGAGCATCTAGTTTAATAGTATGTGTTGATGCATTGTTATATACCAGGGCACTTCGTATACATATGACACAATAGACCCTTTGCAAAACCCCATCAAGCAACACAACTGCACAGTTTTTTTTGTTTTTTTTTTCGGCGTAAAGCACACGAATCGGCCCCAATTCACGTCGAACTGTTAATGCAGCATTCGAGTCCAATAGGCGCTGAGCCGAGCTCACAGTGATGGCTGACATAACATTCTTGTCGAACAAATACCCAAAGCATGAAGGCCTTGGGCAATTAGAGTAGTAGCTACTGTAATTCGTTTCATCACAATTTGGCAAACGGCGAAGGCTACAGTCTCGGTGCGTCAATATGCACGTTGGAGGGAGACACATGACAACATATCATCAGAGTGCTCGACTGCACAGATTTGTCGCACACCTTCACTCCGTCTCTCTGATTGGCTCGAGGGAACTGTGGTGGTTGCTCTTTTCCAAGTTACGGCGAAACGAAGGATATGCAGCCTACACCTTTGAAAAAAGTCTATTGCAGGGACTGAAAGCAATGATAGTCAACATTTTTCAACAAGACTGCTTCTTCAAGCAAGGGATGAACACAAATACGAGTCGTCTTGTCCAGGTAATTAGAACAAGTAAATAATTGACCGACAAATACAATGCACTCTTGATGAAAAAAGTTATTGCTGCAATAAATCCTACAAAAAAGAAAAATGTCCAGTTAACCTTCTATTTCCGAGTTGCATTACATTTAACGAATTGATATGTGAAATTCTATCTCTGGACCTCCAAAGAATAGGGCTGCATTTTTTTAAAAAAGATAATAGATGTTAGAATGATGAATTAGACAAGCATCTAAGAGGCGTATGATCATACAAAGAGAGGTTACTGTGGACTATTGAGACCGATCGGCAAGGTAAAGTGCCTACTAATAATAATTTCTAAGGGACATCGGATGCAACATTTTGTGCACTGATTAATCAAGAATGTGAAGACCTGATGTGTTCTCAGTTCCAAGGGGACAAATAAACTGTTTTATGAACATATGTAATGAACTTTTTTTCCGAATGATTGGTTCGAATTCTATGTAAGAGTTCGCATGCACATCAATTAAGCAAACGCCAGCTTTTCACGTCGAAAAAGTATTGCGATCGGATTTAGAATCGTCGATTAGCACAAACTGTTAAAGATCGCAGGAGCTTCCTCGCTAAAAGTTGCTATGGTTTTTCGGTGACACAGGGCTGAAACAACCTTCTCTAGGGCCCTAACGCGACGTATACCTTTCGGCTCGATTCTCGGACATTCCAACGTTCAAACTAAGCTAGAAAAATGCGAATATTTTATACTAGAAGTTAGATCGTAAAATTGTTGATAAGTACAAAACGTTAAGATCGCAGGAGCTTCCCCGCTAAAAGTTGCTGTGATTATGCAGTTACCTCGGGCTGAAACAAATTTCCCTAGACCCTACGTCTGACGCATACGTTTCGCATCGATTCTCAGACATTCCATCGTTCAAGCAAAGCTAATAAAATTCGAAAATTTCATTAAACGCATTCAAAGTTCGATTGATCCTGGAACACATCCGGGAATCCGAGCCCCGGTACGGCGATATGGTTGATGCTGTTTCACAGGCGCTAATCTCCAGATGATCCAGAGCGATCTTGCGCAAAAAGGGTATAAAGTTTCATTCCTTCATATTTGCACATTATACCTGCATCAGGGAGCACAAATAAGTCTGAAGTCGTCGGAAAGCAGCTGCACATCACGGCTACCGCGCACCGAACAAACTCGCCTCCGCCAGCTCTGGGCGCTGCCATCTTACCGACGACGTCACGGCTCTTGTAAGGTCACGTGACGAATGGTCACATTTGCGTACAACATGGCGGCAACCGGAAAAGGGGGGGGGGGGGGGTGCCACTTTCGAACTTCCGGTTTATCACTCTAAGCCCCTCTACCTCGTTGGTATAGCCATACAGTTATTCCCGAATGTCAACGAAAATATTGGAAGCGGCTACTGCTTCAAAAAAAAACGACACATTCAGAGTAACGAGAAAAAATTACGCGTTGTCTTTCAAGTTGTTGTAACGCGTTATTTTTGAATTGCAGTAACGGGTAAGTATTAAAGCATTACAGGCTTGTTTAACACTACCCCCGATCCCAACATTTTGTCCGCCCGTCCGCCCGTACGTTTCCCGCTAAACTTTGCAGGGAAATTGGCGTCACGTGGCGTCACGTGACCTCACATCACGTGTATACAGCCATTCAATTTCCCCGATAAATTTAGAGGGAAAAGATATGTCACCCCTATAATGCATTTTATTAGGGGTGTGCGAATATTGACATTTTCGAATACGAATCGAATACGAATAAGGCAAAAAACGGGCTTCGAATATCGAATCGAATATCGAATATCTGTCTAGTATTAAAAAATTGCAAAACAAGAGGTAATAGCAGGTTTTATTGCCTTTTTGAAATAAATCAATGCAACTGCATTTTACTGGACTGCAGCAGGCTAAAGATACTTCTAGTAAAGCACTCATTACAAATTATCATGTAGGAAAATTAACTGCTCAACGTGTTCAGCAAGTAAGCGCTCCCTACTCGCCGTGACACTATTTCCGCCAGTAGAAAGACCCTTTTGGGAAACCTGCAAAATTTCACTAAAGTTCGAGGAAGTTTGACTTATGGACAGTGTTGCCCGGCTGCTACACGAATATTTCGAATTTTGGGAAACAAATATATTTAGAAAGTACTTTATTTTATATTTCATAAAATGGTTACCAATGTTTACACCATACAAAAGCGACAATATGCGCTTTTAACGCTTTCATTAGTTATTAATGTCAACCAGTTATGCCAATAAACCCAACAAATCTTGCACTTTTCCTCCGCCAAGTGAAGTCAACTAGTCTTTTTTTTTTTTTTAATTTTCGCTCATGCGCACAAAAGTCGAACTTCAGTCGAACCTTTGTCGAACATTACGTTGAGGGTTCGAAAAAGTCCAACTTGGTCGCCCTCGAACCTGGGCAGGTTTGCGACATCCCTAGTTTTGACTGCACGGGAGTGGCAGGTGTTATTATCAATGGCGATGCAATGTTCTGCTCGCACCTAGCTTTTTCTTTTTTCTTTTTTTTCTTGACTTTTCAAACATTTATATTAGATTACACTTTCGAGATTTATTTTATATTTATATGTCACTCTAGAGGTTTATTTCATTGTATCAATTTATAGAACGCGCAATTACATCACATATTGCTATAAAAGTGCCACACAACACAGGGCTTGGAGAAAAAGAAACTGGAACTGATCCTGTCTTGCTGCCATCGGACAGATAGAAGCGGAGCAGACCGATAATGCACAGATCATACACCTTTCTCAGTGAGTACATATATTCATAAGGGAATGCGTGGCAGGCAGATTATTCGTTACTTGCTCGAATATTCGCAGTTTGTGCGAAAATTCGCCGTTTTTTTCGAATATTCGCCGTTTTTTCCGAATATTCGCCGTTTTTTTCGAATATTCGGCTTTGGCCGAATATTCGGGAACTTCCGAATAAACAATTTTCGAATCGAATACGTTTCAAATAAAGAAAACATTCGATTCGTATTCGAAATTTTGAATATTCGCACACCCCTAGATTTTATGCATTATAGGACTTTGAAGGTAAAGGCTTGCCAATGTTTTAGATATAGAGCGCAGCTCTTAGGCGCCCGTTTCCGGCTTGAGCGGCGACGCCGTCGCCATCAGCGTCACCGCGCTTTGCATTATGGGACGTTTCCCATAATGACGTCACACGTAGCGTCACACGTGACGCCACGTGTGACGTCACAAGGGAAAACTTTTCCCGCTAAATTTGTCGGGAAAATTTTTCCGCTAAATGTAGCGGGAAAAGTTTACCCTTGTGACGTCACACACGACGTCAAGTGGCGTCACACGTGATGCCACTCAACCCGGGAAAATTTCCCCGCTAAATTTAGCGGGAAAATTTTACCCTCGTGATCTCACACGTGACGTCACGTCTGACGTCACACGTGACCCTCCCCTCCGTACCCTGCCCTCCTCCTCCACAAGAGCTGCGTTCTAAATCGCATTGCTGAAAATTGTAAACGTCTTTCATTTTTTTTTTTTAGTGAGCAACAAGGAACGGCATTAGATTACTTTATTTTAGTAACGTGTACATGTCTCGTCAGAACCGAGCTTGCGGAAGGCAACGTTCCACTTAGGAACGTCTGTGTAACACGTCGTGCGAAACTCTCTTGGAGACGTCCGCGTCAGCCGTCTCGTGAAAACATGATTCTCCGTGCAGAAAAGGGTAGCTACTGAGCAGTTTTAAGGCACGCATTACTTTTGTAACGGACCTCGGAAATTTTCCCGTACGTCTGTCCGCTAAATTTAGCGAGAAAATCGACGTAATGTGAACTCAGAGGGCCATGTGACACCGTGACTTGAAACCGTGAAGTCACGTCACGTGACCACACCGCATGACGTTATTGTATTACGTGACGCCACGATCAGTGAAGGGTCGCTACCCTAGCAGCCCTTCACTGTACCTTCACCTTCTTTCGATTTCGCAGTCATGTAACGGGACATGCGCACTTTTCGCACAAGGGTAGGAGAACCGATTTCCCAGCGTGTTTTGACAATCTGCCAACATGTCGGTATTTCTTTCTGTATATCTGTAAACCGATCTTCATTTTTTTTCTTCGCCCCCTCAAAAATAAAGTGTTAAATAAAGTAGAATTAAGACAACCTGTACTATCACAAAGTCGAGATGTACCACAACGTCGAGATGTGTAAGGGAATGAACATTGATGTTTTAAAATTAAGATTTTTTCGTGGAAAGGTAAATGATGTCTTGCTTATGTTTCAACAAACTCAGTTTTGCACAACTGCAACTTAGTTTTTCTTCTCTCTCTCTTTTTTTTTTTGATTTTATCCCAGCAATGCCGTAAATTTAGATCATTTTGTTTATATGTGCGTCATGATGGTCGGAAGAATATATCAGACGAAAAAGCAAAAACTAAACTCAATTCGTATACACACCCTAGTACTGTTGATATTATAGTTGAAAAGTTCCTATGAAAACAACGCTTAGAAGCTCTCAACGCATCAATAACAACGTTGAAATGGCACCCGGTTCCTCAACTTGTGTATCTGCTACCTCAGCTGGAAGTCAAAAGTCATCCGAAAACTGTCATCGCACTCTAAAAGCTCCTCAAACATACCAGGTTTCCGGCTCTCGGCAAAGCGAGAGTGCAGAGATCTCAAGTGGCTTCTCTGTCTCAAGTACCCTTTTTTTTACATCTTTTTTTTTTCCTTCTTTCTTTTTTTCTCTCGAGTCTCACGCCTCCAAACAACTCGACGATGCGATAAGTTGTAACAGTTGCCTGGCAGTCGGCGCACACTACCCGCTCAATGCCAATTTCGTAGATCAGTTCATTGTTGTTTTTGTTCCTTTTTTATTATTATTTTTATCAAGTTAAGCTCTAAAAGAAACTGTGAAACCACTGCCGGAAATAAAACTCCAATGAAAGCTGATTGTCAAACTCTCCAGTTTCGACGTGAGAAAAAAACATAACCCTCTTCCCTTCCTTTTTTTTTTCCCCTAACATTATTTGGAATAAGAAGGTTGTGTTCTGACGAAACTAACCTTAACTGAAGAAGTTGTGATTTGATGTGTACGCTTGGCTGCGGGTATTATCTTTGTTAGGTTTATTGAGAGAAACAAGAGGCGTAGTTGGGTTTAGTCGTCACGTGAATTGTCATAACCATCCCATTCGGAACTTAAAAGATTTTTAATGTTCGTTGTTTCGATTCCCCTACTATGTTTTGTTGTTCTGAATAAAAAAAAAAAGTGTGAATGGTGTTAGCTTGCTAAATCATTTCATCCGATTGTCAAGTATATTTTTAAAAGCACTGCGTTCCAAATCCATTACGGGGCTCTTTTAAAGAAGCCTGCTTAAGGTACACCGTTCTAACGCTGGTTGTCATGTGGAAAAACCTAACCTTCCATCTGATACCCGCCCATGATGTGTATACGTGGTATGTGACCGAAATTATTAATCTCGGGAGTATGTCGTTGTATAACGAAGCTCTCTTTTTGGCGAGGTACGAGTGTGACAACCCCTCCAACAACGAAAGCCTCCTTTATTCAAAGAAAAGAAATCACTGGAGATGAGCATACAGCGGTGTAGTCATCTGTCACCAGTCACAAAATCTTTGCCTTAAAATTCGCATCTTCCAATTGGCTGGACTCAACAATAATTAAATTACCTAGAAGTTCATTTTATGATTGGGTGAATGAAATCGTTATTACTGGTTTAAGGTTACAATAGAAAGTTGGCATAGTTCACTGCTGACTTTAGATGGAGAGGTTATTGTGTCATCATTTTGGCTGAAGGCAAGAATTGTTACATAAAGCGTTCACCAAAAGATCTTTTTTTTTTTTTACTTTTCTCTAATACTCTCGCCAATTTGACCCTCTCGTTTTCGCTGATTTTGTGTTCTTTCTACGCAGGCGTAATTTCGGCGGGAGTCACGGACGCATAAAATCTGGGGACTATTTACTTTTCCTTAAAGCACAATAAAATCAAGTTAGACGTGTCGACATACTCCAATGGATCCTGAAACCATGATCAAGCAACATTTAGAAAATCCATTTTTCCAGTGGTAAGCCCACGATTGAGGGTCCCTAATAACAAATAAAGTGAATGTGCTTTGTAGGAAATACAATTTTTTTAAATAACCGCAAACGTGAACTTCACGGCTCTAAACCAAACTAAGGTTAAGCGCTAGCCAATACTAACAGCGAACTTATTACTGACTGCGTGAATATTTGTTAACCGACAGGGTCAGCTTCGTGTTACCTGCGTGATCCACGCTAAGAAGCCTGAACAATAAATTCTAATGTACTGCCTGAATGCCTCGATGGATGGATGGATGGATAGATGCTAATGGCTGTATCCTTTATAGCGGGCCATAGCTTGCGCCACCTAGCCTAGAAAATCATCTACAGCTCATCTACAGGGAGAACCAGTGTCGCCGTACAGGACAGGTCTACCTCACGTTGTTTAAAAATCCGACGTCTAATTTGCGTTTCGCTGTTCACTTTATTTCATAAAAAAAAGTAAACATAAAAATCTCTTCCTTTAAAAAAAAATTTGAAGTCCCCGCATCAATCAGCAAGAAACTAAATTTATCCCGTCATTTCCTCGCCTTAAAATGGAAACGATAGTATTAACAAACAAAACGTCAGGGCGCAAGAGTGCTGGTCTCGGTTTATAATTGCAGGATTACCCGACACTGCGAAAACGCAAAAAAAAAAGACAAAAAAAACTTACTAACCTTTTTTTTTTTGCGGTTTTGGGTAATTGTACATTGACAATCGTATTTCTATTTGCCTACTTCGTTTTACAACTTCGGATTGTGTCTATTTCAAAACAATTTCTTTTTCAGGTAACAAAGTCGAAACACGAACACAACCCTACCAAAGAAAACCATCTTTACGTTTGCACACAAGTTTTACCAATGCGTGTTCGAAAAAGCCGCCATCCCCATGTCGCCGCCCTCGCCCCTTCTAAGTTCTCTCAATCCTCTCTCCCAACCTCCTTCCCCTCCAACAATCACGTGACCCACTGGCGTCACAATCTATCGCGCATGCGCCAAGGCAGTCCAGCAAGTTCGCTCCTCGCCTCGGTCGCTCGCTCCTGCTGCTGGCCCGCCGCCTGCGAATCTATCTTCCCGCAGTCTGTTGTGAGGTCTTGAACGGAGCACTTCTCCGGGGGTCGGTGCAGGGAACGGATGGACGCCTAACGTCCGCTCAGATGTCTCGTGCTCCAGCGAACTCTCCTTCAACCCGTGTCACCCTGTGATACAGGCTCACGTGTGAGACGTCTTTCAGCTCTACCTTCGGCTTCGAAATGACAGCTTCCCTTAGAGGTGGCTCTTTGAACGCTGCGGTGCGGTGGTCAATGCTTCTACCAGCGCTGCTCCAAATTGTTTGGCTACCGTACGTCTCGACACAGGTGAGTGGATCGCAAGAAAATCCATGTATTTGTTCCATGTTTATCCTAAGCGTTTTTTTTTTTTCCCTAAGTCTCGGGTTTTCAGGTTGTTTATATTCTATATCTTAAATATATTCAGTTAGGTTTTTGAAGCGTGTTAGACACCAAATTATGAACCCGCGTGCAATTACCTCATTCTGACGGTAGCAACGGAGTTTGTTGCGAGGTACCACGCTGCGTTGTACCTAGGCGAAAGAACGTGGAGAAAAAGAAACACCGGCATTTGTTTTTATAAACGTAATTTCATTTCTCCTATTGATAATTACATTTTCCAGAATTTATTATTTAAAATACCACGCTTTCTTATGAAAAAAAAGTATAGTATTTTAGACATGCCACGGTCTCTGCGTGTAGGCACTCGATATTTACTAAATTATTGGGTTTATGACCTGAACTATTGGTCTTGTTCGCTTGTTATGGAGGCGTACAATTGTCTTTTAAGACGTCGATTAAATGTGTACTTACGTCTGTTCTGCCCCTGCGCAAGGTAAGTGTAAACAAATTCACGAAACAGTTTGACGGAAAAGGCATTCGCGTGATTGGTCTAATTATCTTTCAGTCGTCCAATACTGGAGATAATCCGGTCCAAATAATAATATGGTAGGTTCAGTTGACGCCAAATGACATGTAAAAGCGACAATCGACGATTTCATCGCTAGGTTACCTAAGAAGCCTACCCCATGTGGGTTTGGCTAGAAATTTTCCACTTGGAATGTAAATATTTATCTCCTACATTTTATGGATATCGATATGTTCCTTGTTGTCCACCCAGCCGTTTTCTTATTACAGATATTTAATTTAAATGTGTCTAACCTTTAAATTTAAGCGTTTAAATTCAAGAGCTCAAAAACGACGTTGAAAACGGGTGGACACGATTTGTACTCATCAGGTGGCTGGCAGACGGCAAAAACAAAATTTTCTAAACTCAATCAATCCCTTAATTGCCATTGTTGAACAAAACAAACATCATAAAGCCATCCTGTGCCTTTCGTTTGGGATTACTTTTTCTCTCCGCCGTCATCTTCCAACTCCTTGTACCGAACTGACCTTGAACTACTTATGACTCGGAATTCCGGTTGTCGGTACCGACAAGTGCAAGTTGCGTGTTAGTTCGTCGAATCGGTATCAATACAAAATAGATAGGGGAAATCCGATTGACCAGTAGCACTTGTAGCTTTATATCTTTATTATGTGTTGTAATAGAGAGCTGCGCACTCTGACAAAATGCAGGAAGAAGTCCCGGTAACCCTCTCGTGTTTGTTTGTTTTCGTGTGATATGCCAACAAAAAAGCTCAACCAAACGAGCATGTCATATATGTATACGCCGCCCTTTCGTTCTCTTGTGCTGAAATGCTTACTTCATTACATCATATCTCACTGACTTCACTCTTTACAGTACATCACGCATTGTAAATCGACATTCTTTCGTAATTTTATCGTAGCTTTAGCGCAATGTAGCCTTCGCAGCTGACTGCGCCCAAACAAAATCTGATTTATTTAGTATTTTACCGATTTCACGCGCTGACGCCCTTTCAGAATAATTACCGGCCTATATTCATGATGTCAAGGGAAATAAACAACTCCTTATCCAAACAAATTTTTAATGTCCCAAAATGTGTGCGCCCTACACTTGCACCTGCATCCTATATACACTGTCAACGACATCTTCCCAGTTCGATCGCGAAGACAAACTGAGAGAGCTATCAATGCTTCTATGTTCCGCCTGAAGTCGGTTGGCTGGTTGAAGAATGCCATTCCAAGTCTGCTGTAGCCATTACTGAGAATTAAATTGGCACCTAAGGGTGAGTTCAATGTAACTATTTTTTACTCGTTTTGTGATATTTTGGCAAGCTTTCTGAAGGGATGCCTTCATATTTAGTAACGCTGAGCTGGTTTTGCTCTTTCGTTTCGTCCTGCAATCAGCCGGTACTTACACACGTTCTGAAGTAGTACTTTCATTATTTATAATTATCTCAAGTTTAGTTCTTTGTCTTTCTTCCTGCTGCAACAGCACGAGCGGTTTACGTAGGATATTCTAAGTCCCTTGTCTAAATCTCTAAACACAATTTTCGTATCACTTTTAAGATTGGAAACTTATGTGCATCTCGGCACTGCAACAAGAATCAACAATTATTGGGGTATAAAACTTTTAAATTGTACACGCTTTAAGCAACCGCCACCAAATACCAAATCAGAAGTGCCGAATTTTCGGCGTAACCTAACGAAGGCGCAGATTGAACACGAGTGGCTGCGTCAATTCAAAGACCGCAACACGAGCGTCGGCGGAACGTATACGTTCCGCCGACGCTCGTGTTGCGGTCTGTGAACGCACGACTTCCAGCCGAAGGCTTACGCAACGCTCGTGTCAAATCTTTGGCCGTTCTTATGCGACGCCGAAAACCCAGCCCTACGGCTGCGTTATCTTGGAGGTTGGCGCTTAAAGTGCCTTGCCCCGCTAACTCCCCGACAAACGTTTATTTTTGTGCTCTAAAATACAGGGTGTTTTTTGTTGTCCCGTTTGGTGGTGTTGGGGGGGGGGGGGGGGGGGAGGAAGGGAGAAGGCTTAACAGATTTTTTAAAAAAAACGTTTCGAAAGATACACAAATGCGGTTTGTGCTGGTGCGTTTTACGGCCAGGGGGTCATATTGTAGGGGGCTAGTCGTTAGAAAGAGCCGGATAGTTAACTGAAATGTTTCATTAACGCTTTAAATAATTAAATTAATCATATGATTCTAATTATAAACTTGCAGAGCGTCACCGAAAACCACTATATCTGGACTTGAAACACGTGGGAAGCGCTGGGGTGCGTCAAATTTACCACTGGTGCAACCGACACAAGGCTATAGTGGTGTGAAAACGCGGAGGATAAGATTACCGCCTGTATTTTCGCACCGACAGCGTTGTCTCTGGTGCACGAGAGGTGACTTTGGCGCACCATAGTACTTGTCACGTGCTTCGAGTCTACCAAAAATTAAGCGATCTAGTGGTTTTCGATGACGCTCAGCAAGTTTCTAATTGGAACCATATGTTTATATTTATAAATTAAAAACTCGCTCAACAAATTTCAGTTTATTACACGACTTAATGTGAAGAATAACCCCTATAATATAGCCCCCTGGTCGCGTAACTCACCTGCGAAAACCGCATTAGTGTACCTTTTACGATTTCGATTAATTCAATAAGTTAGAATTGTAATCAAACTCCCTGTACGACACTATCAGCTTTTAAGTGATACTAGCGACCTTCCACGGGGACACTTGTTCTTCAACGCCATCTTTCGAGGCCAGTAGTTGAACTTCAATCCTGAATAAAAGAAAGCTAGAATGAATTTATAGAGGGTAGATTTCATATGTAGGGGATTAGTGGTTTTTTTTTTTTTTTTTGTTAAGAAGGCAATACAAAACGCTGTTAAAGGCGAAACGATTTGGCGCAGATTTGCAATCTTATTGCGACGTTCACAGAAACAGCAAACGCTACGTGCGCGTGGGAATCAGTTAGGGCTTTTAAAAACTCCACGCCGCCTTATCGTGGTTCTGTAAAGTACGGCATCCCGTTATCCCTAGCTCTTTAACCGTGTTATCGTTTGGCGATGGTGGCCTCTCTACGTGTGGGAAATCCGATATCCTGATACTGCCCACGCTAGATAGATGAACGAGTAGGTTTTTGTGTGTTTGATTTTACTGGATATCCTACTTTCTGCATGCACCTGCATGCGTACTTACTGAGTACGTTTTTTGCGTTAACCAAGTGCATTAATTAAAGCTTAAATAATCTAAATTATTAATCTTGTTATCCAGACGGATTTAAGTTCGCTAAGTGCGGCTAGGATGTAAATTTGTTCTTTCAAAATATATAAGAAAAGATTACCCTACAAGTAAGGAAAAGCTTTTTCCCATGGATGGATTAATTCAGAAATATTTTTCGTGTGAAATTCAAATTTATTCGTATCTTTTCTCTTTTTTCCTGTTTTATGCTATCCAAGGCTCCAATGCCTCCAGCACCATTGTTGTTGTTTTTTTGCTTTTGTTTTAGTTTTTTTACACCATGGCTGCTTATAGAAACGTTTTGGGTTGTGTTTCGTACATAGATCTTGCATCGATCATACCTAGCTAACTCTTACAGCACCATAATGTTTTATGTAACCAGGCATATGAACGCGCAATGACGTAATAGTAAGGACGCCGACCTGCATGTAAGGGAAAGTTATATAACTTTCGCTAATATATAGTTCGGCGTCCCAACTATTACGTGATGTAGCCCTCAATGTAAATATGCCAATGTTGTCTTTCTTCAGTAGTGCGCGAATTTGGTTTCCGACAAGGTGGGCGACTTAAAACTAAATGTAGTTTTTCTTTCTTCCTTTTCGGGCTATGCTTCCATATATATTTCCCCAAAATAAAAAAAAAAAAATAAAGTTCGCTATATTTTGTTCTTTTCAGTTCGATGCTTTAAGTGTATAGCGAAAAAATGGATCCAGGACTGGGCGTTTTGCTTAAAGAGATGCTGAACCGAAATTTGGATTTCTCAAAATAAGGCCGCAGAAGCGGTGAACGGGACGCTACCAACTCCAAAACATCACTCATACATTAATGTCTAAAACAAATGCCGTACTTTTCTCTTTTTTTTTTTTTTTTTTTTTTTTAATGGCGCTTTAAGACGATTATTATGACGTCTCAATCTTCCTGGCGCAGTTGAGAATGAGGGGAAGCGGCCTTGCGTCTCTCCTCCTCGTTTCGGTTCACCTCCTCGACGGGACGAAGAGTAGAGGATAGGGAATTGGAATCGTGACATGTCTCGTCGGACTCGTCGGCCTTATTGAATCGCGCACTTCTTTTCCAAAAATACGGCCAACCTTAGATATATCCCTGTATAAGAGCTGTTTTCTTTTTCTTTTCTTTTTTTTTTGTGTGTGTGTTGGGGGGGGGGGGGGGGGGGGGGCGTCCCGACTATCGCTCCAGCCTTGTTTTGTGAGCTCCAAATTTTGGTTCAGCTTCCCTATAAATAAATGCCATATATCAGCCATAACAACCTGCGGAAGCAGCTTTTGTCAGTCGAAACTATCCAGTTTTAAATGTTTAACGGCCTATAGAATTAAAAATGCTCAATAAAAACAGCTAAACGCAATGCAAGATTCAAAGTTAATACCTCACTTTATCTCTAAATTTCAATAAAGTACATATGAAACCCGTGTCTAGAACCCCGAGTTCTAACATCTATATTATTGACGTACAAAAAATTCCGTGAATAATCAAAAGCACACACCATACGCGCAAAGACGAGTCACTTACAGAGATACTACTAGTTTTGTAAGAATTGAGAGAGCGTGCAGGCGAGCTGGCTCGGTAACGACGTACTTGTACATCCTAAAAATTTGTTGTCCTCCTTCGTTCTTTTCTTTTTCTGATTTAAGGGTTCATGAGTATAACTGGTAGTTGTTCAAGATAAGTGAAGGACCTCATAAATCGTTACCCTGTCGATATATTCTAAGTAGGTTTTTTGGTTTCTTTAATAAACTACATTATAAAGTACAAAACGCTTGAACACTGATTTGATTTTGCAAGATAATTATATCGACCGGACAAAGATTGCTGTAAACTTGCTTCAACGAAAAGGATAACGCGTGTTTCCGTTCTTTGCTTCTATATCATTTTTCTTCTTGAAATTTAAACAATAATGCATGCTGGCGCCATAAAAAATACACTAGCTGGAGGGGTCTTGTAGCCCGATTAGGTAATCAATCATTCGCTGTTCTATAAAAGTACAGCTTGAAAAGTAATTAGGGTGGCTGGGAACGTGAGCAAGTAAAAAAAAAAGATGGATACATGTATTTTTTTATGATTGAGTGAATGAGAAAAATTTGTTACTGCATGTTTATCTAATGAACTATTGGTTTTGCCTTTATGATTTGATTTGATTTTTAAACGCGTATCGTCTTAACCATTGAAAGCGCTTCACTTCTGAAGTATTGTTTATTCCAAAATAAGTAAGCGGGTATTTCATTATCTTTTTTTTTTTTTCGGGTGCGTGCCCTTAACTACGCAACCAGTTTAGTTTCAGTGCAACAAGGCTCCGTGCTTATTGACCTACACCTTACAAACAGAAACTGCAATCACGAAATATACTTACGGGAAATACATATGAAATCCGTATCTGATACGCCACTAAACACGCACCAATCTTGTTAAAGGTTTATGATCAATTCCTCTTGAACCAGATGAAAGACGATGCATCCTGTGAACAATATTCTGCGATATACAACAATTTTAAAAAGAAGATCTAAACTGCTTTTGAACTTATTTTGGTGTTAACTTCGTATACTACGGGGTTCTGAACAAACAATGCAATTTCTCGCATCCACTTCCTACTTCCATTTAAAGAGCGCGATCAATGATGCATTAGCGAGAGCGATCGAAGCATGTAGAGAAGCTTAGAAGGAAGTAATAATGCTATAGACCTTTCCAAAAAAGAGCGTGTGGCCGGTGCCATCTTGAGTGTTCGTGCGTATGGCGCGTGCTTTCCTCGCTTCCCGAAGCGACGAACACGCACGTGCTGGGCTGTGAAGATCGCACGTTGGACTGTGATTTTGTAAACATTGGAAAGGTCTATAGAGTCCGCGGTTCACGCAGGTTCCCGGCACTGCATGTGCTCGGAGATTATTATCTGCGATTGCGTTTCTTCTGCAAGCTGAGCACCATTGCTAATAATTTTTATGGCATCTTTCGAGAATGCAGATGATGTTACAGACCTAAAGGGACGGGGTCATAAACCTCTTCGACGCAACTTTAAGGAAACCGAGAGGAATCACCGAAATTTCCGCTGGAAAGTACAGCTTAAAATAAATAAATTATATACCGGCATGATATTACATTCCGGGTTGAGAAGGAACTCCGCGATTTCTAAAGTCGAAAGGACCCATGCACTCCTCATTTCTCATGAATGTCTGCCCATGCAGACACCAATTAAATGAATCATCCGGAAATCGCTGGAGGGACAAGAATTTTGGGACAGAGACTTTTCGGGCCGGTGGTTTGTGCCGTGTGGTCATTATTTTTTTGTTTCAAACTTTTATGGTTATTGCAAATTTGCTTCATTCAGCCTGTTGTACTGCTGATGCGTCCCCTGTATTACTGTTAGCGGAGTGACGACCTAAACCCAACAAAAATTCCTGTATTTCAACAAAATTAAATTGACATACCCTTCACGTTGCAGCGCATTTTTAGTGAGGTTGCGAGCATTAAGCTCCGAATTATTGTTTATCTAACTATGCTCGTTTCCTTTGGTTATTAAACTTCATAGTTGTATGTATGCAAAATAGAAGCAAACCACCCCGTAAACAATTGCTTGTAAACGAAACCACCAAAGACTCATTAAAAATAGCAAATCCAGACTCAGAAATCACAAACAAATTATTACGCGGGAATGTCAAATGGCTAAGTAAATTAAAACACTACTTCGTTAATTTTTTTTTAGTGACCTTAACTGTAATAAGGTCAAATCAGAAGAACTTCAACTGTTTGTGATTTAATTACATTTTGGTTCAAGTAGCCGCGTAACTATAACCAAACTGTCCAAACAAGACAAGTCCCGAAAAAAACACGGGACTGTCGCTATTTCATTAATTTTGTATATTTTTTGCCTTGTTTTGTTTCTGCTCTTTATAATATTTTCAGTATGAGCCAATGATACTTCTTATGTGTAACTATTGCAGGTGGCATTGCAGTATCAACCGGACAAGGTCAGTTAATTGGTCCTTGTATGCAGTCCACTCCTAATGGATATGCACGGTGCTGTCAATATGTGGTTCGCTTTATGACAAGCCTTGCTTTAACGGCTGAACTAATATTCCCGTCTGATTATTAATCTACGAGAACTCGCATAAGGCCACTTCTCATTAAAACAACTGGCAGTTTTGTTTTGTCATGCTGTGCCACAGGACAGGCTTGAATTGTGATTTGTTTGTTTATTTGATACGTTGCCTCGGTATCGGGAGTCGGTGTAGTCGTATCAATAACCAGCGTCGCATACAAATGATGTTAGCAAAACTGGTTCTTGCTTCATGCCACGGAACGTTGAAAAATTATCCACCTCTCACCCCCCTTTTTCCTCGCCCACTCGTTACATAAATCTCATCAGCAAACATCAGCTTTAGTAATTGGGTTTGTCACTAACGTTTCGAGGCAGTGCGTCTGATCTGTGACCACCGAATTTCCGCTATTTCCTGGATCTGTGCTTCTCGGAAACATCGGCCCTCGCTTACGGCGTTTGTTAGCTGGAAGTATAAAGGTTGAACCTTAAAGGGCCCATGAAACGAATTTTGGGCTGCAATAAATCAATTTATATTGGTATTTTACTAATAGCACATCGTTCAGTGGGCCAAAAGAAAAAAAGATACGAAGTCAAAAGCCTGACTTTCGGTACGAAAATTTAAAAAACACGGCGGACTATTTCGTACCTCCTCCCCTTCGTAAGCTCTCTGCCTTTTCTCTGTGATACATCCGCGGACCCCGCAGCGCGTCATCGGGAACCCGCAGCGCGTCACCGGGCCCAAACGAACGTCACACGACACCGGAGCTCACTTAATCCCTTCACCCCTAAGCTGACATTGTGGTGGAAGATACGCGCTTGCCGGACCAATCAGCCGCCCCCCTTTCATCACCTCACCTCATTCTCTGCGCGTGGGTATGCGCGAGAGAGCGTGATCACGTGGCAAAAGTGTGGCTGGCCCAAGGAGCACGTAGCTTCCACAGCACTGTCAGCTTCGGGGTGAACGGGGTGCGGAAAGCAACTTTTGTCTGAATTTTGAGCGACGGCTAATCTTCTAGGGGGAGGATGGATGTGTCCGGATTAGACAAACGAGAGTCCGAGCAAGAGGGGACTCCCCCTTTCCGTCTTCTTGAACTGTTTGGTAAATGCGCGATTTATGAGTTGAGGAGGAAAGCGAAACAGGAAAAAGTTGGAAAAGCGTTTCATGACTCCTTTAAACCCAAGCAGGCAGTGGTAGGTGAGGCTGGACCCCCGTACGCTTGCATTCTAAACAATCCAGTGCGCACCACGTTTCCGCGAAGTACTTGGGAGATCAAATCACCGAGATATACGGAAGAAGTTCGCTAATCTCGAAACTGAAAACATGTTTAGACCTGGTTCGATACCGGGACTGGGAGAATTAGTTTTTTCGGTTGCGCACCATCACCTCGCTGTGTTTGGATATTTGGGCCTGTCTTTGTCCCCCTTGTTTCTTTTTTCCGGGGATTATTTTCGTCATTCTTGTCCAGCTCGCTTGCACCATTGCATTAATTGCAGTATCAACATAACCTTAGCACTAAAATGCAGGCCGTTCCACTTTATTAATGTCAGGCTGGTGGCAGCTGATAAAACCCGTTTGCTCTACTAACGTCTAACTCCTGGTTAGCTCAGTTGGAAGAGTACGCCACTGGAAGTGGAGAAGTCCTTGGTTCGATACCAGGAACAGGAAAATTGTTTTGATCGCGCACCAGTTACATAATTGTGTTTGGAGATTTGTGTTTTAGAGCGCAGCTCTTAGGCGCCCGTTTCCGGCTTGAGCTGCGTCACCGTCGGCTTAACCGCGCGTAACCCTCGTGAGGGTTACGAGGGTTAGTTACCCTCAAAAGGTTTACCCTCACGAGGGTCACGAGGATTATGAGAGTTACCCTCACGAGGGTCACGTGGGCTACCCTCACAAGGGTTACCCTCACGAGGGTCATGACGGTTACCTCCTGAGGTCACGAGACTCCCCCTGAGGTCACGTGACCCCCTGATGTCACGTGACCCGCCCCTGAGGTTACGTGACCCCCACCCTGAGGTCACGTGACCTCAGGGAATCACCTATCTTTCAGTTCCCTTCCATCCTATCCCTCAGTACCCTTCCATCCTCCTCCTCAAGAGCTGCGCTCTAATCCGGCGTTACAGGGAGTAGTAAACGGCTTTCATTTTTTTTCCTTTGTTCCCTTCTCCAGGGATTATTTTCGACATTCTTGTCCAGCTCGCTTGCACCTTTGCATCTAATTGCAATCTAATCATAACCTTAAAATGCAAGCTTTTCACCCTTGTTGGTGTTAGACTGGTGGCAGCTGATCAAACCCGTTTGCTCTACTGACGTATACAACTCCTGGTTAGCTCAGTTGGTAGAGCGCTCCGATGGAAACGGAGAGGTCCCTGGTTTGATACCAGGACCAGGCGGATTTTTCCGGTCGAGCACTAGTCACCTAGCTGTGTTTGGAGATTTCTGTTTGTTCTTTGCCCCCTTGTCCCCCTTCTCCGGGGATTATTTTTATCAAAAGGAACATGTACGAAAGACAAGCGCTGACTTTCAATTTGATTTATCCACAAAAGGTAGACAAGAACGGACTGAAAGCCACGCTGTGCCAGAGCGTGACATACACCACACAACCTGACACAGCACCCTCTAACTAACATGGCTTTGCCTCATATACTCCTATCTAAAAACAAGGTTTCTCGTTGAAGCATGTGTCAATGATGGTTGGCTAATGCACGGTCCCCCAAACTATTATGCGCTTCCAAAATTCGCCAGTCGTCTTGCCTTGATAATAGGGACTTTTATCAAGCCTTTACCTTTCTCCGCGTACCGCATGGAGCCTTTGAGGAATGCTTTTACGCGCGCGCCCGGGTGATACCGTGACCGTGGGGCGCGCGCTTAAAAGCATGCTTCAAAGGCTTTGGTAATGCGAAACACGGAACACGGTAACGGTTTGATAGAAGTCCCTATTGTTGTGCCGTTTAAAATTCGAGAAAACAATCAGGTATTGCAATGTACGGGGAGATGGCCGCCCACCATAGATTTCAGTGAACGATCATGCTCTACAAGGCGGTCATTCCGGCCGCACCGGCCTGTTTGGCCCACATAGCTTATACCATGCGTACGTTAGTGGGATTCTGCACAGAACGCCAGTTGAACGTGACACAAAGGGGTGCCTGTAGCGTTTCTGCTCTTGACTTTTGTTAAGGTCTTCCGCCATTGAGTGAACCTTGGAGCAGATTTGCGTCATTCTTTTGGGAGCCGAAAGCACCACGGGCACATCGTACCTTTTGGCTGGCTACTCTTTTTAAATTATGCGATGTTTTGTGCATATATGGTACAACCACCATTCGTTTGTGGTGATCTATAGGTTTCCTTTGCTGACTCCATTTGATTTACGTACTAAAGCCCCCAACCACCTTGTTCGAAACCTGTGAAGGGAAGCCCGACGAATGGAGTCTCTCAACTTGAGTTTTAAAACTATCCCCCACGGTGTGAAATCAGGACTTTGTAAGCGCAGACCCAAATATGGAAATCGCAATCCCCCTTTTTACAACTTTCAAATGTGCTGACGTATAATGAAGGATGCCTTTTTTGACCTAGCTGAAAAACTCCGGAATACAGGGTTTATGTGAAGACATAACGAAAGGTCTAGAAATTGTAATTTCCCGTCCGGGTTTTTCATCTGTGAACTTAAGACATTTCGTTATTCTTCACACACGCTATATCTCGTTATCTTTTCACACGATCCATATCTGCTGTAATTTCTCACCTACGCCAAAAAAGGTATCCTTAATTCATTATACGTCAGCACATTTGAAAGTTGTAAAAAGGGGATTGCGATTTCCATACTTGGGTAAAAGGGTGTATACATCAAGGGACTGTAAAGTCCTTTATGCGCTGCCAACAAATTGACTAGACCCGAGCTAGAAATGAACGCTTACGCAGTTCTTTTATTCAATTCCTGCGTCGTATCGTACTAACGCCTCGAACGTATATAGGCTTCGCATCATCCACTTCGTAGCGTGTTCAACTTATATCGCCATCAGTAACCAGAAGGCCGCCATTAGTACGACATAACGTCCCTATATAACAATATGCGGGGTAGCAACAAGTCCTCCTCCCCCGCCCTCATCCCCTCGCTCGTCTCGTCTGCTAGCACTCAGGCCGCCATATCCTTCCAAGCTCGCCCACCATGGCTGTGTTCGAAATCTTCCCAGTTACTCCGGCGGGTCATGTCACGTGACAGTTCAGATGCAACAACGCTGGACGCGGGTTGGTTTTCGAACGCCAAGGTTTCAAACCGTTACTCGAGGATGAGGTCGAGTCAAGCCCGTCATATTCTTCCTAACCGAAAACGTACCGCGGGCACGGGCCAATGGGAGAGCGCGTCGGCACATCAATCGTTGTCGCTACTTAGCAGCGCGTTAATCCAGGGACTTCAGTACGACACATATATGCCATTCCCACGGTGGAAGAAACACATTTACGGGATGAGTCTGGCCGCTCTCCCCACGAGGAGTGAGCGACCAGATCGTGTTCGGAGCTAGCCTCGAACCAGGAAGTTGGTTCCGCGCCGCCGCGGAGGGCGCTGAGGTATGAGGTCCCGTCTCGGCGGCCGCGGTGTCGGCGGCGTAGTGTGCTCGCCTTTTTCGCGGCGTGGTGGTGTGGTGGTGGTATGCGGCCAGTGGCTGGCCTCGTGTTTTGCTTTGGTGCTGTGTCGATCACAGGTGCCACCATCGTGCACGAAGGTGAGCCTTAACCCGAAGAAGAAAAAGAGGGAAGAGAACAAAGATTTACAATTTCTGGCGACTTGGTGGCGGCGTGGCGGCGGTGAGGTACAGTACAATAAGAAGCGGTGAGCGAGAGAATGAAAGACCACCGCTGGGAGAAACAACTGGAGCGGTCGGTTGGGGAGGGATCCCATACTTGGGCGCCATCTATCCCCGTGCGAGTGAAGCGCGCTCGGTGCGCCGAACGTAATGTGGCCGCCGCGTCGGACAGAGAGTCATCACCTAAATCTGTTTCTTCTACCGTGGGTACAACAAGAAGCGGTGAGCGAGGGAATGCGGGACCACCGCTGGAAGAAACAACCGGAGCGGTCGTTTTGGGAGAGACCCGATACTTGGGCGCCATCTATCTCCGTGCGAGGGAAGCGCTTGGTGCGCCGAACATAATGTGGTCGCCGCGTCGAACAGAGTCATCACCTAAATGTTTCTTCCACCGTGGCCATTCCTCAGGTGATGATAGAGATCAAAGTGGCCAGACTGAATTTCAGAAAGGGTTTATTGTAACCGATAACAACCCCTTTCAAAGACCCTTTCAAAGAACAATACCTTTAAATGGTGCCCGTCTAACTAGACCTAATTTATCTGGGCATTTTAATTCTTCTTTGTGTCATAACACATATGGGGAAAGATTAATCAATTTCTGCGGCACAACAATATGGAACTCCCTGCCTCATGATCTTCGATGGTCACATAATTTTAGTCATGCCCTAAAACACTACCTTTTGCTTTCTTAAATCACCTTCACCCTCATAACCATTCTCTTCGTATAATAAAATTAGTGTGGCTCCCTATGATGAATATATATCTCGTATATATGTATATATCTTTTGTAGAATTGAGTTTAGTTTTTTAATAACCTTTGTTGCTCATTCCATGTCTCAGATTTCAAATTTTTTACGAACCCAAACTAGCCAACTGGCTATTGGTACATCCGCTTTTTCGGTAAAATGTATCTGCACCTCACAGATAATAAACGATTTGAATTGAATTGATAGCCGAAGACCATAAAAAAGCCAAGTTCCAGAAACGACACAGTCACCCCTATGTGTCGTGTTCAACACGTGTTTTATTTTCAATCCCACTAATGTGTGATAGAAGCTATGTGGACCAAACAGGGGCTCCAATCAGAACACTTGGTGAAAACGTTGGCGAGGAATTTGACCACCGTAACCACCGGAATCCGGCGGCCAATCCCGGCCGCCAGATTCCTAGCAGACGTTTTCGCCAAGTGTCCAGTTTGGGGCCCCAGGCTGGTGCCCGCATGACCGCCTTCTCGAGCATGACCGTCCACTGATATCTAGGGTGGGCTGTCATCGCCCCGTACATTGCAATACCTGCTTGTGTTCTCCAATCCTTAAGGGCACAGCAATACTTGGACATAATTAAGACAACACGACTCGTGAAATTTTGGAAGCGCATTGTATTAATAGTTTTGGGGACCGCTGCATCAGCCACCCATCAGTGAAACTGCCTCAACCAGAAACCTTGTTCTTAGATAGGGCTGTGGAGCGAAGACATATTAGTTAGATGGTGTTGTGTGGCGTGAGTCACGCTCTGGCGCAGAGTGACTTTCGGTACGTTCTCTTCTTCCTTTTGTGCATAAATTCAGTTGCGAGTCAGCGCTTGTGTCTCGTGCATGTTCCTTGGTCTTCTTGTGTGCTGTACTGTTCAGCATGTCATCATAACAACTCGCCCAGCTTACCAGACTTCTGCGTTGTTCAGGTGTTTCACTTGGGAAAGATATTCTAAACAAGGTTCTAATGTCATGAACGAGGAAGTTAGCGATAACATCGTAAGTGACCAGGTCACACTAGAGCACATATTTTTCTAGTTATGTTTCAACTGCTACTTTTTTTTTTTTTTTTTTTTGCCTGAGTCGTGAATACCCGTCTTGGTATTTTGCCAAGATATGACGTAGAAAAAAAAATGAGAAACTGGATTCTTGTGGTTACGTGCAATGGAAACGTACAAAAACAGGATACAAACGCAAGTCGGTAGAAGTACCGGATGGGCTAAATTAATAGCTCGGTTGAAAAATGCAGATCGCGGATGCGAATCTCAATGCTTAGTCCTTTCATAGGAGCGCATACAAAGAACATTAGTATGGCGGTTATCTAGCTATAAAACTACTTGTTTCTGAATATATCTGGCCTATGGGTGACTTCCTTATTTCACCGTATTATTTCACGACAGCAAGAAATAATTGAAGAGTGACAATTATCGAAACTGTTAGACTAACAAACCCGGGGATTTGGCATGAGGCTCGAGTGTAACCATCAACTTCTATAACCTCCTCAATAATCGCATTACACTCATCATTGGTGCGGGGTGATAGTAGTAAATAAATAGCAAAAGCACTCGCTCGCTTCGGTCACTCGTAACTCTTACCACTCAAGTCTTCATGACGCCTCCATCACCACACAACAAAAAGGAAAAAAATTGGCGAGTAATCAAAGCCGCGTCAATACACGTTTTCCGCTAACACTTTAAGTTGACCTAAGAATCCGAAACACGTGCGAGCATTCCTCCTCCTTCTCTTAAATACCTCCACCCCTCAAAAAAAAAAAATCCACCGTCTAATAATTCTCCGTAGCGACGCAAACAGCTCTGCCGCCGCCCGCGAAAGCGCCCGGGAGTCCATAGCCATGTCTCGCCCCAGGCCCCCCAGGGTCTCGAAGCCAAGCCAAGCCAGACCTTCCACCTTAGCAGCCGGTCGGCAAAAGCAAGTTCGCGTGTGGCTGGCGACCTTGCCAACAGGCCGCCGGCTCGCCGCTGCTTCCGACCGAGCGCATGCGCGTAGGGGGCTAAGGAGAAAAAAAAAACAAAATCACCAAAATCCCCACAAAGAAAGACCTGTGGATGATGATGCCCGGAGGCCGCCCTCCCCAGTCCGCCCCCCCCCCCCCCCCCCCAACTGGCTGCCCCGTCCAAATTGGAGGTTGTTTGGTGTTGTTTTGGAGGGTTCTTTCACCTTCCCCGTTCGCCGGCGCGAGGGTGTTGACGTTTGTGATCGCGGGGACGCCCGCCGCCGCCGCCTGTGGCGATCACACGCTTTCGGCGATAAAAACCCCTCCCCTATTCCACTCTTCACTGTTGTGTACTTCGAGCTATCGGGTCACCCGTCGCTCTTTATCGCCCCCTCCCCCCATGATCCTCCTCTCGCTATCAATCTGTCTACCTGACTCTTAGCGCTCCTGGTGCTTGCTGTGCTACTGGATGTAAGGTGCGAGGAGCGTGTCGTCTTCATAGGGAGCGGCCATTGGTAGGTAGCTATCCGGTCATCTGTCGTTCTCTGCCCATCTCCATAGTCCTCTTCTCGCTATAGTCTGCCTATCCATATCTATTTGACTATCAGCACTCCTGGTGCTCCTTGGGCTACTGTATGATAAGGTGCAAGTAGCGTGTCCTCTTCATAGGAGCGGCCATTAGTAGGTAGCTTCCCGGTCATCCGTCGTTGTTCGCCTCTCTCCATGGTCCGCCTCTCTCTATCAGTCAACCCTCATCTATCTGACTCTTTGCGCTCCTGGTGCTTGCTGTGTCACTGGATGTAAGGTGCGTGTGGCGTTTTCCCTTCATGGGTCATGCTTCATGGCGTGTTCCCTCCGGTCATCTGTTGTTCTCTGTCTCTTTCCCAGGTTCTCCTTTTAATAATAATTTGTCCATCTTTATCTATTTTACTATCAGCGTTCCTTGTGCTTGCTGTAAAGAGCGAGGAGCGTGTCCTTTTCATAGAAGTGTCCATTGATAGGTAACTATTCCTTCTTTGCCCCTCTACAGTCTTCCACTTGCTATCAATACGTCTCTCCTCCATCCTCTATCTGATTTGTGCTTCTAGTACCTGCTGCGCTACTGGATGTAAGGTACATGTAGCGTGTCCTGTTCATGGGAGCGGCCGTTAATAGGCAGCTGTTTAGTCATGCGTAGTTCATTGCCGCCCTCCACGGTCTTCCTCTCGCTATTAATCTGTCTATTCATATCTATCTCAATCTTAGCACCCCTTGTGCATGTGCTACTACATGTAATGCGCGAGGAGAGTGTTCTCTTTATGGTGGGCGGCTCAAAACATCTGAACTTTTTTCTCGTGTTTCTAGATACCGCATTTTAAATCCTCGCCCCTGCCAGTAAATCAAACACATGCGAGACATTAGAGAGTGCGTCGGCTCTGTACATGTGGTTGTATTCGTCCGTCCTAATCGCCCTGGAGGAAGAACATCGATATAATTGCCGTCAACTTTCAAAGGTCATAATTTATTTTATTACATATGCTTATTGAGTAGATATAATTTTCCCAGAGAATAATGGGAGGTGTCCTCGGGTCTTTCACTGCATTCTACTTTCCTTTCGTCATCCATGAGGCTTTATCTCCGGATCAGTGGCGCTGCCGGGGAAAAGAAACAAGGGGGTGGCTTACGGGGTTTCAGCCCCCCCCCCCCCCCCCCTTCCGAAATTCAGCCAACCCTATTTTGACCCCCTTACCTGGAGTACTTGGAGTGCGGAGGGGGGCTCCGCACTCCAACTCATAGACATCGCAGCCACCTCTGCCCCGCCCTCCCGGCCCACCACTGCTCCGTATTCTTGTTACTAAAAGCGACTAAAAAGACATTCGGGGAATGAAGAAACCCAAACAGAATCATTGATTGCGGTTCTTTCTTTGTTGTTCGCTTCACACCTCGTCAGTTTGTCTATCCGTGCGTTTATCTCACTTTTAGCTCAAGGGCTGCTAATACTAGATTACGCAATGTATACTACAAAGCGTCAACGAAGAACCATGTTAGTACGCGGCCATTGGTGGTTAAATTTCAAATTTTCGATCTCCTATCGTACTGATCTCGACATCCATCTAGATTTTAAATGATTGACAGAATCACGGAAGCAACTCTCCACGGACAAACACGCAGTTTTCCTGTGAGAAGAAAAATGAAGAAAAGTAAGTATAGGTTAATGTTTATGCTTGTTAGTAAATACGTGTCCGTATGTGTTAGAAAGCGTTGACACTACGCAACGCTGGGCTGTGAACAGTTGTATTACATGCGTGTGTATTGCAGCAGCCTAGTACTTACGATTTTGTCTTAATAAAATCATCCATATATCGTTAATGTCTTTGTTCTACAATGCAGGGATCCATGGAACTTTAATGTTGCGATTTGTGATTGTAAAGTTAGTTCTGAATGTTCGCCGTAGTTTCTGTTTTATGCGCGGCTCAAAGGTAGAGCTTTTTATTTCGCGAAACGCTATCGGTGTTGCTCACTGTCGGAGAATGAACCTCTACGAAACATAAAACGTTTTAAGAAGAACTCTCGGACAGTGATATTTCCCATCGAAACCGTGTACACTTTTAGTGGTTTTGAATTTAGACATCTTTTTTTAAATAATTTAACAAACAAAGAAAATTGTTGTTTTCAACAAAACGCAATCATCAGTTGGCTTTGTATGACACCTAGAGAAAAAAAAAAAAAAGTAAAACCGTTTTTTCACAGGAAAAGCTGTGATATAACCTTAAGTGTGAATATCGCACGGGTCCTTCTTCCTGCCTTCCCACATCGCTTGTTCGCCGGGTTTCTTCGAAGAAGTACAAAGACGTCTTTATCGCGAGTCCCAGGAAGCAAGACTTCCCGCTTTCGAGAAATCTATAGGAGCGGATGTCTCTCCCCTCCTCGGCTCTTGGTAACAACAGAATGAGAGCAAAAATGATAAAATTTACAAATCATTTAAGAAAGTTCTCGCGATACGGGTGGTTTTCCTCGGAGCATCGCTTCGAAGGTATTTCGTCTGAGGAATATTCTTCGTTGTTTCAGCTTACCTAACATACTATGTGTCGTTTCTATTTTCTAATGTAAAATCCGCGTAAACAAACTTGAGCAATCTTTTTTTTTTTTTTTAGCTAAGCGTTGAAGAAATTGAGAGCAAAAGGAAGATAATACAATCTCTGGCTGGAAGGGTTTAGCTCAGCTTCATACAGTGGCCTATATCAGAGGCTGTGAATACGGTGAAAGAAAGATTGCTGGAAAGCACTCATAGTTAATTAATGCAACTGGCCGGTACTGGAATATTGTCTTCCTGAGTTCTTCGCCGTGCCAGTTGTTATAAATTAAAGCAAGATTTTTTTTTTTTTGGGGTGGGGGGGTTTAAGAATTGAAGATAATGTAGTGGTAGTGTAGAAATAATGAGAATGTAGAGCAAGCTCTCATCAACTTATTCCATGTCATTGTAGGCGAATCCTCTCTTCCTCAGCCCCTCGGCCCCGATCTTGAATTAAGTGAATTTTGGTTATACTTTTGACTACATTTTTTCCTTATCTTACAAAACGCCGGTTATATACGTATATATATTCAACTTTTCTGGATGCAAAACTAACAATTCACGAGGACAAGTTGAAATAATGCATTGAGCCTAAACTCTAGTCTCCCAATGTGCTAAGCGTCAACAATACTTTCAACTACCTTTCCTCTCAAATAAAAGTTGGGCCTAGTTGGTACATTTCTAGAAAACTGAGATCGACAAATGACTGAGAGGGAGACAACACCATGCAGTGCTTGGTTTCGTCTTCTCCTCATGTCCGGGTTTTTTTGCCGCTGTCGGTTTTGTAGAAATTGTTCTTCTTTTTATTTCTGTGCCAACCCTTTTGAGTTCTGCCTAGATGTTGACGTCGGCACGACAACATGAAGATATAAGCGGTTCAAACTCGTTCTGCTCTGCTGTGGCTACAGTTTCTTGTTTGCTCCTCGCACAACAAATCCAAGCCGCAAGTGGCATCGACAAGAACTTCTCGACGACACACCCGCGATCCCTTCAAAAGACTAAAATGTTTACACGGCGTTGTCCCTTATAAGGTCGGGGACACCTGATCGGCAATGACAACGAGCATCCCATTGTTCCACTAAGCCTCATCGGAAAGGTAACCTACCCCGGTTATGTTTGCGTTGAACAGCGAAAGCTCGGCAAGCATCCGAGAAGAACGAACCCACAGCGAAGAGGAGCAAACGGCGTCTAGATGATGATGACGCTGTGACGACAGGGCGACAACAATCCGTCCGTGATGGCAGCCGCTGTTTGGACGCGGCAAAACAGAGCGGCGAAGACGTGACCCCCTCTGGATATCAAAACAAAGGCGAATCTTTGATTACCCCCTCCCTCCCCCAAGCTCCCTTCGCTCCCATAAATATATCGTCCATCTCTGACACGGCGCACATCAACGCCAAGACGTCGGTCACGGTTCCTGGACTCCCGCCAAGGAGCCTGGTTTCAGAACTCCGCCGCGCGGCTGCTGCTGATAGCATCAAAGAATACGCCTCTTGCCTCCACGCGTCTACCAGATGAACGGGACGATAGTGTCATGAGTATGTGTTTTGATAAATTCCCGCCTTGCGTCATTTCGTTTGCGTCCAAGTTTATACACGACTGCAGGCATGGAGTCCAGTCCGGCTTGTTCCCCAAGGGTGCAAGCGGGGGCAGCATGTGGAGGGTAGCTTTGTGAAGCTTGCAATCGTGCGTGTTTTTCTTCATGAGCAGAAATATGACAACTGCCAAAGCGACCATTTGCTGTTTCATGGACCTTTTTTGCAGAAAACGCCACCGGGAGGTGCTGCAGTCTTTGACGTTCCAGAGAACTTGAAAGAATAAACAAAGCCCTCCCCCACATCACGGCTTGAAATGTCGACAAAAACATTTAACCGCCAACTCTCCAGGTGAACGTCAAAAGAACGAGGAATCGCGAGATCTGTTCAAATGTTTCGAATATTCTTATACACCAACTTGTCTCCTCCTAACCGATAAAATGTAAAGCCGTAGGCCCTCGTTAAATCTCCAACTTTGTTGTCCGTGTAGCATTTATGTTTTCTAGCACTGCTGACATAAGCAAACTCGACAGGCTTGCAAAGACGGAGCGATCGGAAGTCGCTTGGAACTGAATCTGCAGTTCATGTATGTTAAGAGTAAAAGGGTCTATTCGCGGCGTGAAGTTTGGGTATCGCCGCCTGGTGGAATTTTTTCACAGCCCTGATTGAGGATACTTCAACTTCCTCTGCACTGAATTTTAAAACATAACCGCGTGGGTAGCACGTGCACTACCCCTATATATAGTGAGCAAAACAGAAGCGCCCTTATGCCGCATTCACACTGGCGACTGAACCGCATCCACAAAGCTGTTGCGAACGCGGTTGCTTAAAGATGCAATACAAATTCACGCGCAGTTGATGATGAAAACGAGCAGATCCGCTTCGCGTTTGCGATTCGAACGCCAGTATGAATGCAGTTGTAGCAAGCTTCTCACCGCGAATATACGCATTCCTAAATACGTTTTATAAAATTCTGGAGCTGGAGAATTGATCATCGAATGTGTTAACGCATAGCCTCGTCTATACTCACAAAGACTGGCAGTTCGACGACGGAGCCATAAAGTGTCCGGTCACAGATTTGGAGCGCGAGGATCTGGTAGCACAGAGCATTTCTCGGGGAACCTGGTCGCCAGCGCACAGCTTTTGCAGTGGCGAGGACCCAAAACATTGTTTTCGAACATAACGAGAAAAGAAGCGGTAGCGCGAGGAACGCGAGGAGCACGAGCGGACATTCCATCGCTCGGGAGAAGTGTGTGTTCGGCGTCTCGCCGCAGCGGGGCGCCCGTCACCTGACTCTCCTCTCATCCGTTGTCTGCCGCTCTCCCTTTTCAATTTCGGCGGCCGCGTCTCGTGGCGGTCTGCCAGGCTTTGTGAGTATAGAGGGGGCTATGGTTAACGCAACACAGCTCGCAGCACGTGGAGCTAAAGCTCACGTTGCGTCACCCAGGGATCCTGGTTTCAATCCACACACTCCCCGTTTCGATTCATGCGGTCGTAGTCGCGGTGAGAAGCTCGCGAGGGGCGCTTCTGCTTTCCTCACTATGCGTAGTGCACGTGCTACCCACGCGGTTATGTTTTAATTTTCATAGTGCACAAAAGCTTGGCGTTGCACGTGCTTGTACCAGCACAGGAAGTTAAGTATCCTCACTCTGGGTTGTGAAAACATTTCACCAGGTGTCCATACCCAAACTTCCCGTAAATCACTACTGGAATTACAGAGAAGATGCAAGCGAGTTGGTGAACTTTCAACATTCTAAACCCCGAGATGTAGGACAAAAGGAGAAGAAAAATGGGACAACACAGACACAGACACTACTGCTTGATGACCGTTAAACACCCCAGGCAAGCAGTGGTACTGTACTGGCTAGATTTTTCATCTACAGAAGAGACGCGTACCAGCACACCTCTTCGGGCTGACTAGACACTTTCCAGAGCCGCTTATACTGAGAGGGTCTGGCCTTTTTAAGAATATTTTGACAGCCTGGCAACCACAGCAGCGTAGTCTGACAACCGGGGGATGACTACTTCCGTCCGCCATTTTGTGGCTCTGAATCATGGGAACTCTATGCGACTTCTCAGGAATAAACAATTAAGACAAAGAAGTAACGCCATTTTGTGTCATCGCGAAATCCGCTGGTTCTAGCGGGCAACATGCTCCGCCCATTGGCCAAACTCTCTCAGTATAAATGGCTCTGACCCTTTCTAAAAGTAAGAGCCATCTTGCGGCAGTCTCGTAATCTCCGCTATTTTCGCACTAATGGCGGTGATAGAAGAACAGGATCAGGTAAATGAAGCACCCTGGACTTCGTGAATCCAAAGCAATGAACAAGGGCGAACATGTTAGAATCAACTGCCCGCTTTCTTTTAACGACGTTCACTTTTCCTGGTGTGAAGAACCCATGTAATGCCGCCATTGGAGCGTCAGGTTTGGCGCTGCACAGGGTGGGTACACTGACTTTTGAAAAGGGTCTATTACAAAAGTCTTGGAGCCTTTAACGTGCATGACACAGTACGGATATCGAATAATCGCCCACCAATACACTTTTCACCTGTAATAAAGTATAGTGAAAGGAGGGTTAATGAATTAGTTCGTGCCAAGAAGACCTTTAATGGCCTTTGGTGCATTTGTAAAAAAAAAAAAAATATTATTTTAAAGCCAAGACAAAATATTTATTCAAGGAAAGTTGCAGTAGAGCGGAACCTCCAAGCTTGTATACACATCGACGGGTTGCACAAGAAAACCCGAAGTAGACGAAATATGGCTGTATATTTACGAAGTTTGCGAGTGATCTTGCCGCTATATAAAGCTGAGAAAATCCTCGTCGTCGAATGTTGAGAAAGCGCAAAGAAATGTTAGACTAACGCGTCTTACTGCACGCTGCGCAAACTAAAAGGATCCTGTCTTCACGTGGCATGAATTTTACTGGTTTTGTTTCTGCTAATATTTCGAGAAATTTACGTTTTTCTTGTTTAATAATGTCTGAAAGCTCCGAGTGTGAGATATACGTGTCTTAAATTTATTAAATCACGTATTTTTGCTCTATTTCTTGGTTCGTTCTTGGTGCCCATCTGGTTCCGAGTCTGGGGCATAAAAACGTAATTTATTTATTCGTTGCGCACTATCCAAACAACCCGCTTGCCAAATGTATGTTTCTTTAGGGGCCTTAAAAAAACGTCGAAAGCGGTCGTAAAGTGTGTATAGAGTTCCGAAACCCCTTTCGTGTAGAGAATTTCGGACGCCCGAATTAGACCAATGGATGTCTGAGCCTCGGAAAAGTTACATTTTATGGAGAGCACTTGGTAGTGGAGTCACACTCAGAAATGTCTACGCAAACGTTTCCCGCAATGCTTACAAAACGGCAATCGCTGATGGTCATTTGATTCGCTTAGCCTAAGAGGTGCGGTTACTTGGCGGAAAAAATGTTGGGTGCCTCTTTGCCGCTGGGTATTGCATGACCTCGATGGAGCAAGACATTTATCGACCTTACGAGTATTAAACCAACTGGAGCAACGAAATATCAGTGACTGGCGATTCTAGTGAATTGAGAAATGGTGAATTGATAACTTAAAAACAATGCGGTGCGGTCTTCCTCACTTATCTTATTCTTATTGTCACTGGGCAGCTAAGAGATTGCAATCTGTAGAGCAATGAGTCGAGAAGAAACTCCATCACAGCAGGCCATGTCTATAAACCTTCAGGAACTTTTCAAAATGCAGTGTCATCTTGTGGTTCGCAAACTGTTTTCCCTTTTGGAAACCTAATGGCGGTCATGAAACTGTATTTCATCGCGCACCGTCACCTTCATACGTCAAACACACATGAGAACTGGTTCATCAATCACCTCAAAATTATTTCTTGATTGATGTTAGTTTTGATAGTCTGAACATAAGGACTGACCAGAATAAAGTGGCGACCCATAAGCCACTTAATTAAATTTACGTCATCGAAAGGCATTAGAGATATGCTTGTGCCAAGATATTGACTGGGCCACAAATAAACACTTACGCGGCCGTTGTTTCTAATTCGTTCGTCACGTTGTGCTGACGTCTCAAACGTATATAGGCCCCATATATATCATCCACTTGGTAGCACCTTCAACTTCTTCCTTCATTAGCGTCAAGAAGGACGTCGTTAGTTTGGCGCGGATGCCATACACCGAGATCATGATAGTGATCGAACCTGCCAAGGCTGAATTTCGAAAAGGGTCTATTGCCGACACCTAGAACCATTCGGACAAAAAGAAAACGGAATTTTTCATCAACTCCCCCTAAACTGATCAGAACGTGTACACTATAGAATCTTGACGTTATCACAGTGCCCCTCGAGCGTAGACACAAATTGGACACAAGCATGGCAGGGGCTTGTGTTCAGTTAGTGCATCCAAGGACGATTGTTGTACCAGGCATGGTCCCAATAGCCGAGTTGCTGCCATCCGAGTGGGATGACGTTTCACGCAGGCAGAAAAGGCTGTCCACGGCCTTTGATTATTCTAGGTGGTGTTAGATGTACACGCGCTGACACAAAACCCGCAGGGCTCCCGGACATTCGGGCAAACCTCTGCACCTTCAAATTCGCCCGAGAATGGGATCAGTTATCCTCAGTCTTAGCGTTATTAATTTCCTCTTCGATGCGCTGAATTAAGTACATGCTTGTAACTAGTACATTAAAGATCAGTTATTGGTTTTTAAACTACTGTTTTTTGCGCGAGGATCTTACTGAAAAAAAGGTCAAAGTGCAGGTGAGCTGGTGCGTATTAATCGTGAAACGCTGTATGTCCACATTCTTCTGTTCCTTCTACTTTGTCTTCAAGTTTCCTCCCCTATCTCATTAAAAACGTATAGTGTTTTCTTTGGAAACAAAACCTTTCAATGCCTACTTCGCGCTGTGTGTGATTAACTCACTGCAAAACGTTTTGTTTGTTTCTTTTTTTCTTTCTTCAGATGACAACGAGAATACAGGCTTCTTGAAATTCTCTTCTTCTAAATGTGTCTCTTGAAACCAGGAATCGCGGTGAAGATAGTCCTCGGACGAAAATGACCTTCCCCCACCGTTCCGCCAATACATTTCTCTTTCAGGCGGCTGCTTTGCCAGCGCCGTAGGCGACGTTTAACAGCCACGTTCTACATAGAACGTTCCGCGAGGTACCGCTTTGAAAGACCCGGCCGGCTTGGGATTGTCCCCCCTCACAGGCGGGGTTCCTGGATCATCCTCAGCCCTGCAGGATTAGAGCTGCGAAGAAATGGAAGGGGGAGGTAAGGTGTAAAAGCCACTCCCGTACAGTATGACGGTTTTCCAATACGCGGATGTTTGACCAAAGTAAACTGCACCTCAGGGAAATATAGAATAAGTGCGTGTATGCTCTAGTTGTTAAACATGGTTAAAGTTGCGCACAAAAAGACAGGCGCAACTTTAATCACATGTTTAATCAGTACCGACTCGCGCAACTGACTACCTTGCAAATATTGTTTTCGCTTCGACGTGTTTTATACCCATGCAAATATGACACGCCGGCGATGCTTAAAATTTCAATTTGTAGAACTGGGCCTATCATTATACGACGCATTCCTAGAAATTTGTTCCGCCTTACATACGTGCGTAGTGTCACGTTTTTGTTATACAGTCACTAACGGATTGAGAATTATGGAGCGTGGGCTGTCTTGAGAATAGACCCATTGCTAAATTACCCAGGCATCAACGATAATGCTGGTAATGTAGGTCTACGCGCCGCACGCGCTCACCTTTCCCGTAAAAAAAAACTTAGATGTAAACATCCAAAATAGGGTGTTGATGAACGGGAGTGCAAGATGTCATTTGTTTTAGGTTTTTGCTGTAACACAGTTACTGCTGCAGACGCCAGCAACGTGCGGTGCTTAGACACAAAGTCCCAGCATTCTCGTTGATCCTTGGGTATTTGAGAAATAGGTATATTTTATTATAACTGGTTAGCATAGGGGAACCCAATGAAAACAATTGAAAGAAAGACTCCAAGCAATGATAGTCGTCATAATGACAAAGCCTGTCCTTCGTAAATTCGCAACAACTTATCATTTATATAACTCAAAACTGTTATGCCTATCACGTAATTCTTATCTGCACCTTGATTGTCTCCTGCCGAATAGAAGGATCTCACTAAGCGTTCCACCGCTGTGTAACGCCGCCATAAATTTAGTCCACAGGACTGCAGTGCACAAGACGGCTCATGCCGTCTCGTGCTATGCTCAAAACAGGCCGGTGAGATCGCGATCTGTTATGGGCCTGTGCCCAGATAAAGTGAAGTTCAAAGTGAAATCATATTAGTACTCCAGAGACCAAACATTATTTTACTATGTCTTTATTCAAAATCACCCAGACTTTCACTCGAAGAAATTATAATTGTTTGTTACCTAACGAGAGAATTCACGCACTTGTGCTCTGTACACGTACAGCTGATATCATTCTTCAAGCAGATCTGCCTCCTTTCAAACGCGGTACTCGGGTAACGGCCGTGCGGCGACGCTTTCAGGTGTTCTATTATCCGATGCTACGTTAGAAGGAGTCATTTGTACTCCCCGTCAGCTAACGCGACTTGCTTTGTGGTATACCTTCGCGGGTTGAAGACAGCGAATGTCAAAAAGGCTCTAAGAGATGGCATCGTCGCTCACCGTTTTCGCCGAAACAAGTTCAGCACCTTTCCGCTGACTTGTCTTTTGTCTCTTTTCGTGTTTTTTCTTCTTCGCTACTGCCAACAGATGGGGGCTGAGGGTGAGAAGCGGAGGTAAAGGGGGGAGGGGGGAGGTAGAAGGAGGTAGGGTGCCATGATAAATTTGCAGGTCGTTGACGTTCCCCTTGTGGTTTGCAGTCACCCTGCAGGCCTCCGCCTGTCGTTCTTAATTGTTTCCTTTTGATCGAGAAGGTGTCGGGGCGGTACAACTTTGTTTGATAATGTTGCTTTTACAATGTTTCCATAAGCCTTTCGAGTACACTGATTGTGGGCGAAGATCGATGAACTTGAAAGAAATATTGGTTTTCCTATCGGGGTTATCTCGGGTGGGACTGTGTAGAAAGGCATTTGGACAACCTGAAATGCCGACAGCCCTACCTACCGAAATTAATTATTGTTGGGCACACGCTGTTAGTGCTTCCTTCGATGTTTTCTTATCTTGGTATCAGTGTAAGAAAACGCGAGGTCAAACTGTCATTTTACGAAAACTTTCTTGTTTCTCAATACGTTATTAGCACCTACACAATTACTGCACTGTATTTTCCGACCACATGACTTCCTTGCTGATGTGTGTTCATGCGCAGTGCTTAGATGACTTTACTCAAATCATGTTATCAGGTGTAGTGAAATATTCAGGTGAGATCACTATAAAACACTATAACGAAACTCTCGATTCACTCGATCAAAGATGTGTTTGCCCTTGTAATGAGCCATAGTGTTTCGTTCTTACTTTATTGGACCACAAAATTCTACATATATACTTTCAGCAGCTGCAAACTCAAGGTATCGATGGCATCTGCGCTCTTGCCAGATTTTGTATTTATTTGCACTATACACTCTTGGACAATACAAGCTAGTATGACCGAATGAAGTCCAAGAGGAATGGCCCCGTCCCGAGATGTGAGGTTGAACTACAGCGCAGTTGAACATGTATGCGTAGAGGTAGTTTTAGCTGTATGATGCAAGTAAAGCACCCCAAATTAGCCGTATTACGTCATCGACCATGTGCCATATTTACAACAGCATCCCAGGTCGTTATATTTCTAGGCAGACGGAGTTTCCTAAATCCAGATCTCTTATGGGCAGATCTGCATGAACGAAACCATATCTCATGTTCACCTCTAGATTGATTTTATTCCGATCGTTCTAATCAGTCATGGTACGAGAGAAGCTCTTGCCCTTCTAAGCATCAAAGTGTTCTCGGCATCAAACCACGTTTTGTATGTTCGTAATCGCCAGTTTAGTGGCTCAAAATATTAATGCGAAACGAGGTCAGCTACGGCGTGCTCCGAAAGATTCCACAAATTTAAATTTATCTAAACCACTTCAGGGCACACCAATCGTTAAAATGTTAAAAAAGAAGTAACCCTCGAGTTGTTTCATGGTAATGGATAAATGAATTGCTGAATAGATACGGCTGAAGCTTTTGAATCGGTTAACAACTTGCGCCACCAAGTCAACATCACGGTTACAACGGCGCTGCTAACATCACTATACTTCAAAATGCAGACCATCTTTTCGGCGAAAGCAGACGACCCCAGAATTTAAAGGGGCCATGCAGTGATACTGGGTTGGAATGTTTTCTACGTTACACACTCTTACTGGCATTTGAGTGACCCAAGGAAAATCTCATGCAACTCCGCTGACCAAGAAGCTTTTCTGTTGCGTTGCAATTTCGAGAATGAAATATGATTTCTTTTTTTATTCTGTCTCTCCTTCGCGAAACTTGAGGGCGTATAGTCGCTGAGGCAACAATGTTAACGTAGTCACGGGGATTACCCCATGGTGACGACGATATTCATGTGAGGTTTAGAGGTGCACTACATGAGCACTCAATTTGAGTTCGTGACAGTCAATGCCTCAACCAGCGTTCGGGTAGCTGCAATGACAGGAGAAACTGAACCGAAACAATGCTTGTAGCTCAGCGCTGTACAAACCTAGTGCGTGGCTATGATGAATGGGGGCGGTCACAAAATAGGCACCAGATCACGTGTCCACTTGTTCTGGCTCTGAGTTGAGGGCGTGAACGCTGCTTGTTTGCCCTTTTTTTTTTTTTCCTCGACTCATATTGGTCGGAGAGAAAAACGAACGTGTATTCGTAGCTTCTGAGCCTCAAGGATTAATCCTAAGCAGTATTTACCGAAAGTGCGAAAATGGTTGCACCGCCCTTTGTGAGTGATTTGGTCATCTAAAGCGGGCCGACCAGCGGCGTCCACCAAGCCCGGCGTCGTTCCTTGCCCGACAGGGAGGCGATCGTCCCGAGACACGGACTCTATTACGGGGACAGTCGCGGCTGCAGGCGCCGGGACCCCAAGGAGAGCGCCGCGGCTGAATCACGTGTCAGATGCTGCGCTCAACCTTGGCACGCTGTTCCCATTTGCGGAAGTGGTCGCTGCTGCTAAATAAAGGCCCGCACATTCCGACTCGCTCTGTGCCCCGGAGAGGAGGCGACGAAAAGGATGATGGCGCAGAGGAGGGGGGAGGGAATGATGATGAGCCACACACAACGTCTTTGAGGCACGCTCTCTCGTATACGAACTTCTCGCGTGTTTGCAAACAAGAGCGTCGCTTATGAGGAAGTCATTGGATGTCCTTCCCGTGTGCAATAAAACAGGCAGTTTTTGTTGTTGTTTTTTCTTACTGCTGACTCGGAGGTGACCTTAAAATTTGGTGATGGCCTTTCTCTAAAGCGGCAAAAACGTGCCTCGTGCAGCTCGAGAATACCACTACGCTAGACGTACGCTTCAACGTAACGACAACTTAATTAGTCATCTCGTTGCTCAAATCCATGTGGACAAGTATCTGCAGCATTTACCTCGAATGGCGGGAAGCGCTTTTCCGTCATCCAGAAAAGTCGAGACAGCGCCGCGCGCCACAGCAAACCAAGATCGCCCCGAGCTTTATGGCACCGCGAATCCCATAAACAGGAAGTCGCATTTTCGAATCGTATATATATATATATATATATATACAGGGTGTTTTTTTTTTTAAGCTTAACAGATTTGTTTAAAAAAAGCCATGAATATTTACACTTATGCCGCTTGTGGAGGTGAGTTATGCGGCCAGGGGGACATATTATAGGGGGCTAATCGTAACGATCAGTCGGCTAATTAATTAAAATTTGTTAATTAACTTTTTTTAATTAATGAAAATAGACATATGGATCCAATTAGAAACTTGCTCAGCGTCATCGAAAACCACTAAATCAGTCGTTTTCAGAAAGACTTTGAGCGCGTGAGAAGCGTAGTATTGCACTAAAGTTACCACTCGTGGAGCAGGTACAAGGCTGGGGCTAGATAAGAGACGGAAAATTCGCGCGGGCGCCTTATCGCAACCTCTAGCCTGGTACCTGCTCCACGAGTTGTAACTTTAATGCACTACTACGCTTCTCACGCGCTCAAAGTCTTTCTGAAAATGAGCAATTTAGTGGTTTTCGATGACGCTGAGCAAGTTTCTAATTGGAACCATATGTCTATTTTCATTAATTAAAATGTTGATTAACGAATTTTAATTAATTAGCCGACTGATCGTTACGATTAGCCCCCTATAATATGTCCCCCGGGCCGTATAACTCAACTCCACAAGCGGCATAAGTATAACTTTCACGGCTTTTCTAAACAAATCTGTTAAGCTTAAACAAAAACACCCTGTATGTATACTGTCAGTAATTTCACCCGGATCTGCACTAGGCAACAAAGATGGCGGTGCTTACAAGACAATTGAATAACAGAGGGTAAATACACCAAGTGTAGATCATTTAAGGGGGGAGGCGGGGGTGGGAGGGGGGGGGGGGGGGGAGTCACTGATCGCGTCGACGTAGTAATGCATGCACTCGCTTTCCTGTTTCTAGCTTATTTTTTATTTATTATTTTTTTTTTGTATGAAACGTGGGTAACTACGTCGCGGTGTCTGAATTAAAGAGAGAGAGAGAGAGAGACAACTTTTTATTGAAACACCAGTCAATGAACGTCCGGAGAGAAGTTCATCTCCCCCGTCGCCCCTAGCCAGGCCAAAAACTTTCGAACGCGCAATATTATGCCTTGTACTGCAAAGGAAAATCGGCCTTCCTCATCAAAGCCGAAACAATCTTGTTTCTGGTGTGTAGACATACATTTTCGGGTATAAACTAAAGCACACACTTGAACGTGAGCTCTGGGGGAATTATTTTTGCGAATGCAAAAATAATTCCCCCAGAGCTTACGTTCATATTGCATTTAGGAGCTTCAAGCTCCTAAATGTTCTATGTGAGCCAAAAGGATGTCTGGAACGAGCCTTTGACTTCTCTGTATACATGTATATCGCCCGTGCATCAAAACTGGTTTCGATGTAGCATCATTTCACGTGGCAGGATGCTATATCGGATGTGGCGATCCTGGCGGTTGGTTGTAGAAGTTCCGGCAGAAGGTATACGAGTAGACGCCAGTGTCGCTGCCGTCGCAGCGTTCCAACCCCTGGTTGCCGGAGCTTCCATTACCTGTCAAGCTGGCGTGGAACCTGCAGCAGAACAGGCGTCTTTCGCGCCCACCTTCGCTGCTCTGCCGCCGCCATGATTGCGGCTGGCAACAGAATTCACACTACCGGGACTTAACTTAGGCTAGGTGGCGCAAGCTACCGTCCAGTAACATCCATCTATCCATCCAACGTCATCCGGCGGAAACCGCGGGGGGGGGGGGGGGGGGGAGATTACCTTTGAAGCCGTTGTGAACGCACGAGTAGAAGACGCGCTCGTAGAATTGCATTGGGCATTAGGCAGAGCTATAACAATTAGTTTTGCGGGTGATACATCTTGAAAAAAAGGGCGCTTTTACGCGAACGCCCTCTCCTTTCCGTGACGTCGTGAAAATTGTGCATTCATCATTTCGAGGGGCGTAGTCGAGTCTGGGAATTCGAGACGAAAGCATATCCTGCATTTTCTTTTTCTTTTCTCTTGCAACACTTTTTAACGTTTCAGTCGTCCCGCGTGCATCGTTTAAAATAAGCATGGCTTCCCGCTTTAAACAGAGGAAAAAAGCTGCATAGAGAACAGTATCTCGGTTCTACGGTAACGCTCAGCTTGCGACAGAACTACTTTTCCTACTTGCTCAGAAAGGTGTGGATGTCGGCCAAGTCGTCTTGGGTCCTCGCGCGGCTCGCTTAGAAAGCAGACGACCATGACAACGAGACAGCAGACGACGTGCTCCCTTTACTCTCTCTCTCTCCATCTTTTTCCTGCATAGTAAATCAAGCAGTCTTTATTAACCGACGCCTTTCTTTCGCTTTATTTTTGTTTCTGCACTTCGTCTGGGAGGCGTACCCGGTTGCACCAACGACAGAAGGTGCATATGGTATACCCACCGAGCGATACAGGCTCGCGCAAGGGCATACGCAGGCGCGGCCGACTCGAGTACACGCATATAAACAGCGCGTCCTGTTTGGTTACGCGTCTCGTTGATCGTCCGAATGGTTTTTAAACGCCCGCCTCGGTTTGTTGCTCGGGAAGGCCTCGCTATCCATTTCTAAACTTCCCGTCGGGTTTCCGCTCGGCGAATCCGTTTCCCGTCGGGTCGTATAGCGTCGCCACCTATATATATTAGCGACTGGCGCGATCGAAAGCGTCGTCGTCGGCCTTTCGCGATTGTCTCTATAATCCGGTGTACCGATGATGCCGGGGCCCAATCGCCGGTTTCTCAGCGACGCAAATCCTGCCAATCACGGCGAGGAAAATCGCGGTCCTCGACGTCACGAACAGAATCCGTCAGAGGGCACAACTGAAACATCTCGGCGCGCTGACTAATATACGTTTCGCTTTATGTCCGACCGTATAGTTGACGGCATACGATTGGTATGGGGCCATTGAAGCCGCGCCAAGAGCGCGCCATCACGACCTTCGTCGCCTTTGTGTCTTTGTACCATCATCGTCTAAACAATTCACGCATATTACGTGCCCCAAGGATGGATGGATGGATGGATCGATGTTAATGGCTATATCCTTTGTAACGGGTGGTAGCTTGCGCCACCTAGCCTAAGTCAATGACCTTGCGCTTTCTTTTCTTTTTTCTTTTTAATGCCTGGTTGGTTTAGCCGGGAGCTGCAAAACGCACAAAAGCAACGAGCAGCGTGACGATGCACTTTTCATACTGATTGATTGGTTATCCGCCGGATTGTAGCGTGGGCCTCCGGAGAATATACTTTGTTTCAGCTTCGGTCCGAGCGCGGCCGATGTTATGAGCCGAAGGGCCAATCAAACAGCGCAAAAAGCGCAGCGTCATGGCGGGCTCTCTGCGCTTGATAGGACTAGCCGGCGGAGGAGCGCGCACAGAGAGACGGCGAATACCGGCTGGTCCTATCAACTGCAAAGAGCACGTCATGACGTTGTGCCTCTTTCGCTGTTTGATTGGCCCTTCGGCTCATAACATCGGCCGCGCTCGGACCGAAGCTGAAACGAAGTATAGATCAGTCTCTTGACAATTTCTATGCGGAGCTCAAGTTCGTCTGCTTTTGTTTTGCAGGGGTTGTTGGGACGCCAGAACGCCGAGCTCTGATTGGTTCTGATTGAAGGATAGTGGGTACACCTCAAAGCAAGTTGCCTTGAGCACTACCCTTCGATCAGAGCCAATCAGAGCTCGGCATATGACGTCACCGCAACCACCTGCAAAAGAAGCAGACGAACTTGTGCTCTGTATACAGCAAACATCTGCCTGCCTGCTCTGCCGTTAAACAATGTCTTCATATATGTATGTTTTTTTTGTGTTTTTTTTTTTTGTGATGCATATTGCGTTGCGAAAAGTAAAACAAAAAGTGTGTTCTTTTTTTTCTGTCAGGGTAACTTTAACAACGCGCTTTGTGAGCGATAAAATGCGTCACCTTGCACGTCGGACTTCTGTAGTGAAACGGAGTATAGTGTTTAGCGATGAATTTGCTAGTGCATCCAGCCATTTTTGTGGCAAATCGAAGACCACGAAAAGAAAATGCCAGAGTATACCTTTTTTAAGGGTGTAAAATTTCCTAGTGGGTAACTATCGCATTCGTGAGCAGTATTCGTTCTTTGTTTGCCTATAGTGATACGACGCCAAAACACGATTTTGAACTTTTTCTTGTTTTTGGCGACTCGAATCTCTCGAGTGCGCTCACGACGTGACGGCACTGGCGCAGCCAAGCTAAACTCACGTCTCACGATGAACCGCGCGGACGGCACTACAATCAATCCAAGCCAATCCACCGCCGCGTGACTGACACGTGACTTTGGGGAACTGAGCTGCAACTCGCCGGACGCCTAGTCACGTGAAAGGTTTTGCAGCGTTGATTGGCTGGGACGGCTTGTAACATCCGCTGCTGTGAAACACAGGATAACGCCATGTGAAGCATAATGCACCCCCGAGAGCGCACCGACGACAGCCCCCCGCTGTATTCTTTGCGTGCCGTAGGAACCTGTCGCTCCGAGCTTGCAGCGTCGTGCGCGAACAAGCGAACAACAACAATGATGGATTGGCATCACGAGACGCTTTGTGCCCGCAATTGACGTCAATTTAACGGGACTGCCGGTGGACCCCCGGGGCTGACGTAAGTTTTGAAATAGAACAGTTCGGTAACTAATTTGCTTTTCTTCTTGCGCGGATATAGATATTCGGACAAATCCCAGGGGAAATCGAGAAGCAAGCGTGCACGACTTTCAATTATCTTCTACCGTTTGTCGTTGGTCTCCAGGCTCGAATGTCTTGCGCGTACGATGGCGAAGAGCGCGGAGCTCAAAATAGTCTGCTTCTTATTGCAGGGATTGCGGTGACATTTCAGAACGCCAAGCTCTTATTGGCTCCGACTGAAGGATAGTGGGTATAGACCTCAAGGCAGCTTGCTTTGGGGCCTACCCACTATCCTCAATCAGAGCCAATCAGAGCTCGGCGTTCTAACGTGACCACAAGACCTGCGAAAGAAGCAGACGAATTTGCGCTCTGCATTGAAGATTAGAGACGGCATTGAAAACAAGGCCAAAACATTGGAGAAGAAAAAAAAACTGGCCTTGTATACTACGTTGCGCAGTAGAAGCAGCTTTTAAAAGTTGCGCAGGGAAGAGTGACTATACGAAATGCGTTGTCTGCTTGAGCACTCGCGCAGTAGGACCTGGCGCTCGCTCTCCTACTTTTATCACACCTCGTCTTACACTCACATTTACTAACCGCAAAGGCTACAAGCGCAATTTCCCCGTGTTTCATCGCGCGCCTGCAGAAGCGCTCTTGCGGCGGAAGTACAAGCCAAAGCTATACCCGTTCGTGCCTTTGCTTCTTGTTGAGGGGAGACGAAGTGTAGCTAGCGGTAAAAAGGACTTATTAGTAGTGTGAGTCTTCAGCGTCGAGTGTGAGAGGACTACCATGCTTGGCACTCGATAAACACGAATAATGTAAAAATATTATGCTTAGAACCCAGCTCTATGCTTCGGTTTGCCTTAAGTGCAATCGAGGCAACAACTACATGCGCGAAGATGTTGTTTTGAACACTGTTTTAACTGCACGAAAGCACGGAGTCCGTGGCAACTACACTCTAAGGAATCTTCGAAGAACCAATCATGCAATCTAAGGAGGGAGCTCGGGGAGGGGGGCTGAAATTACGTTTATAGACCTAAAATAAAGGGGGTGTGTGCTGCGCCACTGATTACGACGTTCCACGTGCTTATGTAATGCTGGGTGTTCCAGCGCTGACTGGTAGTTTTTGTGTTAGGTCTGAAACTCTAAATATGTTTTGTGCCTCATCTTCACCGAACGTTCTCCGTCAGCGGTTGGCTATGCGAAGTGCTTTGCGGGATAGTGGACGCACCAGCATTTCTTAGAGTATATGATGGTCAAACCACGGAGATCGCGCACGTAGCTTTGGCCTTGGCCCAAACATAAGATGAAAATGAGTATAAATTGATCGCAATGAAAGCGTTCTCAACATCTCCTATGATAGTGGCAATAGGGTGCCTGATGTCTCTGACTGGTACGCGACTGCCGCGTCCTAAAAAGTGCTCTCTCAATTTCCGCTGCGTCATAGAAGTACCATGTTGTCGTCGGTCGCGATACAGGCGGTGTCACAGAGGCGGTGGTGGATGCGACGGACGCCTGTTCTGCGGCAGACCGCTCTCCAGCTTCACAGGCCACGGAAGCTTCACGGAAACCAAAGCAGACGCTATAGATGAGACTCCGCGACGACAGCGACACTGCCATTCGCTCGGTTTTGTTTTGTTTTTCTTGGGGGGTGGGGGGGGTAGAGAGATTTTTGGCGACATCCGACAACATGACATACCGGCTTCTATAACATCATTTGTCGGCATTTCAGCATCCCAACCTAACCTAGCCCCTGAACCTCACACCCTGAACCCATCACCTCATAAACCCGTCACCTCCTGAACTTATCACCCCCTGAACTCATCATCCCCTGAAGCCATGACACCCTGAGCCCATTTCACACTGAACCCATAAAACCCTGAAGCCACCACACCCTCAACCCATCACCCCCTGAAGACACTACAGAAAATTTCTCTGGTTGCGGACAAAGGCCAGTTTGTCCAGCCTGTGCAACCAAGTCAATGCCGTTGAACCTGTACTTTTTCCCCGTAAAAACGCACCTTCTGTGTCGGACATGGAGTGCTTTACTCCACTCCGCCCCCTTCTCTTTCCCCTCTTTCTCTCTCTATCTCCCTCTATTTCGTTTTCTTTTTCCTAACACCATCTCTTTCATTGTCACCTCCGGCCTCCTCTCCGAACACGTGCAAACCAGATCGTATCCCGGTGTTATGACTTGTCCCGACGTTTATTTTTATTTTTTTTATAGATTCTTCTTTCAATCAGCTGACACGTCGCTGCAGCTGCGTGTGTCTTCGAGCACAAATTCGAGACGGGAGCCACAGCTGGCCTCTGCCGTTTTTCAGCTTAGGACGCCTGGGATCACCTGCATTTCATGTCTCACCGAACATTGCCGGCCCATGTTTTGACGCTTTTTTTTTTTTTTTTTGAAGCGAGATTTTTTTTTTTTTTGTCTTCATTCTCGAACATCTTTCTCTGCTCTCTAACACACTTTTGAACCATAGATCATCTTTCAAAAACTTTGGCCATACATTGTTTTATTAAGGGACTCTGCAATCCAACAACGGGCTCGCGCAATGTCAGGATGAGCGAGCCCCACAGTCGAAATTACTACATAAAATTTTATTTGATGCCGTTCACTATGAACCATGACAGGCTGTCTACAAACAAGCCCGCTTCTTTGCCCACACCAGGTGGGGGCACTGCGCGTGCGCACAGACCAGTCTCGCGGGGAATGAGGCGTCTGAGCATGCGCAGTGCCGACAGCAGCGCCACCGCATGGGCGTGACGTCATAGACATGAGTGCATCTATTTATAGACGCAAACGGCTTAAAAAGAAAAACGCAGGGCGTGGCGGGTTTTTAGCATCTCATTATCGCTCCTCAGCAGCCAATCAGATTGATGCTGTTAGTTATTATGCAGAACGCAAGTTCGTCTGCTTCTTGCGCATGGGGTTGCGATCACGTCGGAACGCCGAGCTCTGATTGGCTGATTGGAAAGATAGGAGGTAGACCTCAAGGCATGCTAGCATTGAGGTCTATACCACCGCTATCCTTCTGATCACAGTCAATCAGAGTTTGGAAGTTCTGACGTCACCGCAATCCTATGCGCAAGAAGCAGACGAACAATTTCGCTCCGCATAGTTTTGTTTCTCGAGACGCAATTAATTGAATTGAGCTTTAGTATAATTTGATTATGGCGAGTGTATAACGTCTTGTGGGACAGCTTATGGCGTTCGCCGAAGAAACACCATTCCTGGTTAGGTTTAACTGTACTGTAACTATTGACACATCCATGTTACCAGTGGGTGTGGCGCGCTATACTGTAACGACTTTACTTACATCAACCAAGTTTAGCTGTCCTATATGATTATTTCTTTGAATATACTAATGTAGCCCCACATATCCTACGGAAAACTCGGCGCACGTATGAAATCGTATAAAATACGGGGTAATTTCAAAAAAATTATACACCCTTCGGATATGATCATTATCGCTCCCTGGTAGTTGTTTTATATCCGAATTCCGGCGTCGAAGTTCATTTCTCTGGGAAGTTTCGTTTGTCTTGTTAGCAGTTCATCTGCCAGGAGCTCTTCATAGTCTATCTCTCTGTTTCTTTCTTTATCTTTGTTTTTCTCCTTTTATATTTTTGCTGGGTCATTCTGATTTAGCGCGTCGTAAATATAAAATGCACGTGGTCAAAATGTAACGTTCGTTTATTGTCACCGGCAGTCGCTCGGACGTGCCGTCCTTCGTATGCTATGCGTGTCGGTGGGTGGGCGTTTGTTGGTTTGTGCGCGCATGTGTTGTGTGTGTGTATACATGGGCGTGCGTGCGTGTATGTGTGTGTGTGTGTTTTGGAAGCGTTATTTAACAAAAAGTACTGTACGTTCAGCCCTATGCACACCTGAGCAACTTCGTGCCACGGAAATCCCGTTTGAAAGAGTGCCGCCTTCGCACGCCATATCGCACCTGTCAGGCAGAGGAGACGCACCAACTGCGCCAAAGAAGCGAAGCCACTCTGCATGCAGGGCTGCTATGTTGCTTGAGATTAGCGCCAGCTACGAGTCACTACGTCCAGCTGCGCAAACACAAAAACGCAGGTGCAGCCGACGCCTTCCCCTTCGCGGAAGACACACATTCAAGATTTTTGAGCGGAGGATCGAGAACTCAGGATTATCTCCTTTGAAGTCTGCAGCAATCCACCATCTCTCTCCGCTTTTCCGCAGTCAAGACCATAGTTAAACCAGTCGCATTTTAAGTATTCACAACTGGGTTTTGTCTATTGCTGTTGAAAGTATACGTTTGGGTTTATTCCAATACTTCTCCACTAAAAACAAAAAACAATTAGTATTTGTTTTAGTGATATTTGTTTTGGGGCTTATTTAATTCGGTTGGGTTAAGGTTATTGTAGTATACTGCAGCAGAATCTACAAGAAAGCCTCCGCGCCCGGGAAAGAAAAAAAGAAACATACCACACTCAATGCCCAATATAGCTTTTGCCAAATTACCCAAGGATCAAGAACAATGCTGGGAACGTATGGGCACACGCGCTGCACGCAATCGCCTTGTATGTTAAGAGATTCGAAGTAAATTACCAAAATGGACCTTTTGTAGAAATACGCAGTGCGCATGCGCGGAGTATTTGATGCGCCTGGGTTAGAGAGTATCTAGTTCCAAACAATCCGCCATCTTGCATTTCTCGCCTTTGGGCGCCTTGGAGACCATCGAGAGTCGAGACTCAAGTTTTGATGTTGCGAACAAGGTGAACACGAGTCATCGTACTGACGACGCCCGTTCTAGATTACGACGTGCACCGCAATCATGCCGGTGAAGGCAAGCGCATCCCCGATGCGCTTGCCTCAACGAACTGTTCTTTTTGAGGTAGCTGCATACGCGGTCCTGGGTGAGGTTCGTACGGTTCGGGGGATGACGTACCCAGTGGTCCGCGTCAAACGCGAACGGGATGTTCTGATCCCGAGACATCGCGACTCAAAATGCTTCGAAAAGCAGCGAGTGTACCCAAAAAGAAAACGAACCGGTAGCACACAAGAAGCCTAACGTGCACGTTGTTTTCTCTACAAATACTCTCCAACCCAGTGCGCCTCAGGTTCGCCCATCGCCCCATAGGTGGCAGCACATATTCGCCAAAAGGTCCATTATGGCGTTGATGAACGCGCGTGGAAGGTGACATTTGTTATGAGTCTTGGCTTTGGAACAGATGCAACGCAGAAAGCGCAGCGCGTGTAACTACACTCGCGCACGTGCTTTTTTATGCTTGGGTAATTTAGAAAAAAAAAAATGTATTCACTACAATAACAGGTCACCTTTCGCTGCAAGCGTTTATGGCGGGAATAGTCACCTGTTCTCGCAGTACTTGAAGATGCTATATTGTTGTAGGCGTCCACAAAAAATTGCACGTTCTCTGTAACTTCAAAAGCACAAACTTGTCGACGTTGTTCGAAATATTTGGCGAACGTATTTGAAATTTTTTCGGTGTCTCGAACTTTCGTCAATCTAAACCACGCACAGTTCACAAATAATTTCTAGACCTGCAAAAAAAAAAAAAAATCTCGCGCTGCGTCACGAGCGAAGCGCGCGAAACGTCGCCCTAACGTGAGACACTGAACGGAGGTAAGGACTGTTATGTCTTCAAGCGTTCATCGACTCAGAAAACTAACGTTTCACATATTGCAACAGTATAAACAGGGTGGAATCGTAACCTTGCTTAGTCATTGGTCTTCTACTGACGTTGGCGACTCCATCGCGCTTGAATAGACGCTTTGCACACGCGCCCAGATACAGCCGCTATTGCTGACCTTCTCTCGTGTTACCCGGACACCGAGCCAGTGAGGCGGGCGTAAACGAGCCTCCACAAAAGGTCAATGCTGGGGAGAAGGACACGGTAGAATCTAAAACGTCAATAACCTGCCCTGCTGTGGTCGCGATAAAATGAAGTAAACGTAATAAGGGGGAACAAAAATTGAAGGTCGGTGATGGCTGCCGCCGGCGTCCATGCACAGCTGCTTCAAAGCGTCTCTTAAATCCGGTATGGAGCGTACAGCTGAGACTAGTGCCATGAAACTGGGGAAGCCCTATCTATACTCTATACCTTGTGTCCTGCAGGGTTATGAACAGCCTAAAGAAGAAAAAGCATAAGCAGCAACCAACGTTACTAGATTACCTCAGTTATATTCTAGTTCACTGTACCTCAGTTGTGCAACTCCCGCGGAAGGGGGTACCCCTCCCCCCCTACCTTGCTCACTTCAGTCCACCTCCCGTCGTTCGAAGCGCCATCTAGATTTTCGTTTACGAACTGTGTTTTCCATAGGGTATACGGTGGAACGCCATCTAGACGCTGCGCTTCGAAACGTACGTATCCCATAGAAGACGCTGCAGTTACCAAAGCAGCCGTTCGGCGCGTCGAACGACGGGAAGCGAGTCGTGGTGAGTGAGGGGGGGGGGGGGGGGGGGAGGGCGGGGGGGGAGGGGTACTGTTTGTGCAAGCAGCGTCTATGAGCAGTTCCGTAACTGAGCTAATCTAATAAAGTTGACAGCAACACACGACCCTGACGTCACGCCGCTGTGAGGGCGCTGCTGTCGACAAGGCGCAGGCGCTTCAACACCCTCGAATCTCCCTCTATGTGGACAAAGGCGGGCTTGTTTGTAAATAGCTCGTTGGCCTATTTGCTGCGAGAAGTTGGGTATCGCCGCCTGGTGGAATTGTTTCCAACCCAGAGTGAGGATACTCCAACTTCCTCTGCACGTGCAAGCACGTGCAATGCCAAGCTCCTATGCGCTTTGAAAATAAAAACAACCACGTGGGTAGCAAGTGCAGTACCCAGAGTGAGGTAGAGTTCCTGTATAGGCTCCCTACGGGAGCCAGAGTTGCGCGTTCACGCATGGCATGTGGATCCAGCTCCTCACGTGACTGAATTCGGCGAATAGCAGCGCCGCGCGTTCGAGGCGCGCGGCGGGCTCAAAAGCCTGGGAACGTACGCCGGGTCGCGTGCAACGTCTACTTTGCTGCACGACACTTGATACGGCTCCTCACGTGATCGGATCTCGGCGAATAGCGGCGAGGGCGGCACGCGGCATGTGGAATCAAACGCGCAACTCTGGCTCCCGTAGGGAGCCTATACAGGAACTCTAGAGTGAGGGAAACAGAAGCGCCCCTAGCGAGCTTCTCACCGCAAATAATTCTTTAAAAAAAATAGTCTTTTTTTTTTTTTTTTCACGAGAGCCCGCGTACGCGGGAAGCGCTTCGGGAATGCCCGCAGCTCGGCCTCCCCCGCAACAGCGTACAAAAACGATTAAAAGGGAAGACAATAATTGATCTTTTGGTTATTGAAACCGCCGATCCGTCGCACGTGTATACCTCTCAGTGTCGCCCGTGTTACCTAGCTTTTTTTCTTTTTTTTTTTTTATCTATGTCCAGAAGATCGCGCAGCCTGCTCCCCAGCGTAATTAAAACTAAACCTCAGGAGGCTTCAAAATACAGCGTGTACCCCCAAGTTTTCTTTTTCTTATTGCAAAAATTAAATATTGCAACACTGAACGCTCATTTTCCGCACAAGTGTAGCGATGGCGGTCCGAACCCGACGTCAAAGTTTCAGAACTATTCGCCCGTTTTCGGTAAATGACGCCATTCAGCTCCATATCTTCGAGAGCTCTCCGACCACCATTTTCCCATTGAAAATTTCAAACAATCACGTAACTTTTTAATACAATAACAGTTCTGCAACTTTGGCGCCTGGTTCGGAATGGTATAGGGCTACATTTGGGTAGAGAATGGCCGTTCGGCGGTGCGTAGTTTATTTTTGCTGTAACACACCCACTAAACGTTGTTTTTTTTTGTTTTTTAAGCACTTTGTACATTACGTAACTTTAAACTGAAGCGCGTGACATCGGTCTGTAACAACACTCCTGCCGCTCTGACTTCGCCGAAATGGGAGAGGGAAGGGGGAGGATTTTGATATGAAACATGACTGAAGACTGGTTGAGACATTTGCTTTGACTGCAATGTATTGTTCTGTGCCTTGCTTCAATTGCGTTCCGTTTCGCTGAGTTCCACTACGACACGATGCACGTCCCTCTGCTGCCATGGTGACGCACGTCGCCAGCAGTCGTAACTAGGAATGTTGCGAACTTGCCGTCGTTCGAGTTAGACCAGTTCGACCTCCTCGAACTTGTAACGCAAAGTTCGACCAAAGTTCGATTCAAGTTCGACCAAAATTCGATTCAAGTTCGACTCAAGTTCGACTTTTGTGCGCACGCGCGGAAAGTGAAAACAAACTGCACCGCCTGGCGGAGGAGGCGTGCAATATACTGGTGGGTATACTAGCTTAGTTTGATTCACCGGCACCTCCTGTACCGGTGCAGAAAAGTGTGGAGCGGTGTGCTTCCGGTCGTATTTCAATACATATACCGGAAGTACACTTCCCTACCCTTTTCTGCACCGGTGCAGGAGGTCCAGGTACATCGAACCAATCTATTGTTTTCTTGCTTCACATTAGTGAACTAACCCAAGCGTTGAAAGTACATGAGCTTACTTTTATATGATGTAAACATTCCCAGTAATTTTATAAAATTCAAAACAATCTACTTAATAAATTAATCTTTTTTTTAATACGATTCTTTTGTGTAGAGTTCGGACAACATTGTTCATAATCCGAACTCTGTCCAATTCTGCTACAAAGGTCGAAGCTTCGCCGTCAAAGTTCAGACTCAACAAAAGTTCGCAGCATCCTCAGTTTCATGAGCAGTTGTAACCAATACCACAAAGAAGACAAGGGCTGCGGCTTTCCCTCCCAAAAACGTCATCACTGGTAGATCCACGCGGCGACCAGTGCGTCTTCCAGCTTCTCGCACAACAAGCGCAATGCTAAAGAGCGCGACGACGCCGAGACGCACTCGTCTGCAGCAAGGCTTTGCGACGACTCTGGTCGAGCTTCGGCGTGTTTTCCGCTTGTGGGAACGGTCGGATATCCACTAACGATGACCCAATGCCTCTTGTCTTCTAGGGGATATCGTAACACAGTCGGTCATACTCGAAACGCAGATGCGTCTGACTCTGAGGAGCCAGCCTCGAGAAGCAAGCCACACCTACAAAGAGTGGGGCAGCATCGACCGCCATAAGACGACCAAACACCGGCACCAACTCAAGTTGCACCCCCCAAACACCCGCCAACTGCAGGTGCGCGACCATTAGTAGACAGCGAGCGGTGTCCTCCCCGAAAGAAAAAAAAAACGAAAAGAAAATCCCCAAGCGCGGCTCACTTTCAGCAATGCAGTGCCGTACTCTCGCAGACGGGGCAAAGGTTGTCCTCCAGCAGCTACCCGAGTTGTTGTTACTCTGCTCGTGCTTTTTTCATCGTCGGCATCCCGTGCGTCTCACTCGGCTTCTTTTACTTTTTTCGTTTTCTTCTGGGATCTTTTAGCCGCTTTGATGATCCGCCAACTGCACGCAGCGTCACCTGTAGGAGACGAGGATCAGAGAGAAAGGGGCGGGTCGGGGGGGGGGGGGGGGGGGGCGTTTTAGTTCTTGCGGCGGCACAGAAAGCGAGTGTTGTTGTGCCCCCGCAGTGCAAACATCTAGGGATTATTTCGGGGGGATTGGTGAGAGAGAGAGAGGAAAGTGACTCTGAATAGGCGGGCGGGACAGGTGCATCCCACAGGTGTCCGCGTCGTCCCCGTGTTTGCGTATGACTTGGCGGCTAACTTTTGGGGACGGAGCGGTATTCTTAAGCTTTTCTATGTGTAGCATATTCACTGGCGGTCATAGTTCAGTCTGATGCTGCCGAGAGCGAGCTTACGATAAGCTTCCACAGCGCGTCCGCGACGTGCATTCGACATCACCAAGATGGTAGCTCATCGGAGAAGATAAGTTGGGTCGCCGGCATTCTAGGACGTCCTAATGTTGACATCTGCAATTTCTTAAAATATAAAATAAAAAAAAAACATCTAAATCTTGCAGTATACGTAAATTATGTATTAGAAAAAAAGTTCTAAGCCGGTTGCTACAGCAGACTCGGACGTGGCTTCAATACCCTTCTTTGAGGAGTTCTACACCTAGAGCTTTCAACATGGACGCCCCTTGTACCGGAGCGCTTACGTGCAATTAGAGTCACTAGATCTTTGGAAAGTAGCGCCGTATCGTCGCCATTTTGGTTCGTGGAATGAGCAGTTTTTCCTTGACCTCTCCATCCTCGGTGAGCCGATCTAAATTCGCATGATGACGGGTGGCTTTATCGAAACGTTTCTTCAATACCGAGATTTGGTGATCCACACAGCGACGAAACAAGCGCACATCTTCGAGTCACCACAACAGGCGGCGTATGTCGGTGCTTGGCGGCATTGAGAAATAATTTCCCTGTCTCGAAATACGCAAGAGGAACAATATCATTACACGAGACCCGTCGAGATTAGCATGATTGATAAATATATTACGTACCCAAGCTTATATTGGCGAGGAACGCCTTCAATCCGATAACGCTCCATAGCAATCTCTGCACGACTGGCTCAGAAAAATCAGAACGACCCTTTCGAAGCTTCGAAGACTTGAATGGACCGAAATGGCAATTACCATGGCAACGCGAATACCGATCAGCCAATTGCAGGCAGGGAAGGCAATAGCGGTACTTTCCCAGGATTCCGTGCCCTATACGGGCAACCATCGACGCGTGCTGCACGCAAGGCTGGCTCAGATGTATGCATTTCGGTGCGACCGAATGAGTTACGACCAGTGGCGTCACAAGGGGGGGGCGGACCGCCCCGGGTGCAGCGCTCAGGGGGGTGTCGCGGCGGGCCACGAGAGTGGGGGGGGGGGGGAAGTCGCGGCGGTGCACGCGAGAGCGGGGGGGGGGGGGTCGCGGCAGGCTACCGCCCCGGGTGCCGCTGACCCTCGTGACGCCACTGGTTACGACTCCTTTTGGATTCCGCTAAGACGCCTTGGTTGAGCGGACCTCGGTTGCATAGCAACTATCTCCTCGTAAGCGGCCATTAAGCGGCCGTAATGCAGTTGGTCAGCTATGAGAGACACGATTGACCAGAAGTAGCATGCTCCTTTGTTCGTATACAGCTCCTTTTTCAGCAGAATTCATATTTTGGGGGCCGCCGCGCATAACAATCATATTTCTTAATCGACCGTCACTCACTCCGACAAATACCACCCGCCGCTGTTGCTGTTCCCCAATCGCCAAGGTTGGCAGAAACAAACGCGCATTACGTGGCTGCTAAGTTTAGCAAGGACCTCTCTCTATCAACCTCGGGCCGGTCAGACACATCCTGCCCATTAGCAGATAGCGGCAGCGATCGACTAAAGAGCCACCAGGGGTTCTTTTTGTGATTTCTTTTTGTTTTGTTTTTTTGTTGGTTTTAGGTTTGTTTTTGTTGTTTTTTTCTCTCCTCTGAGACAACAAAGCCACAACTGAGCTATAGTCCGGCGGCGACTAATCTGCGGGTCCCGTTTATCGATTGGAACGGTCGATAAGGCGCGTCACAGATCCATTTCAGCGTCGGAGGACGTCGACGTCACGCTTTTATGTTTCAGAACGGGTAAAAACGGTCGGCAAAAAAACTGTCGCCTTCCTTTTTGTGACGGCTTGAAGCTGAGCTAGTTGGTTCAGGCTTGTTAAAGTGCCAGCTGAACGTTTTAAGGACACGTGACACAGAGACGAACAAAAAAGGCAGACACACCGCTGGTGTGTCTGCCTTTTATGAGACGTTAAAGCGAAAGCACAAACACACGCCGCGGATCGAGGTTTATCCCTACTTTGTTTCCGTGTTCTGCGACGCGAGCTTTCGCTCCATCGTGCTTGGCTGCGCTAACATACTCGGCAACCGATCCCGTTGATAACACGGTACTTCAAGAATGACTCAAGAAGACCTTGAAATCAAGTGTGGGAAATGGGCGCGTCCTCGTGGTGCGTGCAAACATTTACTTTTATGTGAGCCTTGAAGCCTCGTTACATTCGCAAAGATCACCCATGGCGGCTCGACAACCCATACAAAGTTTCCACTACTCGGTTGGAGCTGTCAAATCTCCTTTCGTGACAGCCCGTATGCACGTATAAACACGTCATCCTTAAATAAATTATTGTGTTGCCGGTAGGGAGGTGGAGATCCCTGTCGAAGATCGAGTTGAATTAGGGTCGAATATTCGCAAACCTTGAACTTCGACAATAGTTCGACGAAGTTCGGCTGTAACTCGAATGCGCGGAAATTGAGAACGAGCTGACGCTACCTGCCGAAGGAAGGGTGAACTATTTGTTTGATGTATTGTTTTATTGGTTAACATGAGTACGCTAAGTAGAGCGTTAAAGGTACATATATTTGTCTTTAAGTTGTGTAAACATTGGTAATTGTTTTAGAAAATATAAAATAAACTTACTTTACAGTAATGTCTCCTTAATATATACACTTCGTCCCCTCCCCCCATATCGCCTAAAATCTGAGTCGTATTAGCAAGATAAATATTCACGTACATAGCCAGTTCACTAACGAAGATACTGTATATTAAGAGTTGTATTCATGTTAACCGAGTCCGTGTTAATGAGACACGGCTGGATGAGTTACTTGTTTGTTTCTTCTTCATTTTTCTAAGTTTGAAGTTTCTTTGAGGAAATCGCGCAATACCGATCATAAGCCGAACTTGGTCGAATTTCGCCAAAAAAGTTAGGAGGTTCGCCGGACCGTTCGAACTGATCAAGGTCTGACGAAATTTTACGACACCCGAAAGCAACCCAAACCGTTGGGAACGCAGCCAAAAAACGGCTGACCCTCGCACCTATATAACAATCTCCACATTCGCCTTCGTCGTCGTCTCGTTCTGAACGCCAGTGCACGAGATCGGGATCCCGTATACACACACGCACACGACAGCACCAGCGAGGCACGCTATGCACGCCGGCAATTACCGATGATTGCAGGCATGGCGGCCTTTAAGGCAAACAGCGATTTGTCTAATTATAACGGACAATCTGCGCGCTGCAATCAACTCTCGCGACGCGAGCGAGCGAACTGGCTGCAGTCATTTTTTTTTTTTTTTTTTGTCTCTGGTGTTGTTTAAAAACCATTTTGTTTTTGTTTTCCCGTAAAGTCCGAGCCCTATACATGTACGCAACGCCGGTCGACAGCCTTTATAGCGGTTGATGAGCGATGGCCTCTTAGCGCATTAAGGCGGTCGCAAGAATGCGGCGTTCGATTAGCGTCTTTCCTGATGAGATCGATAAGTTGCCAGGCCCGTAGAGACAACGGATAATGTCTTGGCAGCGCTTTTGGTATACCTACTATGGGCTCGGTTCGTCCCTATATATCTGACGGCGCGGTGGAAACTGTGCGTGCTCGTCGGACCAGGGACGCGTCCATCTTCGGTCACGTGATCACTCTTCCGGCAATACCAACGCGCAGGGAGGAGGTTAATTGGCCCTGCAAGTGCGTACAGCCCTCACCGCACTGTCAGCTTAGGGGCGAACGGAGTAGAGAGCTTCGATCGTTTGCCCTTTTTTTTGGTCGTGTCTGACAGCTTGCGAAGAGTGTTCGCTTTTTTTTATTGTTATTATTTGGCTTTATTTTTAATGACCCTGACCGATAAAATTGGATCCACCGCTTTCGGGCGCATACCAGCCGCGGTCAACCGGGCTTCCTTCCTCATGCCAGCGTTGGCTAAATGTTGGAAGGCGCGGATGCTTGAAATTCTCGGCGCGCGCCTTCGTAATCCTGGCACGTATCTCGAAGTCGTCAAGCTCTTCTAATGCGACGCTTGGTGCTCAGTAGACTTTCTCTGTTTTACCCCTTTGATCCAGAGTCACAGTGCATGCTGCAAAAATGACGCGCTGTTCTTTGCAGACATGATGTCAGAAGTATGTTGGAAGCATGATAGAATCATGTTTGAAGGGCATGTTGGGCTTCATACGTATTCGTATGCTTCGAAGGTGTCTCCAGATTGTCGTTTGTAGGATGTATCAACAGAGTGACCGCGCCTTAAAGCCTGATACACAAATCTCCGTTTGTGTATGATCGACTGCGGTTGAAACCGCTCGTGACGGCTTACGACGACAGAGTACGCTAGCGCCATCTATCGGGAATCCCTAGAACACTTCAGATCTGCGTATATTTTTCGAATCATTCTTTTCCCCTTGGGCTCTAAATAATTCTTACGACGTTATTAAAGTCACTGGATCCTGGGAAAGTAGCGCCATTGCCTTCCCTACCTGCTAGCCGGACACAAACGGATACTAACATACAGACGACCCAAACCTCGCAAGGCGATTGGCTAATCGGTCTACGTTGCCATGGGGATCGCCATCTTGGTCCATTTAAATCTTCGAAACTTCCACGGGGTCGTTCTAAACCAGTCGCGCCAAGATCACCATGAAGTATCATCGTACTGGAAGCGTTCCTCGCCAATTTAAGAGTCTTTGGCACTTTGTATGTGATCATCTTAATAATCATGCCCACCTCCTTGGATCTCTTACAATTATGTTGTTCTTCTTGCGTATTTCAAGACAGTAAACTTAATTTTCAGTGCCTCCAAGCACCGACACAGCACCTGGTGGTGGTACGAAGGTGTACGCTAGTTTCGCCGGTGTGTGGTTAGCAAAATCTCGGTATACAAAAAGCGACTTCATAAAGCTACCCGTCACCAGCGAATCTAGATCGGCTCACCAAGAACGGAGGGGTCAAGGAGAAATTGCTCATTTCACGGACCAAGATGGCGACCACACGGGGAGCTTGGCGTTACTTTCCCAGGATCCAGTGACTTTAGACGTTATATGAGCGACCTTGTTTGTCTCGTAGATAGTGAGTAGATTTCGTCTCGGAAATACTGCGGGACCATCAGTCTATAGTTATACGCGCATTGGAAGTATATTCCAGGGTTGTCCAATAGATGGTGCCAGTGTGGAAATGTGTCCCACTCCACACAGCGGCGCCGTCACGCTCCTATATACAAAGTGTTTGAACCAGCCTTTGCTTGAGCTCGATGAATTGAGGAAACTCACACTCATGCGCACACGTTTACATAAGGGTGTCAGCGCAGATACTCGCGTACGCATCAAGATCGTCTAACGTGTAGCATTCCATGTAGCTAACATCCACAATAACTCAACAAAAATGGGGTTCCAACACTTCTCGCAGTGCACCACTGATTTACCCCTCGTTGGGGTGAATTAGATATACGCGAGGGGGGTGAGTTAAAAGTAGCTTAACTTTGTTTTATCAAGACGCTACCTTCATTCTTCACACGTTTCAAACGACGCGGGCGTCGTTTCTTCTTTTGCTAACCAAATCTTGTAAGAAGAACCTTGTGCAGAGCAAAAATAATCCGCAAAACTTCCTTTCTTTTTTTTCTTGATGTGACAACAAGTATAGAACAACCAGCAGTTCTTTGTTCACAATGCGTGTTCAATATCTGCCGCTTTAAGAGTGCTAGCTGTGCTTCCAAACTACGCCAGAAAAACAGGTTATCTGAAAACATACGAATATTTTTTTTTTTTTTTTACTTTAATTTCCTTTATTTAAGTTCAACAAGCAGCCAACACTGCTTGACGACTCCTCGAAACTGAGATATATACCCCAGTAGTTTTCGCATCCCAGCTTACCGTTCTATTCCTTCACCTTGACGCAGGAGACACCAGAACCCTAACCTTGACGTCACCGCCATCTCTCGACCAGCGCACCGCTGAAAAAAAAAAAAAAATGAAGATATCACAGCGCCGCTCTCGGTAGCACTGGGAGTTAATAGCCGGAATGCCTTTCATCGCTAAATACTCGCATTCCTTGTTTGTGACCCTATCTCGCTTCCTCTTTTTTTTTTTCTTCCTATCTCTCTTTCTCTCTCCTCTACGTGGCGTTCCACCCTACGGTACTTACACTACGCTCCGTTGTACCTTAGGATGGACCGAAGCGAACGCTACGGACCATCGGAGCCAATCGAATCCCGTGTGACTTCCACGTGACCTTAGAAAGGGGCGCATCGAGCGAGGCGGAGGGAAGGGGGGGGGGGGGGGGGGGGGTCACATGACGTTTGCACCGCTGGATTGGCTGGGACTGGCTCGTAGCGTCCGCTGCAGTCTACCGTATGAGGTGGTACGGTGTGTATACCTTGCAGGTTTTATGAACACTATAGAGAATGCAGTCAGGGCGATCTTCGCGGCTTCCTTGCGCTCGCCACGCTGAACACCGTTTTTATGGTCGGTCGGTCTGCCCGCTGATGGTGTCGATATCGAGAACTTTCTTTATACATCAGACTCTGGGGTTCGGTCAGGGGGGGGGGGGGGGGGGGGGGGGGGGGAATGTTTTGAACGTGGTGGTGTGGTGAGCGGGTCCTTACTTTATAGTTTTTTTCCTGGTTTAATGGACCAACTCGACTAGCTATATAGGAAGACTGGTGACTTTCTTTTGTGTGTGTGTGTCTTATTGTTTTTTGTTCTGCGTGGGAAACAAAACTGTCCCAAATGCATTCCGCTCAACTGCGTTTACAGGTAGTTATGTGCGAATGTTTAAGTACATACGAAAAAAGAAAAACTCGTATTAATGAGTTTCTGTTCTTGGTAGTGCATCAGGAGATAGCGGTGTTCCGGAACATGCTTGATCGCGCGTTTCCGCCGTATTTCTTGCGAAGGCCATTTGACTTGTTTTAACTCTATTGAGAGCGCATCTTTTCTGTTTTTAAGTACATTTGTTCGTTCTTCGTTTGTTCGCTTCTCCGGACCAGGGGTTTTTCATGGTCTCTTTTTCAAAGAGAGGTTTCACGAAAGTAAAAAACAAAAACAGGACGACACTTTTCAAAACTCACCTCCAAGTAGGGTCCTCCTCGGCTTTTAAAATTCCCTTCCAGTTTTATGTGAACGTTCTTTCGGTCTTTTACTTAGGCTCAATCCGTGCTGAAAGTTACCGCACGAGCCTCGGCTAGCGACGCAAAACCCTGGCGTACGACCTACGGAAAGTCCATCTTATCATATGATGCCAGTTACTCGAAAAAAAAACGATGACAATTACAGTTACTTCCGATTAAAAATTATTCAATTGAATTACTTTAATACTTGTGATGAAAAGTTAATGACCGTTACTTTAAAAAAGTAACCGTCACTTTCTTTTATATCACTTAAGGTTTCCAAAACGAAAGATTTTTTGCCGGTTTGAAAACTGATCTTTCGTACTGTCCGTTATCGGCAAAGAACAACCAAATTACAAGGCTACACTTATCTTCTACTAATGTTTAGGTATATATGTAGACCATCCTCCTAGTGGTCTACCTATGTACCATACTCCTATGTACCATCCTCCTGTGGGAGGTAGACCATCCTTTTGTTGGAAACATGGTTCAAGGATTCCGTGGTAAGAAACTTGTAGAAACAAAGGATTGCATTATCAAAAGAGAGAAGAAATAGCAATGGTTACGAGTAATTTGAGTACTTCCTAAGGTCATCACATTACTCTTGCGATTGCCTTGTAATACAAATAATAAAATGATTACAAATTAAAAAAAAATTATTGATGACAAGTAATTTGAATTCTTTTAATGAGTGCCGTACAAGTGTGGAAGATGCTAACATGTACCCGACACTAACGAGCTAATCGAAGCTGATCATTCTCGGCCACACTTAGGCTTATACAAGACTCGATGATACGCCAGTCACTGACAGTTGAAGGAATGGCGGGCGTGGCTCACGACGCTCACGCCTCTTGATTCGTGGTTGGTTCTTCGACGTTCTTATCGGCCAATGCCGCAACCTGATTGGCTGAGGATTGATAATGAGATGCAGACGGGACTCACGACGCCCTGCATTTCTTGAGTTGTCAGCGTCCGCAGTGGATGCGTGATGCTCGGGAAACCTTTCAGAGGACACAAAGTTGGACACGAAGGAAGGGAGACGAACAAACGCTACCAGATCTCTATCACGCTATACGTCCATGACCCACACTGGCTGGCTGAGATGAAGCTGCGCGCTTTGAAGAGCCGATTGGCGACGAGATAGTTTCGGTGGCGGCCCCTTACGGATCCTATTCCTGACGTCACGGCCAAGATTATTAGTATAAACGACAAGTTCGATTGTGCGTAAAAAGTGCGGTGGGAAGCCGTTGCCACAAGCACGAGAGGCCCCTTCGCCATTTCGGCACCTTCGAAGCTTCGAGAGGATCGTTCTAATCCAGTCGCACCAAGATTACCATGAAGAATCATCGTACTGAAGGCGTTCTTTACGAATATAAGCGTCTTTGGCACTGTGTATGTGATCAACTTATCAATCATGCCCATCTCCACGGATCTCTTGCAATTATATCGTTCTTCTCGCGTATTTCAAAGCGGGAAAGTCATTTTTCAATGCCTCCGAGAACCGACACCGCATGTGGTGGTGGTACAAAGATGTATATATGCTCGTTCCCCCGGTATCTGGATAGCCAAAATCTCGGTATACAAGAAACGTCTCCATAAAGCTACCCGTCACCAGCGAATTTCGATCGGCTCACCAAGAATGGAGAGGTCGAGGAGAAGCTGCACATTTCGTGAGCCGAAATGGCGACCATTCGGGGAGCTTGGTGCTGCTTTCCCACGATCCACTTACTTCAGTCGCCAATAGCGGCCCCAAATGATCGAGATCTCGTAGCGCTTGTCCGTGTCCGCCTTCTTCCTGTTCGTATCTGACAGCGCTTGAAAGCTTCCCGAGCGGTTAATTTACCGCTAACACTGCGCATACATCACATACAAAAGACAGATTGTGCACACGCTGTCTGAGGCACGAATTTCTTCCTCTTATGACGGGTCCTGTCGCATCGGTCAGACAGACACTGTATGCAGAGATGTTCCAAGCGTACGTATGTACGAAGTTCGAACGTGGATGTGGCGTGTCCGCGGACAATTCTGTCATCGTGTCCGCAGAGGAACTCGGGTGTCTTTTTGCACGACGTATAAGCAGCGTGACTGCGAACTCGAAGCTTGTACGTTTTTTTTTTTTTCTACATCGGAGCTGTTAAGGGTTAGTTTCCCCAGGATCGTTTCCCCCGCAAAGAATTGAAGACACCGAACTCTGGACACATACCGCCATCTATGAGCGACGGCGGCACGCCACGTATCTGGTTGCCGCCGTCGCCCATAGATGGCGGAAGCCTTTCCACTCTGGCTTGCCGACTTGCGGCCGGCCATTACTTTCCACTGTACAGCTCCGCTGGTCTTCCTTCTTCACCAGAGTAGAAAGGCTAAAAGGTTTTTTTTCCGCCCAAGTGCGCTGCGTAGCCTTGAGCAGCCTTGTGCTTGCCTTCGACGGGAACAGACAGTGGCGCCATCTATCGGGCAACCCTAAAACACTCACCAATTGCACGTATATTTCCCATCATTTTCGCGCATCATCATTTCACCGCGAGTATGAAAATGTTTCGATAATGCATCGCATAGACGACCGATTCTCGCAGATAGCGCGTACAGATTTGATCTTCGTGAATACTGCAAAACGTCTACTCTAGTTAACTGCATTTTCGTGGCTACCTCAAAGATGGCGTCAGCGTGCCAGTGTGTGTTCGCTCGTCGTAAGGCGGCACGGGGCTGCACAACGCACCCGGGTGTTGCCAAACACGAGTTTCTGAACCCGCAGATTTTTTAAGCTGACGCGTAACTCTAATCGTACATCGTATAAAAATTATAAAAAAAGACATTGTTCGCGGCAGACAGATGAGAGTGTTCAACGTACCTTCGCTATGTACGTACGTACGCTTTGAGCATCTCTGCGGACAGTTTCTGTTCGACTAAAGCCGGGGTCACACAACTCATATACATCATACAAACGACAGTCTGCAAACACGACTCACCGCAACTATTTTTGGCTCGAATGCCGCGTGCCCACGTTTCCTCCTCGAACTCATTGCCATGCGGCACTCGAAGCACGGATCTCGCGGTGGCTCGCGTTCGAATCTACATGCAGGCGGCCTTTTGTAGGATGTATATAAGCAGTGTGACACCCCGGGTTAACAGGATCGTCATACATGCTGAAGAAGTAAGTACGCGACAGGCAGTGTTAGAGGAGAGCCTTTTGTACGATGGCTGGTGAACACGCTGAAGCCGGGGTCACACTGCTGGTACATCATACAAAGGGCAGTCTGCAGACAATGTCTGAGGCCGACATGCTCGAATCATGTATGTGTATGAAGTAAACATGTTTCGAACATTCTTGCGCCTTGTCCGCGGACAGTTCTGTCCCCATGTCGGCAGCGAACGCCCTTGCGTTTGTACGATGTATATGGGCAGTGCGGCTGCGGCTTCGAACTGTGGGTGACCATGACAGAAAGAGGCTCCGGTATACCTACCCGTGAGAAGAGCTCCCTGCTGGGCAACCCCGACTCTTTCCCCCCACCCCAGCACGAGGATCCACCCGTGAACTGGACCACGCGGTCTCGTGGTATAGGAAGCCTCGCGCACCCTGCGGGGAACAGGTTGGCGGACGCGTCCGTCCAGCCGATAACGGCGGCGCCATGCCTCTGCCGATGCCTTTTTTCGGGGCAAGCCAACAACCCTTGATGACGGTTCCTCGCGGAGGACACACTCCGCGCCATGTCTTCGCCACCGTCGCCGACGCGCCGCCGCGTGCCATCCAACAGCGTCGTCCGGGCGCTTTGTGTTTGTTTGGCTCCAGCCGCATTCCAGAATCTCTTCTTGTCTTTCTTTTCTCCTTTTTTCCCGCCAGGAAGGCGACGTCCCTCGCAATGGCTTGTTGACGCGCGGGGCCAAAACGAACTGCGCTCCATTTTCGTTTGTCTGTCTTTTGCTGCCCGTTGCGAGGTTTTCGAACGGAGCCGGTGAAGAGTGTTAATTGAATTCCGTCGGCCAGGTCCGCTCCGAGCAGTGTCCACGTCCCTAGGCGCGACATCATCCATCATGGCCGAGTGAACTCGACTCGATGCGCGATAAGAGAGAGCGCGCTCGCACGTGCACACCATGAGCGATCAGCGGTGTCGTTGCGTTGGTTCCGAAGGCTGCAGCAGCCCGTAAGCTAACTTCTGCGAATTCAAGCAAACAGGGGATACAGACAGCCACAGTCTTCGTATCAAATTCCGTTCACGACAAGAAACCAAACTACCTTCAGCGTTGTTCATACTCCGGTGTAACGTAACCAAGCATAGCATTCCTCGCTGACTTGCAATCTACGTCTAAAAACTATGTCAACATTAGGTAGCGTCGCTCAGCTTTTCTCAGCGTCTTTAGACACTAGAACATGATCTCGGGCTCAAAGGAGCCAAAGCGCATGGAGCCAACCCATGCTTGGATGTGCAGGGCAACGCTGCGGCGTTAGTCAACGTCGACCTAGTTTAACACGTGTTAAGGCAGTGAAGTTAAATGGAAAGTGTGAATGTAATTTATATTACCTTACATCTGTGGCAAACAAAGCGCCCAGTCCTTTTTCAACTGAGGCCGTATACGGCTATTGGGGCATAATACATATCTCTCTTCTCTTTAGTTGTACTGATATTGAGGGAAGGTCAATTAAACTTGTTCTATTTGATCTCGGAACGGTACACATAAGAGAACCAATCAGAGTGTATAAGAGACGTTCTACTAGAGTGGCCAAATTTTTTATCCACAGCGTGGACCAGTGATGCCGTACCTAAAAAAGTAGAGAAACCTCTCGCTGTGTAGCCATCAAACCCCTAAAAGATCAAGGGTGATTCACACACTTGCGTTCAGCTCGACCTAGTGCGAGGGTTGCTATGGCAACAGCTGCGTCGGCTCCAATAAAACGGGTTTTTACACCGTTTTGTAGGAGCCGACTCAGCTGTTGCCATAACAACCCTCGCACTCATCCCGCTTTCCCAGATCTTCCTCAACGGTTATGGCTACTCGCGAGCTTTGAGCGGTATAGTTTAACGGAGCAGATAAGTGGTGGCGTGTTCTCAGAAAGTGACGTAATACCCAATCGTCTTCTGGTAGAGCTTGTTTTTGTGGGGGACATTTTTTCAGATCTTACCCCTGTCAACGGGAAATAAAGTTCATTTTGATCGATGTCATTCCCGCTCAGCAATCAACTCGTGTCTGGTCATTCACGTGGTTCAGGCTTCATCGATCACGCGACCATTGCCCGGCATGTATGTCATTTTGCTAAAGGAGCGGTGCAACAAGTTATAGGAGTTGCCTTAAATAATTTGGGAGTTGTGGTCTGACCTTTCTGAGTTAAGAACAACCGCTTTGCCTGCATGTCCTAGTTTTTATTTTAAAAATGGACAAAGATTGAGGTTTTCGGCGCCTCTCAACTCCTTCACTAACTTCCGAGTCACGTGCGCTGTGACGTCAATGGGGAAGGCGCGGGGTTCCGGTGAAGCTCTCTCTTTAGAGCCATCAGTAAGCAGCGAGAACTCATCCGCTCGCGACCGCGTGACCACGTGCTGGCGGGCGCAGCGCGAACAATATGGTGAAAGGAGGAAAGTCCCATCCGGGTCCGGCCATACCCGTCTGGCCCTGTACCCCCTCCCCCTCCGGCTTCTGGCAGCTGTTCCGCTGCTGACGGTTTTGTGGATTTAGGATAGATGGCGCCACTGAAACTCCGGATAATAAAAGTTTTGTCGATGATACCATGTTTTTGACGCATTTATATTTCTGTTGGAACGGCAAGATTTCTAGAAAAGTTACCTTTTATCGAGCAGGTATTCGCACAACTTGCTAATTTTCTATAAGAATCCCCATTGACGTCATGCCGCGTGTTTCTCATGGCCGCCGCTTGCGGCTGCAGGTCGAGGAATATTCCAATTTTTGCTTCGCGATTACGCGACGGAATTGCAACATTTCGAAAGAAGGAGGTGTGTTTTCTGTCCTTTGTGACAAGGTGAACAATGTCAAAAGTAGAAAACGCCAATTCTTTCAACGTTAAAATCGTTGCACAGCTCCTTTAAATGTCATTTAACGTGCCCGTCTGACAGGGGCATTATGCTGCTTGCACCCTGCTTCCGCTATGTCTACTCTGCAGGTGCCATAGTCACTGCTTCGGGATTTGTTCTCTGGGATTCTTATCAGCGAATGCCCCAGTCTCGTTGGCCGACGAGCGATAACAAAAAGCACTAAACTCTACACGCCCTGCATTTCCCGAGCTGAAGGTAACTGTATCCAACGCTGGCATAATATTCTAAGCCCGTGCACGACTGTTTTGACTTCGATACTGAGAGGTCAAAGGCTGAAGGGGATTGAATTCGAGTGCTCCGTCAAGGTCGGCAGTGCCCCGCGTCCAATCAAAAGGATGCTCGGCGTCGACCTCGGACCCAACTGCTAATTTGACGCCATCCTATACAGATGTTTTCTATACGCGGGAGCCGCCATCTTGGATGGCGGAACTCGCGGTATGCGGGAAAACGTCGTTTTCTGCTCTCGCGACGCCACTGGGAGAAGCTCACGTTTTAATCGCGACTAGCTATCATTCTTGCCTTGCCTCTCCATGTTGTAGTGCCTCGATTAATTTTTTTTATATCTTTTTCTTCCCGCATACCATATTTGTTAACCACGTGGCTGGGGACGAGGGTAAACGAAAGGGCTGTATTCGCGACTCCAACGAACGGGCGTCACCTAGTGGGAAAACACCGAACTGGACGAAACAGGTCCCTTCGCGATTTCTCCACGTTCCCTGTGGCTTCCGTGATTACACGTTGTCGGAGATTGGCGCGATGGGACAGTTGTTCCAGTGACTCTGTGTTTCCCAGATCGCTCTGAACGCAAAGGATAGACCTTTTTCGCTTACTCTCGTCCCCAGCCACCTGGTAGGCATATCCGGTCTGGGTGACGAAAAATAATAAAACATTTCAACCTGCAAATAGTAAAAAATATAGAGGAGAGACGAAACAAGAAGGGGTGACGGTTACGATTATATCCCAAACGTATTCTATTGGCATGGCGACGGCAAAACGAAGTTTTCGCCCATACTGGAAGTGATGATTATTCAAGATGGCGGCGCCCTTGTGAAAAAGGTCTATGCGCTGCTGCATGAACCAGACACTGTGCGTTTATCGACGGTGGTAAGCACCGCTCGCCTTCCATTGCCTCCCCGAAGAGGGTCGCGAAGCCTCTGGAAGGCTCGCTTACGCCAAGGCATCCCAGGTTCTAAACGCAGTGAACAAAAATCGGGGAGAGCCATCTTGAGTTTAATGTTTGTCTGCTGAAACCCGAGCGTTGTACGTTGAGCTTGCGCTTGATGCGGCACGACCCAGTCTTGGACCGCCCAATTGGCCTCGATAGTGGCGACCCCTATAGGACGCTGGAGTCGCGAATAGTGTGATGACGTCACGTGGAGGTAGAGAAGGGCGTTCGCCCCAGGTTTTCATTATTCTACAGTCCGCCTCACGAGGGAGCGCTGGGGACGCTACGAGCCATTGAAGTCAATCCTACGCCTTGTTATGTGAGAGTATCAAGCGACCTTTAGAAGGCCCGCACGCAGCTATAGCGACGTGTGGGGTGCGTAATTACGTCGTGTGTACACAGCGCTGGACTGGCTGGGACAGCTTGTAGCCTTAGCTGAGGTACAACGTAAAGTGAAACGGAGTAAAGGTGGTCTACAGCTTGCTCTTTAGCGTCTTAATTCCTCTGAACCTCGCGTGTCGAAAGGATCTGGTCTTTTTGATCGGTCACTTTTACAGTGGAGCTGTTAAGGGCTAGTTTCCCCAGTTTCGTGTCCGTGGACAAATAAATCTCGACACAACCCTCTGGACAGCTACCGCCATCTATGAGCGACGGTGGCAACCAGAGAACCGGCTTGCCGCCGTCGCTCATAGATGGCGGCACATAGTACAGCTCCGCTGCTCTTCCTTCTTCACCAGAGTGGAAAGGCTGAAAGTTTTTTTAGAGATGCAATTAGAGCGTGGAGGTAGTCGCGTAATGTTCGGTGTTTTTTTCTGCTCCTGTTTCGCCCCGCAGTTGCCCCTGCGGAGTTCGGACGGCGACGCCTCCCGCAAGTGCGCCGTGTCCGACGCGGAGTGCAGCGAGGCCGCCGCACGAGTGCTGTGCGGTTCGGACGGGCGCACTTACTCGTCGCAGTGCGAGGTGGACCGAGCGCGCTGCGAAGGACACCTCGTCGAAGTCAAGCACGAAGGACAGTGCCCAGGTCAGAACACACTTGTTTTCTTATCTTCTTTATTTTTTTTTATCAGGCTGGTGGTTTTTGCAGAGAAAAACGAATTGGGTTGTGCGGGATGTATGTGCAATATGTCCGTGCTCAAGAGAAAGGACGCCGCAATGGCAACTTGTGTGACGTCAGTACAAGCCACGTATAAAGTTGCCAATAAACGACCGAGTTAATGCTTAAGTTCAATGAGCAGCCACCCACCCGACTGATAGTGTCAGTTGGTATCCAGATGGCAGGTGTGCAGGGTGTCTGACTAGACTCAATACAGATATAAAAATAGAACTCCTCACACTAAACAGAAAAATCATTCTTTCGCGAAAGTTTTAGCGGCTTCAAGGCAAGGATTTAACGTCGTATTCGGGGGAACAATTATCTAAAAATAACCAATTACCTTTTTAAAGTGCTAATCCTAGCTGGGATATGCCTTAATGGCAGATTGCGACCAAATCTGCCTTTCGTCACATTCGGTCGCGGCAGTTATTACATAATACGAATATAATTTTGATTTGAGCTATTTAGTAGACAATTTTAGTTTGTCTTGAGCAAACCATACCGAAACAAAAACAAAAAAAAAGCGTCAAAGCCCGCGCCCGCAGGCATGTGTGAGTTGCAAATGCTAAATGCTGCCCGCGGACAAGTTGTAAACTTCTATTCTACCTAAGGTGCCTCGAGCGCGATTTCAACTGCTCTGTTTAACGTCTTATTCCACCGACGCATCGTAAGTGGTCCCAAAGTGACAACAAATGACGACACAGGAGTGATGGGTGTCGGTTTTAAACTCTAGAATTTTTAACGTTTTAATATTTTCATGATAACCAGCGAAGTTTTAGTACAGTCGAGCTGACTCTAATTGAAGCTTTAGTACTTATTTAATTATCGAAGGTATTCATTTTACTTTTAGTACAGTAGAGCGAATGATGTTCATCATCTCATGTATTTGTGTTTTTTTTTTGCGTTGTCGACGCCTTGTAATGGCCTCATCAAACCGCCTTCAGAGCGTTTTTTTTTTTCTTGCCGGGAGAGCACAGCATTGTATAAACTGAATAAAAAACACTTTGTAACTTTGAAATGTTTTCGGATGATGCAATCCTGGCAATTAATCGCAGAAGTTCCGGCAAAAAAAAAATGAAGACGAGCGAATTCGAGTGTCGCTGCCATGGCGGCGTCCGAACTCATTGCGGCAGAAGGTTCCGTAGACTGTCGAGCCGAAATCGAGAGACCATATTTGAAATCGCGGTTAATGCCACGGTCGGATACACGCTCCAGGCACCATAACTCCAACATACTTTACACTTCAGCGTAAGCAACTGACCACAAAAGAGACATGTGTCTGAATGAGCTGAAACCGCGGAAGGTTGGCGGGTACGTCAGAAATCAAATTTTGTTTTGTTGGCGAACAAAGTTTTGGAGTTTGGCGCCCCAGTTTGACGAGGCCATGGATGATGTTTCCGAACAGCGTTCGCGGTCGCTCTACCTGATCAATTCGATCAGGCAGGCATCCTTCTCGAAAGCCTTCCCGAAGCAGGCTGTCGTAGTCCCACGACAGCTTTCAAATGAACCTTAAAAGATATGGTGGAACCACGGGACCTTTCAACATCACCCCATGCGAATATGTATAGATGAAACGACACGGGCAATTTCGTGGCACGGTTTTTTTTTTTTGTTTTTTTTTTTACACTTAGCTCATAGAAAGATTTTGGTTTCCTTGCTCGCCACTTTTGTGTCTCATGGCCTGGACCACTGTGGCCTGGACCCACTCGAGCGACAAACGGCAACAGCCGAAACACGCCAACCAGAAGCACGCGGAGTATGAGGCTTAAAATCTCTCGCCATTCGGCGCCCGTGGAGCAAGAGTGATCGCGCGCCATCTCAAAGACACCTTAACGCATGCATGCTGTGGATACTGGAGGTTGGTCGTAATCCAGAGTGTTGATCAAAAGGGTTCGGTGTAACTTTCTGTGATAAACGTTTATTCGTTCCTTCAGGTTGGTCGGTGTGGGTTTCTGCTGTTCGTCGTTCTAGTAAGACTGGTCTTCAGAACCCTTTTGCGTTCTGCATTTTGTGAGCCCGGACTATGCGGAATGTCTATACTACCAACAAATTATCCTTCTTTTACTTCTTTAGAGAGGAACATACGGCTATAGTCACTGCGTGCTTGAAAGGACCATGAAATGAATTTTGGGCTGGGATAAATTAAGATTTTACTAATCGCATAGCACTTAGTGCGCAAAAAAAAAAACTAGTATGCGAGGGTATAAAGCCAAAACGCCTGCCTTTAGGTACGAAAATGTGAAACTATAGCGGACTATTTCTTACCTCCTTTCCATCGAAAGCTCTCCGCCTTTTCACTGTGATACATCCGTGGTGCTTGAAACCACGTCCGCCGGACCCAGCTCACGCATTTGACGTGAGCACTGCGTCACTCGGACGTATGCGCTCGTAAACATTCAATTCGCCAACCAATATTTGGATTCGCGTTCGTGGCCAATCAGTGCAGTGACGAACCTTATCATCGCTCGCGAATGGCAAGTTTCATGGTGTGCTTAAAGGCCGACGTACACTTCGCACTTTTCACTTTTGACCGCCTCCTGGTTCCCTTATCCTCCCCACTTTTTACCTTGCCCCAACTTCACTCCCCTCGCAGCTTAGGAGAGGGGAGCGCTAAGGGGATTATCTTCCCTACAAAAAACCGTGGTTTTTCGTCAACCTTTAAAAAGAAGCTGAAACACTTCTTGAAAAGAAAGAGTTAGAGGTAAATTCTGGCGTATTATTATCCTGTGAATCTAAATTCATTCGTTTTTTCCGAAGATTTTAACTAAACGCGAGAAAACACGAAAAACCTCCGACCAGTCGTGACGTCATACTAGGATCTTTGGGCCGCCAAGCGAGTGTCGCTCGTGTGGGCAGCGCACGCAATTGCAAGTTTGCCAGGTATTTTCCTTTTTTTTCACAGTGACGCCAGTCGTGACGTCTATTTTGACCTTTCTGAAAATAGCAAGAGCGCGCGTGCGTAGCTTTGACAGGCGCTGAAGATGCGCGAGAGCAGATATTCCGAAAAACTCCTAATATGACGTCACTCCCCGGAAAGGAAGGGCTTCGGCGGTACTTTAAAAATTACTTTCTGCAGCCTCCGTGCATCAAATTGAAAAAATAATCGCGATATTCGTGATCCTGGTGGCGAAATGAAGATGATTTAGGTATTTTTCCTCAAAACAAAACCGCTTCAGTTTCCCAAGCACGGTGGAAGCTTGGAGTCATCGCATTCGGTGGCCAAGCACGTTACGACCACGTCATTTCTCGCTTCGCTTTTGAGATGAGGATTAAAGCTAAGGGGGAAGCATTTAAAAGTCATTTGATGGTCCCTTCAACAAACGCCAGAGGCATCGAGCCCTGGCACTTGCTCTCACTTTGCAAACAATGGGATTGCAGCATCCAATGCACCATTGCATTGTGAAAGCAGATTGCTTATTCTGAGCACAAATTTGCCAAAGTTACAGAATCGCCTCACTTTGAGTCAGGCTTAGAGTGGCGCCTGGAGGACCTTCCGCTTGGATAGCGAGTGACGGTGGCGCGTTGCTGCCTAAGCAGACGCGCGCCGGTGCTGGTCGCAGCGGAGCCAGGCCCTGGAGCAAGTCCGGAGCGGGGCGTCCGGAGTCTTCGTGCCGGACTGCTCCGCGGACGGAGCCTTCGTCCAGGTGCAGTGCCACCGGCTCACGGGCTACTGCTGGTGCGTCGACACGCAGGGAAAAGTGCTGTCCGGATCCTCCGTGCAGAACAGAAGGCCCAACTGCACGCACCCCGGTGAGCGCAGACACCAAAACTCTCTTCACAATCAGATACAACGAATTCTTACAAAACTAAATTCGCTATAAACTTCAACGTCCCTAGTAGCGCACGTGGTTCTGAGGATGTTCTTAAGATGTCCTAACGTTCCATAGATGTCTAGTGGACGTGCATAACACATATGTGTGCTGCATGCCTAGGATCGAATAACTATGCCTTTTTACAGTGACAGGCCAAACATACCAAGTCATTGTACTGTGAACGCATGCGTATCGTTTGATGTACCGTACAAGAGAGCCATTGCGCATACTCAAAATTCGTTCTATATCCCGGTCAGCGCATACGCTAAAGCCCTTGTAATGAAAAAATATACCGAATTCTTATTAAGCGAAATTCGTTATAAACATTACCATCCCTAGCAGCACCCATTCGTACATAAGGTATATGTGCCACCTGCGAATGAATGATTATACTGTCGAGACCGCTTATAACGAAGTCCGTTATAACAAAATAGCGGCTACAGCGAAGCGATCACGATTCCCATTCCCTTTTACACTTCGTTATAACCGAAGTCGGTTGTAACGAAATAGCGGATATAGCGAAGTGATGTCCGATTCCCGTTGACCTCGTTATAACCGGTCTCAACAGTACTCCTCTCCGGGGCTTATCACCCAGGCAAAAATGTCGTGTAACTGCCGCGGATGCATGCGTGGCGTCTAACATTCCGTAGAAGAGAGTCATTGCGCATGCTCAAAACGCGCTTCGCAGCCCGATTAGCCCAAACGCGAAAGTCCTTGTAATGAACGAATATAAAGGATTCTTCTAAAGCGAAATTCGTTATAAACATTACCGCAGAATGATTACACATCTCCCCAATGAACAAATCACTGGGCTGTGGCCGCATCTGTTGGCGGCTGATATTCTGCAGACGAGAGCCATTGCGCGCGCTCAGAGCCCGTTTCGTAGCCCAGTAGTCGAAGAAGGCGATTGGTGAAATGGTTTACGGGCAGGGTGGAGAAAAGAAATCAGGATGATATAAATCTGCAAATTAAATCACGAACTAAATCGTGATGTAAATCAAACCAGTTTTATTATGATAATTTAGATCGCAACTTTCACGAAAAAAAAAAAATAATAAACCCAGGAACTTTTGTATTACTCTTTGTCTCTCGTATCATGCTTTCTGTGTTCATTTGTGTTGTATTTGTATCAAAGAATCATCGAGCCAGGAATATTTATATCGGGCGAAACACGAGCAAAAAGTAGTGCTCTCCTGAGCAAATCGGAGCGTCGAGCTTTCTTTTTTACCTAACACTTCGTTCGTCAGTTACGTAGCCACCTACTGCGAGCAAATCAGAACGCGAAATAAAAACCCTATAAAGCTCCTTTAACTGGCTAAAAAACTAAGCTGCTTTAGTTTTAGTATGGCTGGGATTTGGGTTACAGTAACTCTGTCTTCCATATTGTTTTCACGCCCGGGTTGATAAATCAATCTGTTATGTTTAAAAATAGACCTAGTGATAAAGAATCACTATCTTAAAGATACATTGATATAAATTAAATGAATCTAATTTAAATCAAACAACTATAACTTAAATCAATCTAACTTTTTTAAAAAAATTACGATTTTTTCTTACTCTGTTTATGGGTGATGTGCTTTAGACAATGTATATATCGGAGCAAGATGCACTGCATATGCACCGAACGAATTCTCGTTTATAGTTTGCAAACAACAAATATCTCGATTATGTGGAATGCACGTCTTCAAAACGTTGTAGAAGTTTGCCGTTGGCATGCGCTCAGTGGCTGTAAAAAACATCGGTAACACAAAGTTAAACGGTGCATGCTAGAAATAACTGAGAAAATAGAGGCGAGCTGGTGGACTCTCAATATTGAGGAAACTCTGTACCGAGGAGCATATCCTTTGCGTATTCCTTGGTTCTCGGGATTTTTCAAGGATTGCCTTTTAAGTTTAGTTGTCAACTATAACGAAACAACCCATGCAGGCAGTAAACGAATATAAAAAGGCGGCTTCCAATACGGCAGTCATTGAACTCCCCGGTGTAATCACCTCCGCTAAATGCGTCTCTTCACCTCAGCAGCATAAAGGCCGGTTCAGACACTTGCGTTTGAGTGCGTTTGACTGCGTTGCGTCGAGAACCGAAAGCGAGTCACCGGCACATCTGTGTTTCGTATGAAGCGTGGAATCCAATTCAAGGAATCATCCTGGCACGCAATATAAGCAGCAGGGATGTCCTGGTTTCTCGCCGCCGCAACGCAGTCAAACGCAGTCAAACGCAACTGTCTGAACCAGGCTTAACTTTGTCTCTGTTCTCGTGTACGAACTTTTATACATCAATCCCGTGTTGCTCTTTTCTCATCTACTGCGCTCTCTCACGCTGCAGACAAGAAGACCACCTTCCAGCGGAGGGCACCGCGGAGGGGACTTCCTAAGAAAGGTAAGTTCTCGCCCGAGTAAACGCTGTCCAAGCTGCATATATACTTCTTGGCTCTAAAGGCTGGCGTATATACCTTCGCGCTTTCCGCTTGTGCTAGTTTCTTTCTTCTCCGTCTCCTCGCCCCTCCTTCCGCCAATGCTTGACCAATACATTCCAGAACAGAAGGCCGTAGTGAAGAACTTTCTACGCTACTCATGCACTCATTGGCGTTGAACAGAGCTAGAGGACGACGTTTCTTACGCTGCAGGGTACGTCGCGAGTGCCGCGTCATCATTCGGCTGGAACTCGCGTTCAGTCGGTGGTGGCACGAGGCTCAGCTGAAAGCTAACGAAGTAGCACGGTGCCTCGAACGCGACTTCGACTGGTGTGTTTACTGCGTCAAGGAAAGTGGCCCCTCCTTTTCCGCCTGATGACGTCACTGAAGTGTCACGCTGTCGCCTGCCGCGATCCTGGCGGTGTCACGGCAGCGGTGGTGGACGTGGCAGACGCCTGTTCTGCACCGGGTCCCTGTCCACTGTGACAGCATACGGAAGCTTCGGCGGCCGGGAGTTGGGACGCCGCGACGACAGCGACACTCGCGTTCTTTCGTCCTTTTTGCCTGGACTTCTAGCGTCAACCGCCAGGATCGCCACGTCCTACAGCATGGCGCCCCGACTTCTCTGACGTCGTTTGCTGGCACTTTGGGATCAGTTTTGATGTATGGGCGAGGCAGGACTCTAAGCACACCAGTCGAAGACGCGTTTCAGGCACCACACGTTAAGTCTGCCCTCCCCCCCCCCCCCCCTCCCCTTTACCCGCTAACCACCGAAAGATGGTATAAACAGTTCACCCTTACGGCCATGTTTTCTAGAACGAGATGGTTTGATCCTTCCACTTTCGGAGCTGAGAGTGTGCGAAACTAGCGCGGGGTCGTTTCTTCCTTTCTAGTTTTTTTTTCGTTTCCTCTTCAATACCCTTTCAGCTTGGGAGAGGGGTACACCTAGAGCTTGAAGGCTCTTAATTCTGTCGTGCACAAAAATCGTGATTATTGGCGGTTGCGCTCAACGTGAAGAGATATCTTGAACGCCGCGCGCTCAGGCAAATCGCGCGCCTCGCGGCCTTGAAAGCGAGTGCCCGTGTCATGCTGCATCATCTCACGGCGTTTGTGAGAAATGGGAGAGAATCTTCGGCAACACTTGCTTTGTAGCGAGGTGGTGCCGTCCAGACGCCTCCCTCTTTTTCCACCGTGGCCACGGTGGAAGAAGAGGGAGGTGAGCTTATCGAGACCGTAAGAAATGGCAGGAGCAGCAGGAACAGCCTTCACATGGGACCCCGCAGACGAACGCGGATAAGTGGAAGGCCTGTTGAAAGATGTCTTGTTCTTTGCTCCGTCCTATTTGTTTATTCTTTCGTGTGTAAGATTGGCCCTTATGAAGACGCTCGGTTTTTAATTAATAAATAAATAAATTAAATAATTAATCACAAATTTTGTGTTTTGTTTACCAGTCTTTGTGAGCGTGATCGAGCTTGTATATTTTTTAGCGATAAGACAATGCATGAGCCAGTTCTTAGTTTGTTCCATACGTCTGCTCAGTCACAATTACTTGACCCGAAGTGTAATTAAGTTAACAATACGGTTACAGTTTCTACGAACGTACCTTAGTTAGGGTTAGAATTGCTCGCTGAAAGTAAGCAACTTACATTCCGACTATTTTAAAATATTTAAAGACGTGGAAACAGGCTGTAATTATATAGTATTGTATCTTGTTTGATACAACACTGAGCTCAAGGTACCAAAAACAAATTTTAGTGTGATCTGTTCTAAGCTTACCTGCAGAGCCGTTTGAGGACCAATTCCTAGGCTAGCCATAGTAAGTAGGCCTAGGTTTCATCGGGGCTAAGAATGCGTAATCATTTGCTAGATGCATCTTGATTGAGCATGGGCAAAGCACGGAATTCTGACTGAGCAATTCCAAATGGCCCAAGTCCAGATTACGCAGACGTGACTGGGTTAGAGAACAAAAATTAAAAACAAGCTAGACAGAAGGAAAATAAAAAAATAGAAGCTAAAAGATAAAAAATACCAAAAACGAATAAGTAAAAGAAATTAAAAATTAAAAAGATCAGCTAAAAGTCACATGAAAATAAAGGTGTCAACAATTAATCAAAATAATAGAACATTAGCATATATATCGCCACCAATCATGCAATATTTTCGAGAGCAAATTTTGAAAACGATGCATACAGACACCCATCGCTGCCTGTAAGAAAAAGTAAGATGATACAATATTTATTTGGAGCAGAAACCATAACAAAATATTACGATAGCATAGTTATCTGTCACAACGTAATTATTCCTTATTACCATGTATACTTTATTACGGGTTATATTTGGACCTATTATTTGTAAATAAAAGCGCCATAAAGACGCGCTGTTTTTTTGTTTTTTTTATCATTCTTCGCTTATTTCTTTTTTCTCGACAGGCTGCACCAACGCAGACAGGAGCCAGTTTAACGGAAACCTCGTAGACATCTTCCAGAAGGAGTTCAAGAGGCTTCCCAGCCAACCCGCTCCCGGTAAGTTATGTCGAAATCCTGGCGGTTGGTCATAGAAATGCTGGCGGGAAGCTTGAGCAAACGCGAGTGTCGCTGTCGTCGCGGCGTCCCAGCATCTCGCTGCCGGAGCTTCCGTGAATTGTCACACTGGAGAGCGACCAGCAGCAGAACAGGCGTCTGCCACATACAACGCCGCTGCTGGGACACCTCCAGGGTCGCGACCGGCGACAGCATGACGCTTGTATGACGTCATCAGGCAGAAATTGAGGCATTACATCTTTGGACGCGGTAAACACACCAGTCGGAGACGCATTCCAGGCACCATAGTCATACTAAATGACGACAGGCGTTACCACGTTTTCGGCCTAGGCCTAAAAACACACGTTTTCAGCTGATACAACTGACGTCATACTAGAGCCTCTATACTTCGTTTCACCTTATGTGCGAGCGTAGGCAAAGCTGGAAGCGCGAGCACGAAAGCTCCGTGCGTTCAGGCTTTGCTCGAGCGCGCGAGCTGGGCAGAAACGCAAAAAGCGCTGGTCTCGCGCTTCTATCTTTGGCTTCGCTCGCAGATAAGGTGAAACGAAGTATAGTGTTCCTCGAATGATCTGCAGAAAATCGCTAATATTTGCGGTCTTGTTTTCTGCTCACGTAAATGTTATTTTCTCAAACCTGTGTGTGTGTGTGTGTGTGTGTGTGTGTGTGTGTGTGTGTGTGTGTGTGTGTGTGTGTGTGTGTGTGTGTGTGTGTGTGTGTGTGTGTGTGTGTGTGTGTGTGTGTGTGTGTGTGTGTGTTTGTTTGTGTGTGTGTGTGTGTGTGTGTCTGTGCGCGTGCGCGTGCGCGTGCGCGTGCGTGTGCGTGCGTGCGCGTGCGCGTGCGTGTGCGTGTGTGTGTGTGTGTGTGTGTGCGTGCGTGCGTGCGTGCGTGCGTGCGTGCGTGCGTGCGTGCGTGCGTGCGTGCGTGCTTGTTTGTTTGTTTGTTTGTTTGTTTGTTTGTTTTTGTTTTTGTTTTTTTTTGTTTTTTTTTGAGAACGGGCTCTACTTGCGCAGGCCGGGTGGAACCAGAAACTTTAGCGACTCAAATTCCTCGCTCTTAGAAAGGGCGTATTGTATGAAGGGGCACTATAACTCTCGCGCCTGAATAAATCGTACCCAATAATATGCTTCAGCTTTACTTGCAAGTCTTTCAGTTTTCTTCAGCGGCCGGCCTTTTAACCGAAGTGTGGCTTCCATTATGTATGATCAGTATAATCAGTATACTGCGAAGGTACAAGGCTAGTGGTAGTGGTAAGGCGTCCGCGAAATTTTTCAGTCTCTTATGAGAGCCCCAGCTTCCACGAGTGGTAACTTTAACGCACGACTACTCTTCTCACGCGCTCAAAGTCTTTCTGAAAATTACTGATTTAGTGGTTTTCAATGACGCTCAGCAAGTTTCCAAGTGAAACCATATGCCTATTTTCACTAATTAGGAGGTTAACTAGTCATTTTAGTTAATTAGCGAACGAATTAGTAGGTATCGCACATTTTCTGACGTCCGTCACCACGAGTAATGCTGTCCCGAGAAAATTCTCCTTTTACCTCGAATACACTAATTTTAGTAATTTTTGTCACTCTTACGTGAAACACCGGGTATATATACGTGTATATATAGTTCAATACAAGGCAAATATTGGACAAAAAAAAAACGGTACATGCCTAGAATCTCTTTTGTGTTTCACCGTTGCTTCGTCTAGTAAGCGAAGAAGCAAGTTGTATAGGAGCGAGTTGCGTGGGAAATTAAAATGCAGCCTCAAATCGTGAGCGCATGAGCCGGAATTTGCACTGAATAGGAAACCAAGGTGACCTTTGTTGTATTGGACATATATATGGACACTCTATGCAGGGCATAAATGCCTTATCTTTGAAGGAGTCAAGTTAGACTGCTTTATTTCAAATGCGTTAAAAAAAACAAATTCGTGGGGTCCTCGTCTGCCGTCCAAACAAGATGTGTTTACTTCACACTTGGCTTCGACTAAACTTATCAGAGTAATGGGCTGTGCCATCCTCACGATATTTGAAATGCAATTGATTGTTGACTACGATTTCAAGGGCATCAAGTTGCGGTCGAAATCACGGCGCCAACTCGCTTCCAACCAAACCCCACTGCACCAGCCTGACCCCTACGTTTCGGCTGACTTCCGTTTCAACTCTCGGTTCCTTTTTTTCTCTCTTTTTTACATAAGTAACATATTGCGATTAAACTCCTCGACCGCTTGAGCCCCCATGGCTGCACATATTCTTCAAGTGTCGTACAGGCGTCTTAAACGCTCCCCATATTACAGCTATGGGAAGTTTTAGTAGATCGCTCCGGTTAGTCTGATAGCGATATCCGATATTCAACCGCCCGGCGCCTTTGTGCATTCATCGTATCGTCATCGGGATTGTTACTGGAGTTATTGGAACGCTCTACCTAGACTTCCTACTAATGACGCGCAGATGTTCCCACTGATACTTGCTTTTAGAAATCCACAGAAGAGCACGCGCTGTTTGACAAGGGTACCTCGGTGTCCAATAGACTCTTCTTGGGCGAGGTAGGCTTGCCTGAAGGTCTGACCGAGGAAGATTCTCTGGTCGGAACGTCGAACATTGTTTTCTCTCTAGCATATTGTTTGCCGATCTTCCCCCTGCTATACAGTCACCGGGACGATGAGAACGGAAGGGAGATATTTCAGTTGTCTCTCCTCCAACGCTGGCTTTCTGACTTTGATAACGCTTTGGCGTCTCGTCAGCCTCAAGCGTGCTGCACGCGCAGCCAAAGCACGGATGAATGCAATGAAAGCAGGCTGAAGGTCGGGTGTTTAAAAAAAGACGTCCTGCCGTTTTCACCTTGTCGATGACTTTAATGTATCAACAGTCCCCACAAGAACTCCAGATCTTTAAGTCCTTATTTCTCTACAACTTCAGATTTGCTCTGCCGTTTACCCGGTCTCGGAATAATGCCATCATGGTAACCGTTATTCGACAAGAGACTGCGTATATAGTATCCAAACACAAAAGACAACAAAGGGCCACAAAATATATTGTAGACTATTGGGAAGGAGATCCAACCGTTGCGCCCTTGGAGGCCAGATTGAAAACTACACCGGTGGGGACAACAAAAACATAGATGACTTGTTTGTGTTTTGACGCGGCGCTTGGCCCATGACGTAGCAGAACGTTGCGTCACTGTTTGGCTTGGGTACGTCTTCGATAAGTAAAGCCGAACCCGCAAGCAGCGCTCATGGATCTTTTGTACTTCATCTTCTCGACTGAACGTGGGGGAAAAATTGGGCACCAGCCGTACCTAATCTTTGCCCAGCGCGCAATCAAGAAAGACGAAAATAATCCAGTGCACATCACTGATCTCTATTGTAGTAGGCTGGATTGCGGATCGAGACTTGACTTGCTGGGGTCGAGTGGCACCACTGGCAGCCATCACAAAGCACCTCCAAATGCATGGGACTCTATGGGAAAAATGCGAAAAAGTGCTGTTTCCCCCGTTTCTAAGCTGTTGATGGCAATGAAACGTTTTGGCTGCTTTTTGGGAAGCCTGTCAAATAGCTTGTGCACAAACAATAAAACTGACAGCCCTCACACTTCTTATAAATAAATGTTTTGTGGTCGAGAGTAACTCCGCTGGGCGAAACATTTAGTGCAGCTCAATGAGACAGGAGTTACCTAAAGTTAATGCGGAGTCGGTGGCGGTTTCAATGAGTTGGGTTTAGCAGACGGCAAGCCTGAAGGCTTTGCTTCGCGGAATTCGCTCACTCCCAGAAATCCGCTTGCAACATTTAACTTTTTCGACCTTCATCAACATCTGGACTTCCCCAAGGACGCTGTTATTAACGGAAACTTCCTTTGTTTACTCCACGACGAGAGCAAGGGTGCCGCCTCAGCCGTGGGAGCTCTGGCAGGTTTTAATTTAGTGGGCGTTCCAACGCTTGACAAATACCAATTCGATCTCCAAACACCCAATATAATGATCGCAGCACATCATAACATACTCGCCTTCGAGCACCGGGTAGAAGCTTCACTATTCCTACTTTTGTGTGTTTCTTCCACAGAGTTGCATGTATTGCCTGGTGACAAGTAATGACCGCCGGTGGTGCCACTGACTGGCTCTCGATCCGCGATCCAGCCTACTACAATATATATCAGTGCTGCACATGCTCTGTGTTGGTAACCACTCTACTCTGGGGAAAACAAGCTGGACATAGCGCCCCCTATAGTTCTTCTTTGCTAACAGACAACCACATGTCTTGACACAACTTTCTTTTTTTCTTTCCCGCCGCTTCCACAGACATGAGTCAGTTGCCAGCCTCTCTGCTGGACACGACCGAGAAGCAGGTCATTCAGTGGAAGTTCACCGAGCTGGACCTGAACCGGGACGAGGTGCTCCAGAGGCGCGAGGTTCGGGATCTGCGGCGCATGGCGCGGCGCTTCGTGGAGCCCCGGGCGTGCGCCCGCAGCTTCACCCGCTACTGCGACCACAACCAGGACAAGCGCATCTCCAGGTCCGAGTGGTCCGTCTGCCTCGGCGTCGACATCAACAGTAAGTCCGCGCTGATACGCACGCCATCTGCACGCTCTCTATCTTTATCGCCGCAAAGTTAAAGGTTCAAATCCCGTGCGGACGATTCCTGAAGGAATCTTTGTGGCGATGCTTCTAGCCTTCGTTGCTTTGCGATGTACCATCCCACAATTCTTAAATTGTGCTTCCCGCACGTTATGCGATTCAAACCGCTGGTGGTCAATCCTCCGAGGAGTGTTTAGGACTTTGCCCATAGCCTTGGTTGCTTTGCGATTTAACATATTTCTAAACTGTCATCAAGGTGGATACCACCAGTAAGTCTGCGCTGATAGTCAAGATAGACAGCAGTCAAGGCAGAGAGCGCTGTACACTCTCTACCTTGGCTCACAGCAAGGTTCCGGATTCGAATTATCTGCGCTGCATTACTGAAGGAAGCACTGGAGCGATGCTTCTAGCCTTTGTTTACTGAGCTTGCCGTAACTGAGCTTGCCGTAACGTGCACAATCTGAGCTCTTGGTGATTAGTAGTCCGCAACGCTTGGTAGTTATATATCCACAACTAAGGCTGTTGACGATGCCCCAATCGATCTATTGGGCGTCGGCTGTAGCCTTAGTTGTCTTACGACTTAAGATATTTCTAATGTGGTCACGAAGTAAACATGAACAGTAAATCTGAGCTCATACGCACACCTCTGCACATGCTACCCTGACTAGTCGCAAGGCTCCGTATTCAAATCATGTGAGATCGATTCGCGAAGGAATCCTTCTGGTGCCTCTCTAGCTTAAGTTGCTTTGCGGTGTAAATTTCCCACTATTTCTAAACTAAGCTCTCCGTAAGTTACGCAATTTGAACCCTTAATGATAAATTTTTCAAGAAATGTTTTGGGCGTAGCCCATAGCCTTTTTTTTTTTTCTTCTTTACGACTTGTGATATCTTTCAATAGAGCTCGAAACCTGACTGCTTGTTTTAAGAAGGGGTCCCTTGGGAGTCACTCAATGCCTTTGGTGCTTTGGGGCGTAAATCACTTGCAGTTTCTAATTAAACTCAGCGGAAATATATTTATTTATTTCTAAATAATGTGAACTCTTCATAATCATTACAGGATAGAGTTTTTTTTTTTTTTGTTTTTATCCTACAGATTAAAGAATAGTTACTTAGAGCAATAGGCTATGGTGTAAATTTTTTGCCAGGGATGTATGCTTTTCTTATAAAGTCCAATGGCGGAAGAAACTACCAGATTCATGAAAAGCTGGGCCAATACATAAATTTCTAAACCCAGCTGGTCACAAGGTTTTATGTATAACAGCTACGCGGCTTCATAGCGTTTCCAAAACAGCGTCGCCGCAAATGACGTGCGTGGGGGCAGTGACGGGTACTGATCATGCGCCACTGCTTTTGCAGCTTTGCCTTGTTCAAACGTTTTGTTCATTTGTCGTATTGTGTCTGTGTCGTTCGTGGTTGTGTGGTGTACTGTCTGTTTTCTTCTGTCCATGTTCAGTCCTGTCCGTGTTCTATCGTGCGTGTGTGGTGTTTTGTACGTGTTTTACGTTTCTTGTCCCATTGAATTACATCTTAGTGACTCTGGTGTCTATAGATGATTCTGGCTCGACCTGTCGTCAAGCGATTGTAGGTAAGGGACGATAACGTGCACGGCGTTCCTCGGCCTCAGCGTTGTTAGTCATTGATGAGAAAACAACAGAGACATCTCTGCAAATGTGGGCCCTATGGTATGCAATGTGTTACAAGACTGGGTTTGGCTAAATGTCAACGTTCTAGCAATCTCATGCATAAATCTTCAACATTGATATTTGAATTCCTTCTCCGGTTGATTTTAGTAGGAAAGGGGGCTGTCTGGGATCACTATACTGCAATCACGTCTACTACGTGAGTCACGTTAATAATCTACCTAAATTGCCGTGTTGCCCCTTTATGGCAAAAACACGAGACGTAATTAAATGCAGCTTCGGTTGCGTAAGCCTCATTATGATAAATAATTAAATATTACTTTTGATGTTCTCCCTGCTAATCCCCAACGCTCGTTTGACAAAACGTTTGAACTGAAGGGCTCTAAATGGCCGATTTACTTTAAGCTTGCCCGTCAGATGGCAGACAAACTATTGGTTTGAGTTAAATATGCCCTGAAACGGTCAAAGATCCCACGTTAAAACAAGTTTTCTTGTTCGAAGCAGCGTTTGAAAGCAAAGCTTTGGCTGTTAACTAATTTCTCGCTGTCACGCAGACGTAAAGCGTAGCGGCAGGTTGAGCCAGAAAGAGATCAAGCGGCCGTGCCCTAAGGGATCATGTTGTTGTCTTTCTTGTTACCTGGGACTTCCCCTCAATGTTCACCGCCTCAAAAAGGTGCAATATTTGTGTTCGTGAATGTCCAGCACACTTTGCATGTCACAGCACCTTGCTGTCTTTTCACAGGGGCTGTACAGACGTTAAAAACATATTGAACCAATCTTTAATTTTTTTAACTCAGAACAAAACCATGATTGATGAAATTTAAACATTAATTTTTAGAACATCGCGCAAAATAAAATCAAAGGTGAAATACTATGCATTTAGTTTTGCAGGAAGCTATTATCATTAAATAATTGGTCCAATCTACCATGCCTTTCCGCTGAGACCATGCCGTTAACCTTTGTATTTGCTTTATGCGTTAGTGCTTTACTACAATTCTTGCTAACATCACATTGCTAACATGCTTACTAAAACAGTCAAGTTGTTGACAGTTGTTAAAACGGACGCACGTGAGACAAATTAGAACTTTTAACTGCAGTTTACTTGTTAGAATTTTTTTTCTTACTGTAGTATCAGATTATATCCTTAGAATCTATGGAACCAGTCACATGTATGATTCATTTTTTGTCTGTGATTGCTTCAGACTTAAGTGGCAGTCGTAACGGAAGCCATGTTGCATGAGCAAGTGTTAAATGTTTCTTCTTTGCAGCAACTGCACAACCACAAAATAATTGCGAAGTTCTACCTTCATAAATGTGTTCATTCGTTCGTGGTTATGTCAGAAATAAATCTCATAAGTAGAAGCTCTCCAATTATATATTATAAAAACTTAAAATTGAAGCTATTCTTTTGGGGCTTTTTTTTTTTTTAATCATAAATAGTTTTTGGCAGCTTTATAGCAAATTTATATGGCAACTCAATGCTGTAAAAACTAGTTTTATTATTTTTAAGGTGTCGGTGTATTTAAAAAAAAAACAGCTCTTCTGTAAAACTAATTGGTATTACGCTTAAACTTGAAACTTAAATAACAATGCGCAGCGTTTCTGAAAATGAGAATTAAAGTTCCAAAGTATTAATATGATTTATTACAACAATTATTGACGGAAATATTCGTATAAATTTTTATGTTTTTTTCCTCAAAATTAAATATATAACAAATATTTTGCGTTATGAAGATGTCAGTCGTGGAGCAAGTTCGGGATGTTGGAACACCATGATCGATGCGTGCGCACACAGAACCAAAAACCACTCTTTATACACAAGTCATCTTCTCTTCCCCTAACTCTCTTCCCAGTTAAACATAACAGCATGCCAAAAAGGCCGGGACCACTGTGCAATATCACATTTTGGGGGTCCGTCTTGAAACAATAATGGAACGTTGTGTTTATAGTCTCTCGAGTCTCGGCAGGAATCATCAACTTCCTGGGCAAATTTCTGCATGTGACGATTGAGAAAGAAGCTTCGTACATCCGCATTTTAACCCTAACTATATAAAAAGTGGAGTACCGTATTAACATCAGCAAATCTAATGAAGTCCCACTAACTCGCTGTCCTTATGTGTGTAAATGTCGTGCTCAAATACCATAACTCGGTTGTATTTGACTGCTAAATCTACAATTTCTCGAGATGCAAAAGCGATATCCTAATATGTTACCAACCGTCATTTGACAACTTTGATTCTCTAAATTCTGGTATAGAACACCTGTGTGATCAGAATACAAAACTGTATACCATGCAGAGGCTGTAAACATTAGGCGGATTATTTCTCAGTTATACTCCAGTGATGACGACAGTAATGCTGTCCCAGTATTCAGGACAAAGTAATGATGACATTTTAGAGTTCATGCATATGTGTGAGCCATCGTAAAGTCACCTAGATGACGGAGGTGTATTTTCTGCATTACCTAATGTACGAGACACATTTGGTTGAACACTGCTGGTGATGGGCCGCCAAAGACTGCTAGTACTGCATGAAGAAAGCCCCCCAAAAAAGAAAGCGAAGTAGCGCGAAATCTAGAAAGAAAAGTATAAGAGAATAAAAAAGGGCTTAATATGTCGATATGCGTTTTAACTTTTCTTTGGAGCGTTACATAATTTAGCGCAGTCGAGAGGATACGGAACATGTGGCTCCAATTTTTGTTGCTTGGAACCTTGACCCAACGGATTTCAACCGCTGCCAAGTTATAGATGAATCAGCCGTGGAGCTACCAGAGTATGTCACATCTCTGGAGCTCATCGAAGTTGTCCTCCAGAAAGCTAACATTTCATCGGAGGAGCTGATGGAAGAACTTGGGAAAAGTGGAAAGTTTCACGTTCCGTCCACAATGGTTCCTCAGATTCTAGAATTGTACCACACAAGCCAAGAGTCAGGTGGTCATGACCGGTTCTGGCGGACTTACATGAAGTTGACCAGGCGCTTCATGTGGCTACATATGAAAGACGACACAAGACAATAATACATCAGGTCCTGCCATGAATGCCAGATCTAAAAAGTGAAGTAAAAACAACGTACGGACCAAATGACGCTACCTGAACACTCCAAGACACCGTTCGAAGTACTTCACCTTGAGTTCGCGGTGATCAAGAAAAATAGCGAAGGAGTGAAGAAAACTCAGGCATTTCTACTGTGCATCGATGAGTGCACCCGAATGGTGGCAGCCAAACCAGACGGGGAAGACGCTAGCAGTATGATCTCTTTGCTCAACAGAGATATGTATAGAAGCGTCTAGGCTGTTGTTTCGGAAAATGGACCAGCTTTTCGTAGCCGCAAACTAAAAGGTTGGGCAGAAGACCACAGAATAACCCTCCGATTCACAGCACCATATCATCGTTCTGCAAATGGCCTAGTGGAGCGTGCAATCGGAGGCGTCAAACAATAATATGAACATGTACCCCAACTTCCCAGGTGGCTCTAAATGTTCGCTTGAGGCTGCTGTAGCGCATAATAATCGTTCCTACACAGCAGGATTAAGATGCAGCGTTGTTTTGTTTGTTTTTTGTGATCTCAGAAAAAGCTATGCTGCTGAAGGCTGACAGCTTGTTCAAAATCGCGGGACAATTAGCAATCAGATAATCCTGAGAGAGTGAAGCTCAACAAGAGAAATATTGATGTTAGACGATAATGCATTTTGATATGCGACACAATAATGTGCTTTCAAGGCTACGAGTGGGTGACTTTGTCTTGGTACGGAAAGGCTTGCTGAGGTCTGCTTCAAAGTTTAGGGAGCCTTACCAAGTCATCGAAACGGTAGTGCAACAAGGGCTTCTCAAAACGGTGTGGCTATTAAACCACACACTGTGTTTGCTAAGTTATCGGTACCTATATCAGGTAAAGGTACTGATACAAGGTATAGGTACTGGTACCCATATTTATACCATGTATAAAGCATATTTATACCATGTATGTAGAGGTACAACATGTATTGGTGCTGGTACCTATACGAATACCAGGCATAGGTATTGTATGACAGGTATAGGTACCTATGCCTGGTATAGGTATTGAGAGCTCAAGTGTTTACCTGGTATACACCTGAACATACACAAACACTGAAAATAGTGGACACATGGGCGTTGACGTCGTGTCGTTCACGTTACATCGGAACGAACGTAGCATAATTACAATGGTAACAGTCACTTCCGGTTCATGGCAGATCTGGTCACTTGTATTCAAGTATTTCTATATATTTGTTATGTATATTTCTAAGCCATCTGCGATCTCTTGCAATCTGATGCCTCTCAGAGCCGAGAGGCCACACTTATATTAATCTGGAGCTTTCACTGTGACCCGTTGTGAGCACAATAGTATGCGGTTCATAGTTTTTTCCTCTGTACAGTTGTCAGTACACAGTTCTAGCGTCAATGACCAAAAAAAAAACGCATATGGTACTCTCAGTTGTCTTATTTTCTGAGTCCACTGTGAAGTGTTGATTCCCCTTTCGACTTGAGCGACTCTAAAACGGTTCTTGCGAGCTCGGGCCCCCATTGCTGCAGAATGGCGGCTTACCCCGAGGTTGACGCAGTGGTGTCTTTTCGTCTGTTCATGTCCTTGAACTCAGACGAGGAGCATGGAGGGGCCGCGGCGGAAGCCGCTGCGCCGAGCACCGCCCCGCCCGCTCACCGGGACAGGGCCGCCGCTGTCCCCAGGACACCGTCGGTGCCCCGACCGGCCCTCCAGGACTCGCCCAGGAGGGACCCCGGTGGAGCGGACGAGTTCCTCCTCAGCAAGGTGGCCAGGAGCCGCGTCGTCATTGGCGGCGGGGACGAGGACGACGATCGCAACGACGGTGAAAGACTCCGTGAGTGTACGGTTGCTTCTGTCTGAAGCAACAGCTCCTGTCCAGAGTTAAGGCCCGTTCACACTCTTGCAACCGAGTACAACCGAGAGAGACCAGACCGGTTTTTAAGCCTCTTGCGACGTCTTAGGACCGGATGCGCTGCTGCGGAGCTGGTTCTAAGAGGTCGTAAGAGGCTTAAAAACCGGTCTTGTCTCTCTCGGTCGTACTCGGTTGCAAGAGTGTGAACGGGCCTTTACATTCTCCGCTTGCGGAGCAGAGAATCGCAACGGTCTCAAACTTTTGACTTCAAGTATTGCAGGAGAAGCGAACGTCTTTCCTGCATGAAACGCGACGGGCGCGACAACATGAGGCGGAGTTCACCACGTATGCGCTATGCGGTGGCGCGCATGTGCCGTCCTGTATCCCCAGGATCCCTCGGCAGCGCAACGCGAGCGCGCGCTGCGTCGTCGATTGTCGTCTGCTTGAACACTGCCACGTTGAAACAACGCTCGCGTTATAAAAACAATGCAATTACACATGTCTAATACCCCATTCACACGACCGTAAAGGTACCTTTAGCTAAGGGACCTTTATTCTCAGCGGCCAATCCACTCACAATCTTCCTCGCGTGGCGTGTGCTCGCGACACAAGAGCACGGGCTGATTCGCCGATTGCAAAGGGACCTATGTTAAAGGTACCTTTATGTTGGCCGTGTGAATGGAATATAAGTGGCACACACAATTTCCGAAGGTTCAAGAAGCTTCCTGCTCATGGGACATCAGCTTAAGATCTACATTTCGCGAACCCAGAGCGAAAAATGTGCCCCGCCCCAAACCCTGCGTTCCACAAGGTCGCTTCCCCGCAAGCGCTGAAGTCAGTTTGGGGCTTGTGACCCTTCTCTGCCAATGAGGAGTCGGTGGCAAAAAAAAAAAGGAATGCGATACCATGGCTCCACCATTTATTTACTCTACTCCCGTTCACTGAGCCGGGCCTCCAGTGCCGCGAACTCGATAAACTCAGCTGGATCACTGTCCTTTTGCATATCCTTCTTACGCGACAGGCCGTAGCGAGGCGGCAGAGATCCAGTGGCCGTTGTGCGCCTCTTTTTCGGGAATTCGGCCGTTTAGCGACACGTGCGTCTGTAAAGCGATTGTGTAACTTGTGCGTCTGTAAAGCGATTGTGTAACTTATGCGTCTAGAGAACAAGAAGTTAGTCAGCCCCTAGTGGGACTCTGGTGTATCCGCGGTATATGAGTAATTAGGCTAGTGCTGCACTACTGCAGGGTAACCATGCATGCCGCAAGAACGGCGACGTACAATTCAGGAGTATAGTCGTCATTCTTGGCCAGAGACTCAAGTTTTTTCGTAGTTAGTCCTATCGGGGTGACAAACCTTCACCGTGCAAAGATTTTTGCGGCTATGGTAACAATGGCTAAAAAGACTCAATACCCACATGTGGTTTATCCTTCACACTTCAACTGAGGAGGAAGACAATGTTACAGACAAAGTGAAAATAGTGCATGAGCTTTGCAGAAAAGTAGACGCACCAGATGTTTTACAGTCAGTGACCTACTGAGATCGTATTTGCCATACAGTATGGTGTTATATCTGCGAAGTGTCCAGCCTCAATATTTTTTAATAAATCTTGTTTGCTGGGATTTTGCACTATTCCTAGTACTGTAATGCATTCGGCTACACAAGATTTTGCAGCTTTCCGTAGAAATTGAGTACGCAATAAAAGCCCACACACTTTATACCTCATTTGCTGAACTTTGAAATGAAAGCGCGAGAGAAACATCTTGTACATCGCGACGTCCTATGCCAAACAAATCTAATTGAAATTGCCGCGAACATTCGTGGTGTCGAAGTGCATCAATCTGCACGAAGAAAATATTCACATTTCGTTTTAGACATCGAGTATAAAGTTTCGAGCGAACTTGATTCTCCTTAAATTCAACATCAACCTCTACCATGACTCAAGTTCCTTGTGATGTGCCATTACCGTTTTTGTTTGCTTATCTCTCAATAATGTTTTGTTAAATTAATAAGATAATTTCTAGAGTCTCATTAACATTACTACGTTACTTAGTCGCGGTATTTTGCACTTTCTAACGATTAAACTTGCCTGCAAAGCTCTAATCATTTAACTGAACCCGTTTTTTTTTTTTCACTAATCTTGTCGATTTTCTTGTGCTAAATTGCAGTTTCTCATTTATTTATATAAAGTGTAATTGCAGCTCCGCACGCATGAAGACACGCGCATTGTGTGAAATGAACGCATTTTCAGAAGGTAGAATCCGCGCTTGCAGAAAAGAAAACACCATACAACGGTTCAATGCTATTCTGAGTACCATCCTACATGTAATAAGAGCCCTGAGTTCAAACAAAACAACAACAAGAAATGGCATTCGAAGCTCGTAGGAAGAACTCGAAAAAGACACTTCGTTTCACTTTCAGTCCGACCGCAGTAGGCGATCCGATTGAGCCAATCAAGCAGTGCCAGAAATACATTGCCACGGCGCCTCGTCTTTGCTCATTTGCATGCTATCGCCGACAAAACCAATCCCGCACATGCAAAATGCACCGCGAGACTGCGCTTTTTTTCATGCGCGTGCTTGGTTTAACTGCTGATAGCAAACCAACAAAGAAACAAGCACCCCGACGATGCTCTCTTGGCGGTACTTGATTGCCCCCATTGGATCGTGTAGCGTCGCCTGCGGTCGGACTCATCTCGCCCCGCGCGTGTTCCCTATTAAGTGAATCGAAGCTTCGGAGTGGATGCCAACGTTTCACTGTAGTAACGGGATGCTTAAGGAACGCAGGGCCTGGGGAGTCCCTGGCATCTTATTACCACGAACTCCCTAGCATCTTCCCCGAACTAGACCCTGGCAGGGCCCTTCGTATCACCACACACCCCCTAGCAACTACCCCGAACTCCCTAGCAAAGTACCTAGCATCTGATTACCGCAAACTTTCTAGCATCTACCGCGAACTAGCCCCTAACAAGGTCCCTCGTACCACAACACACTCCCTAGCAAGGTTCCTAGCATCTTATTACCACGAACTCTCTAGCATCCGCCCTGAACTAGCCCCTAGCACGGTCCTTCGTATCACCCCACACCCCCTGGCAACTACCTCAAACTCCCTTGAAAAGTTCCTAGCAACTTATCACCACGAACTCCCAAGCATCTACCACAAACTAGCCACTAGCATCGCATTACCACAAACATCCTATACTTCGTTTCAGCTTAAGTTCAGACACAATCGACACTAAGGGCTAATCGGGCGAATCAAACGGCGTCAAAAGCTTGATTCATTTGGCCTTTCTTGTACATGGTTGATCCAGCGATAATAAAACCAAGCTAGAACTCGTTACAGAAACATGACGAACGCCATGATTGTGCGATTTCGGCGCTGTCTGATTGATCCCTTCAGCTTGTAGCGTCGGCTGAATCTGGACTCAGGGTGATACGAAGCATAGCAGGTACCACGAACTGCCTAGCAAAGTCCCTAGCACCTGATTACCAAACACTCCCTATAGTCGGTTACAAGTTAAGAAGGTAGGAGAAGCTCCTCCCACAAGCGTGGTGCGCCGGTTTCAAATGCCTCCGCAATCGAAAGAAGAGTTCACTGGAAACGCTCCTTGTTCCGCTTCAATGGATAGATAATGGCCACAGAGTGGTGCCAACTTATCTCCGACCCCCACTTTTTAAGAAAGCGACCTTTGTATTCATCGGAGAAGGAACCGAGCCCCTGAAAGCAGCCTTTGTATCAATCGGAGGGGGAAGCTAATCTCCGAAAGTCGTCTTTGTTTCCATCGGAAGGGGGAAGACTTAATCTCCCTCTCGTGGCTTCCACAATGCTAAGTCAAAGTCGAGAGATAAAGCAAATATGTACAGAAAGGCACGACCCTCCTCGCGCGTTGGCCGCAACGTCACGGAAACGATGGGACGCTATTGGATGTGGAGGTGGCGGAGGGATATATGATTCCCTTTGAGGGGCATTTGCCGCTACCTTCTTGACTTGTAACCTACTATAGCATCTACCACGAACTTCCTAGCAAAGTTCCTAGCATATTATTATCACAAACTCCCTTGCATCTACACTACCACCAAGTACGCACTGCATTTCTGAAGCTGTCGGTATCTATACTTGGTTTCAGCTTTAAAGACCGACGAACAAGCAGAAAGAAGGAAACTCTCCTTCCATTCCTTCTTTCCATTAGAGAAAGGGAGAGACCTTCCTCCTTTCTGTGGGGAATAGCTCGGAGACCTGCTCATGTGGGGAGAGGAGGAGAGACGAGAGCGAGAGGGAATGAAGAGAAGGAAACTGGGAGCCGGTTTTCTGCCCGGCAGAAGACAATTCTGTAGGTCGGTCTTTAAGTCCAGACGCAGCGACGCTACGAGATAATAGGGAGTTTTCGTAGATCGTTTTTGCCGCCCCGCAACGCTCTCCGCAACCCGCTACGATACCCGGAACTCTAGAGCCAAGGCCATCGCGCAGACGCCGATGGCCGATGGCAAGCGCAAGTCCCTAGGCCTTTTCTGAGACACGACGAACATTATGATGGTGCGCTTTTGATGTTGCTTGATTCGTCCCATCAGCTGGTTGCGTCGGTTGCGTCTGGACTTGAGGCTTATTCACACTTTTGCGGCTTCTTAGGACCGAATGCCTTAAAACATCTTAAAATGCCTCACAAAAGGACACACTGGCACTCTGGCGTCATCTTTTGCGGTGACCCTGGAACTGTATTTGACTAGAGCGAAGGCTTCGCGGTATTTTCGGCGTCAAATATACATACTACTTATGAGAAATGGTTGTTTTTAACAATGACAAGAGATTTTCAAGCCAAGAAAGAAAGAATGATGTACGAAAAAAATAGAAATATACGGACCGCCACGTGTTCCACGGCGGCCACCCGATAGATGGCGCCAGTATGTTCTCTCGTCGTACGAGGTTTTCAAAGGTTTCAAAGTACACGTTATTATAAAGTAGAAAGTTTGTAGACATACCTTTAAGGTGAAACGAAGTATATAAGAGACTCATCTTCTTCATGGTCTCAAGAACCTAAATCCCTTAGGGAAGCGTGAGCTGTCACACAAAAACTACCAGAGGGTGTATTTTGTTTTAGTTCGGGGTTGGCCAGTAATGTCTGATTCCTGAACTAACTCAGGAACCTTCTTTTTCGCAGAAAAAATTACGTAATATAGTTCACTGATATCCGATATATTCAAGATATATGTGTTATATCACGAAACAAAACCCTAGTACAGGGGAGCTTTTTTTTTTAATCATCATTGAACCATTTCTATCCACTGCTCTTTGCCTCAGTGACCTTTATGTCCGACGTCACGCAGGGCCTCCAGGTGGCATCTGGGGCGACCCCGACACCAGGCTCAACAGTGGGACCAGGTATACGGATGACCAAGACGTCTTAGAAAACAAGGACGAAGGTGAGATTATTTTTGTCTGAGAGATCTGTAATGAAAAGAAAAAAACGTTCCGCGGCTGTTTTGCCGCATAATGAAATGACATTATTACATTATTTAACAAAAAAGAATTCAAAAACGAATCACCGTATATTCAAAGGTTATGCCCTTTTAGTGTCGCAGTTACTCCCCAAAATGGCGGAACCTGCCCCCCATGTTCCCTGTCATAGTGGCATTGCTGTCCACCAAATGCAGGAAAGTAACTTACTGTTAAAAAGAAGCCGTTGTAAGCATCTTCTCTGGTTGCCCGAATCGGTAAACTTCGTTCCTGAGGCTCTGTTACTAGGCGAGAAAATGTTGACTAGGTGGAAAAAACGCTCCTATTAACATAGAAACACGTGAGTCCTATAAGGGCTCGATGCAACGAAATAACTCAGTGACTGCATCGCATCCGTTGTCACCTTGTCACTGGCATCACTCACAGAGAGTCATGCCCGTTACTCATCCTAAAAAGCAAAGTATTCCTTTCTAAGAGTGTGTATCATTCCTCTGTATTGCGTCTAAGCTGTTAGTCTTCTTCATCAGTACTGACATTTGACACGACTTCGTACCAGTCTGCCCACTCTGAAGTCTCGTCGTAACAGGGTACCATACGGAACCTTCTTTCTTGATCCAGACATCAGCTACCTTTGTCGTATTTTAGCTAGCCCGCTTTGCGTCCAGTATCGACAAGTAAACAATTTGACAGCTAGCGGATTCATGATTCCTATTCATGTGGTTTGTCAAGCCTCCCACCACATTGATAGCAGAAGGCTTTATCTGCGCAAGCGCAGTGCCGACAGCAGCGCCACCGCAGTGGCCTGACGTAAGAGCGTTGAGTTGGTCTATACTACCATATACTGTCGAAGCTGGTTATAACGAAGTCAACGGGAATCGGAAAACACTTCGCTGTTGCCGCTATTTCGTTATAACCGACTTCGTCATAACCGGTCTCGACAGTAGTCTGTTCCAACAAGCCCCCCCCCCTTCCAAGTCCTCCCCTCTTTCCATCTTAGCAGAGCAAATCGTGGAGAGTAGACGAGTAGAGAGGAGGAAACCACCAGTCATGGCGAGCAGAGAGCTTTGTGGGAGGAGCTTGTCCTATGCATATTTTATGTTGCAACATACTTTACACAACTTTATAGTGTTTATCACTATAGGGTTCCGTGTTTCCGGTAAATACGGGTAAACTTCGATGGACAACCCCCGGAGTGGTTTACTCGGAATCAGGAGAAACCGGAAAAACCCGAATTGGACCTGCCTTTGAATAAGGAAATCACCGTGTATGGGAGAAAAAAAAAATGTAGCTTTTTTTTTTTCATTTTTAAGAGCCTCAACAAAACCCTTACTAACTGTCCTCGATGTTTATATTTTTTTTCTTAATTTAGTGCATACTACAGACCACATGGTTCTTTGGGAACCACGTCACTTGTCTCATCTCCCTCTGTTCGCGGTGCCGGGATGACGTTTTTCGAGTACTTGGGTCACGGACGTGAGTTCGATAGACCCCCGAAGGAAAAAGGACACCCGGGGCGGGAGGGGGGGGTGGGGGGAGGGGGGGGGGGGGGTGGGGCGGGGGGGAGTCATTTGGGGTCAAACCTTTATAAATAAGCAGCTGTTTTATAACATTAGCCCCAATAAACCACGATATCTTGTCTGGCATAGAAACTAAACACCGAAAAACACCGGCTCCGAAAAGACCCTTCGATCGTTTGAAGAAAAATAAACTTCCAAAACACGGAACCATATTTATAACCCAGGCCAAAAATAGTGAGTCGCAGGGTTGTGGTCACACGTGTGGCGTGGACGTAGAAGAAAGATACTGCATGCCTAGAACATGTTCCACAGCCCATAGTAGACAAAAGATGACAGGGCTTAGAAGGCTCAACACAAAGTTACCGGTCAGGGCGCTTAGAGTCCTGCCGACCTTCTGTTTTTTCCCTAGACGAAGTCCAGGACTGCTCGAGCGCTCGCCGAAAGGCTCTGGAGGCCCACCGCCAGGCTCCCAAGGGCAGGATCTACGTCCCGGAGTGCGGCAGCGACGGCACGTACGCCGAGGCCCAGTGTCACACGGGCTACTGCTGGTGCGTCAATCAGCGCACCGGAAGACCCATCCGAGGCATCGCCACCCTCGGCGTGAAGCCCGACTGCGCCGCCGCCAGGCTACTCGCCAGGTCGTTCAAAGGTAAGCAAACAGGACCGACGGAAACGCCTACGAGGAACACCTCGAAGACGTTTTCCCACCCTAGTTACTGACAGAATGAGAGCGGCAGGCAGGTTTTTTTCTTTCAGTTGTCTCCCCCTCCATGCTTGAGACTTCGGCGTCTCGCGACCTCCGAGCATGCACGCGCAGCCAGGGCACGACGGAAAGCGACGAGATTTTTACAAAATATCCAAAAAATACCTCGCCAACACATAAACATCGCCCTTACATAACCGTGTAATATTTCATGCATGTTATGCAACTGATTTCGACCGATTTTCGTTTTTCATTAAAATAAAAGTGTTTTATACACATACCCAACGTTGCAAGAACCTGTGCTATGGTGAGAGATTGTTAGTCCTCTCAATTGACTGGAAGTTCGCGGAAACGTAACACGCAGAAACGCTCCCTTTCGACGCTTTTAGAAAAAGGATATTGTAACGGACAAGGAAAAGGAAGAAAAGGAGGAGAAGAAGAGGAGGTCGGGTGGAGAACTGGGGACTGGATTCTGGGTTGCCCGTTTAGCCCAGGAGCTGAGACGCCCGCAACATTTGGTGGCAGCGGTGGGATTACGAAATAGCAATCCAATCAGAGGCAAGTGGCGTGATCTCAACTTCCGCGGCGATGCAAATCACGGAGCGGTTAGCAAATCTGCTCGCCGAAAGGAGTGCTACGGACATTGTGAACCTGTTTGGAACCCTCGACAATTGCCTCGCAACCCGTCTGGCTCTGCTGGAAACTGCGGTCGAACGTCAGGTTGCCGATGTAGGGCAACGCCTCAATGATGGCCTTTCGTCCATGGAATCTCGGATTCGACTGCCTGTGCACCACGGACTGCCACTCAAACTGCCGACATTCGATGGGCAGTCGTCTTGGCAAGCCTTCATCATCCAGTTCGAAACGGTTGCAGACTATTACGGGTTCGACTCAACGTCCAGAGCTCGTGCAATGGTGGCCCAGTTGAGGGGGGACGCTGCTGAATGTTTGGAGAGCATGTCTGCAACAAGTCGTTCCTCATATCAGCTACTCATAGAAGCACTAAAGTCCCGCTTTGGTGATGAACATCTCCAGCAATTTCACCTGACTACTTTGAAGCAACACCGCCAAGGCACGGACACACTCCAGGAGCTAGCTGACATAATCCAGCGGATGGCGAGAAGAGCGCTCGTCGGTTGTACGGAAGTCGACATGGAGCAGATAGCAACCACTGCTTTCATCGACGCAATCGAAGACACCGACATTCAGCTTCTTGTGCGACTCGCCCACCCAACCACGACTCGTGCAGCACTGGCTCGTGCACTCGAAGTTCAAGCAGCCAACAAAGCAATGGACATGGTGTCGACATCTGGAATCCAGCTTCCGAGGCTGGCTCAACGATCTTCACCGGTACGTTCAAGTAAACGTCGTTGCTTCACGTGTGGTGACATTGGGCACTTAGCTCGATCCTGCCCAAATCACTTGGCCCCGTGCAAAACGCAACCTATACCAACGCCAAACGTTTCAAGTGACAGTGAGCATGGCAAGGTTGAGTCTCATGTAGTGCATCATGTTCCTCTGGTGACAACGCCACTGCGCACCTCACCAACGCCATGTCTTTCAGTTCATATTGATGAGTTGGGACAACATGTGAATGCTATCGTGGACACCGGAGCTGCAGTAAGTCTAATTGATTATGCACTACTGCAATCAGCGAAGTGTACCACGCCCAAAACACTTCCTGGTACCGTCTGTCTTATATCAGCCGACGGTTCTACAATCGAACAAGAAGGGCAGATCTCGTTGACTATAGAAACCTTAGGAACAACAGTCAACCTCCCCTTTGTAATTGTGCGCAAGTTACAATGGTCAATGATACTCGACCGTGACTGGTGTTCAAACGTCCAGCTCTCTTTATCGTTTCGAGGAGGTGAACATTGTCAGCCCTACCAACTTTGAGTATTGGCGATCAGTCCAGTTGGTCTGCGACAGAGTTGCCCCAAGGAGATAGCGGGGGAAGCAAAGAAGCAACTTCCTGGAATTTTGAGAGCTTATTCGATGGATTTGTCCTAGCGTGGTCCAGCTTGAAAAACCTGACGAAGTCCGCTGCAGCCCAAGTATGTTCTACCGTCGCAACTGCTACGACATTTGTGTCTACACTAATGGCACCGATGGTCAATCGAAAACCACAGAAGGTGTTCCGTATGGTTGCAGCATCGGACATTGTTGTACCTAAGTTATCTGCAGTTTGGGCTACAGCAATAATTCCAGGTTCAATGACGTCAAGAGATATCCTAGTTGAATCACTGCTACAATCTCGTCCTGGGACGGAGTTTGCTATACCTCGCTGCCTTGTTTCCTGCGAGAAGGGGAGTTTAATGCTTCCAGTTTTAAACCTGACGAATGGTGACCTGCTCCTGAAATCCGGTAAAGACTTCGGACCTGTGACATTTGCCCTCTCACATGCCACTGTCGCGACAATTAGTGCGGCACCAACGACGTCTTCCCCACAAGATTGTCTTGAAAAAGCTGGTGATATTTCATGGTCAGAATTTAATTTCGGCAACAACTTAACAGAACAACAAAAGGCACAGATACAAGAACTGCTCTGGGACTTTCGGCAGTGCATTGCTATTACACCAAAAGAGCTAGGGTGCACACCACTTGTGTGCCACAGCATCAATACTGGTGATCACGCTCCAGTACATCACAATCCAAGACGTGTTTCGATGAGAGAACGGGAGGAGATAAGCCGCCAGGTAGACGACATGCTTCAAAGGGACATTATAACTAGCTCCAACAGTCCTTGGTCGTCGCCAGTTGTCCTGGTTAGGAAAAAAGACGGCTCTACAAGATTCTGCGTGGACTACCGGAAACTGAACAGCATAACAAAACCAGACGTTTATCCTTTGCCACGACTTGACGATGCCCTTGATCGCCTTCATGGTGCCAGCTACTTTACTACTCTGGATCTCATGTCCGGATATTGGCAAGTGGAGCTGGAGCCGAAAGATTCCGAAAAAACTGCCTTTGTAACTCCTGACGGATTGTTCCAGTTCAACCGTCTTCCATTCGGACTCTGCAATGCACCTGCGACCTTCCAACGCCTCATGGATAGGGTGCTTGGACACCTGAAGTGGACGATGGCGTTAGTTTATCTTGATGATGTCATTGTATACGCTGACACCTTTGAAGAACACCAGCACCGTCTGCGTCTAGTGCTGAATGCCCTCACCAATGCGCATCTTCGTCTGAAACCATCGAAATGCTTCTTCGGATGCGACACAGTCATTTACTTAGGGCATGTTGTCAGCAAAGAGGGTATTCGCCCGGATCCAATCAAGCTGGCAGCGCTAGCCAATATTCCTGAGCCCACTACCACGAAGCAGTTGAAAAGCTTTTTAGGCTTTGCGTCCTATTTTCGTCGATTTGTAAGAAACTTCTCTCTCAGAGCTGCTCCACTGACTGAGCTTCTTAAAAAAGACACCAAGTGGCGTTGGTGCGCAAAAGAACAAGCTTCTTTTGCTGATATCAAAAGAGCACTTCTTGAACCACCAACCCTGGCTCATTTTTCAGAAGAAGCACCGACGTTCATTCACACTGATGCCAGTGGCGAAGGGCTTGGCGCTGTTCTTCTCCAGAGGGACAGTGCAGGAGTAGAACATCCCGTCATATACGCAAGCCGCAAACTCAGCGAACCGGAAAGTCGATGTCATTCTTCAGAACTCGAGTGCCTCGCTGTTGTTTGGGCAGTGGAAAAGTTCCGTCCCTACATCTACGGAAAGCATTTTACAGTCGTGACAGATAACTCTGCTCTCCGTTGGCTTCAGTCAAAAAACGATCTAACTCCGAAATTGACTCGGTGGGCAATGAAACTGCAAGAGTTGGACTTCTCGGTCGTTCATAGAAGTGGGAAACAGCACCAAGACGCCGACTTCCTCTCACGGCACCCCATCGAAGACGCCAGAGTTGCTCCTGTACTCGCACTCTTAGATTTGCAGTCGGCGCAAGCAGAGGAATGTGACACATTCAACATTATCCAGTTGCTTTCTGACGAAGTGAACGGGAGACCGCGACTTTCAGAACGTCGCTTACGGCGTCTACGAACGTACTACCAGCTTCGGGACGGTCTGCTGTGTCATCGAGCACATCCCTCAGGAGCGTGGCTTCCCGTAGTTCCCCCCAAAATGCGTCGGAACGTTCTTGAGATGTGCCATGATGCTCCAACTGCGGGTCATCTCGGGCAACACCGGACGCTCGACAAAGTCGCCAAGAGATTTTGGTGGCCGCACCTCAGGACGGACGTCCGACAGTACGTCGCGTCTTGCGCAACATGCCAACTGCGGAAAACACCACCGCACCCGGCGAAGACCGAGCTACAGCAAATACCACCTCCAGGCAGCCCGTTTGAGGTAGTTGGAATTGATCACCTGGGGCCGTTTCCAAGATCTGATGATGGAAACAGGTACGTCATTGTCGCAACGGACTACCTGACAAAGTGGGTCGAAGTGGAGGCAGTCCCGGATACTTCAGCTGTGCATCTCGTCACCTTCGTCAACAAACACCTTGTATTGAGGCATGGTACACCCCGCCTGATAATATCTGACAGGGGAACGTCATTTATGTCCCGTACTTTCGGATGTGCTTTGCGAGATTACGGAATCGAACATGCGGCCGCTTCACCCTACCATCCTCAAACGAATGGCCTAGTAGAGCGTACCAACCGCAGCAATGGAGATATATTAGCTGCGTTCGTCAATAAATCTCACAAGAACTGGGACATGTTCATTGGTACAGCGGCGTTCGCTTTGAACACTTCACAACAGGAAGTGACCGCCAAATCTCCATTTGAGCTTGTTTACGGAAGACTCCCGACGCTTCCGCAGGAATCATCGATGGGCGCTGCGTGGACCCGTCGGGCGCGAGAGTATGAAGAGAACTTCGCTGAACGACTAAGTGAAGCCAGAAAACTGGCTCGGCTGGCAATTCTAAATAAGCAATCAAAGTTGGCCGAACGTCACAATAGAGACACCTCATTGCCGTCGTTTTCACCAGGTGATGTGGTGCTTCTTCGAAGGCACCTGAGACGTCCACAGCACTCGGAAAAGCTTTTGCCCAGATACTGTGGACCTTTCAAGATCAGCAGGCAACTTGGACCCGTAACGTACCGTCTCGAAAACCTTGACACCCTGCCTCAGCGTGGGCGACGCCGCACTTTGACAGCCCATTCAAGCCATCTGAAACTTTATGTCACACGTGGTGACTATCTTAGCATCGTCGGGGACGGACTTCCAAACAGGGAGGGGCGAGTGTAACGGACAAGGAAAAGGAAGAAAAGGAGGAGAAGAAGAGGAGGTCGGGTGGAGAACTGGGGACTGGATTCTGGGTTGCCCGTTTAGCCCAGGAGCTGAGACGCCCGCAACAATATATAAGAAGCGCAATTGGCTCGCATCGCTACAACCGTCTCTGAAAGTTGCGAGTAGAAGTGCATCCTTTGGTTCGAGACGGGCAAAAGGAAAATTTACGAGGTCGCAAGAAGCGGTTGCTTTCGTAACTCGCCAACTGCGTCGAGCGAGACCCCCTGTGGTAAAGGATTTGACAGCACTAGGCGACCTTGCTTCATTAGCTAACCCGTGCCTGTCGGAGGCCACTATACCTAGAAGGTATTCCATGGGTGCAAGTGCGAGCCCAAGGCTTTCTCCCCCCCCCCCCCTCCTTCCCCCTACCGCCGTAATCTTTACTGCGTCCCCATTTGCTTACGCGCCCACTTTAGATAAGTATGCGGAACTGACACCATGGGGGGGGGGGGGGGGGGGGGGGGGGGGCTGCAAAGGTATATATACATTGTGCCTTGACGCATGTGATGCTAGACTGATATTGACTTGTTGTCTCGAGAGCCGTCGCGGCGTCGCGTGACGAATAGTTGCAGACAGCGCGTCCCCGTGACCCGCCCGCACTTGTGTATAATCGCGACCGGGTTGGCGCTTGTGCACGCTCTGCCTTTCCTTTTTATTGGGGGTGTGATGAACGCAAAAAGCGAACAAGGAGAAAAACGTCAACGAAAAAGGACAATGTTTACTCTCCTCCCGCAATACGCTTCGCTAAGTCGTTTGATGGCTTCGTTCGATTTGTAATGCGTGTAATTTCTCAACAATAACACGTCGTCCGAAATCGTAAGCATGTTTTCAAACCTTGATTATGTCTGCATTTCAGACTGCATCTGGATCTCTTACATTGTAACTAAACATGGTTTTTTGTTTTTGTCTTTTAGTTTGATTTAGGAAGCTCTATGTTCAAAACCCCCCTTCCTGGGCAGAGCACTATGCAGCGTGGCAACATCCTCCAATAGTACACTCACTGCCTCACACTCTAGATAAAATTAATAACTTTAGATTTGAAAACATAGTAGTTCAAGACCGTTCACGAATGCCCTCAAAATCTTTCATGCGGAGAAAGAAAGAGAGAGAGAGAGAACTTTTTATCAGGATTTATGCAAAATGACGAATAAAAATATGTCCGTCATTGCGGACTGACAGTAGCAATCATTGTTCAAAGTCAAGGATCCGTATCAATCAAACCACGCGTTGTGCCCCAAATAGAAATTTTCTCTCTCTCTTTTTGTGGTAAGTGTCAACGAGACATCCTTAGTGTCACCAAGCAGCTCGACGTGTCGCTACAGCGATTAGTGTTAGCTGGGTAGTCCCCTATGTTCAAAATCTTCCAGGTAATGAGCTAATGATAAATGTGCATACACATTTGCTGCATCAATTCCAAACTATTACGTAACCTTACCAAACGCTAAAGCTCTTCATCATACCTGCTTCAAGCACCGTCGAATAAATATTTCTCCCATTAGGATTTCGTTCCGCTATACTTGTTTAAGCCACGAGAACCGTAGTCAAAAGAAGTTCGGTGCCTCGCGGAACGTTACTAGAAAGTTTGAGGGAACCGTTTTTGCACACCCGATACGGTATACAATGGGCCCTCCGGTACCAACTGCGCATGCGCTACAGCAGAAGACTCGCACATGCGCAATCGTACCGCATCGGATGTGCAAACACGGCTCCCGATTAAAACTCTCTACTAATCTCTTCGTTTATGTGGCATATTAAGATAAGAACAGGTGCATTTGAGATCAAATTGAGTCTAGTAGCGTTGACGAATGGGCTCGTTCGTAGTTCATTTTAACGGGTAACAAAAAGCGCAGGGAGACAGAGAGAGAACAATACGAGAGGCAAAACAGCGCCGTGTTTGTTTTCCGTCTTCTACTCTGTTCGTGTCCATGCGCTGTTTCTTACCCGTTAAAAAAAAAAAGAAAAAAAAAAGCTTTGGCATTAAAAGGCACTATTGCGGACATTTTCAACTGCAACTGTCCCTCATGCTTTCTATTTTTTTTTTTCTTACTTGCTGGTTTTTAAACAAAGCTTCGGTCCCAACTGTTTGATGAAACGCGAAGCTTAGGTCCCATTCTCTGAACACATGACAAATTGAGAGATAATGAAAAGTTGTGGGGATTGCAGACGCAGGAAAAGGCCAGATCGGGTGCCGCAGCTCATATTGTCCCCGAGGGTGCATTTTTCGAATGCCAAATGCATAGTTTCCCTTCTCTATTTTCTTTCTCCCCTCTCTCTCTCTCTCTCTCTCTCTCTCTCTCCCTTTTTTCCTCTTTCTCTCTTTCTCGGACCATCTAATTTTGAAAGAACTACTTCGCCTAGCAAATGAATTATTCGTCAGACTTTTTTTGTTTAATGTGGTAAAGGTTATTGAAGGACAAAAAACAAACACTGCTAGGCAACAAGACAAATAGACCTTGTAAACACGTCGCCAAGTAGTCATTAAAAAAAAAGAGCCAAAAATCTGATTTGACCTAATCGTCAGCGAACACCGCGCAATTTCAAAGCTTCTCCTGGCACGGGAGGCGAAGTAGGAGATTATGTCACGTGAAACCGTTGGCTCCGGTTGCGTCATTCGGCCGAGCCGAGGTCGCCTGCCGCCGACCTTTTTCTGGCCCGGTATCTTTCCAGGGGCCCGACATCAAAAATGGCGAGGGGGGAGGCGCGACGGCACGTGCTGCTACTTGCTGCTAGGCTCCATTTCATTTTGTCGATGGAGCGCCGCTACATTACAAGCCATCCCAACCAATCCAGTGCTGGGAACGAAACCACGTGACCACGCGCTCGGCACGTCACTGCACCCCTTTCAAAACTCACGTGATACAACAAAAAAAAATATTTAGACGTTCGTGTTTAGACTGCGTAAGGTCCGTCTGCCTTAGAGGTGTGGCGACACCGGTTTACGCTGTATAGATGAGAAACCAAGCCAGTGCAGTAAGACTGCTAGCCTGTGCTATTTCACGTGCATCACGCAGTAGTGATTACACGATCTCACGCCGGCGCGATGCTCAACCATATCGAAACGGGCGGGAGGGGGGACTGAATCCAGGATCCCTAGCTGGGTTCTGCAGCGTGAGCTTTCGCTCCACGTGCTGCTCCTATAGTCGCGGTGCGCCGACTCACGCGGTCACCGCTTCCCCACGTGACGCTCACGCGGGGATTTGATTGGGTCACGATGGCTCGTAGCCTCTTCCGCGGTCCGTCCTATAAGATGGAACGAAGTACACACGGTGTCGTACGTTTTCTCCGAGCGAAACCGGTCTTACGCGAACGTGTCGTCGTCGTCTCCCTTCGCAGGAATGCGGGCCAGGCGTGCGGCACGTAGCGGCGGAGAAAGAAAACAACAAAAAAACATCTCGTTAGCCGGTGGTTATGGCTAGTTCGTCGCTCCCCGCGTTGCGTCCAGATGGCGCTAGCGAAAGTATGTCTCTTAGAGTACGCTCAAATTGGTTTTTGTGTCCGCTTATAGCCAGCCGGCAGCAGAGAGGCTGTGCCAGCAGAGTGAGAGCCCACGGTTATATACCCTGTCTCGTTGTAACGTGACACAGGGTGAACGATAAGCCCCACATTGCGTACAGACGGCTTCGATATGCGCTACATATTCGCCCTTTTCTGTTTGGCCATAAACTCAGTGGCGCCATCTACTCGGTAGCCCTGTCACACGTCCGGTCCGGGTATATTTTTTGTTTAATTTTTACGCATCATTATTTAACCGTAAGAGTGAATTATGTGTAAGAGCGGCATAATCGACTGTTCTCCGATAATAGCGCGTAGATTTAATCTCGCAAACACTGTGAAGCCCGCCGTCTATAGACCCTTTTCATGTTTACAAACGTGAACTGCCTCCTGCGTCCCAAGCAACTTCCGGTCGCTCCGTCTTTGAAAGTATGTCGAGCTTGCCTATGTCGCCAGTGCTAGAAAGCATAAACGCTACACGCACATCAAAGTTGGAGATTTAACGAGGGCCCTCGGCTGGTCAATTTAACGTCTTGGAGGAGGCAAGTTGGTTTACAAGAGTATTCGAAAATATTTATCATATCTGGGGGTTCTTCGTTCTTTTGGCGTTCACCTGGAGAATTGGTGGTTAAACGTTTCATCAACATTTCAAACAGCGGTGTTAGGGTGGGCTTTGTTCATACGTTTTATGAACCGGAAGTTCTCTGGGACGTCAAAGACTAGAACAACTCCTGGTGGCGTTTGCCATGAAAAGGGTCTATACACCAACTCATGTTTACAAACAAACAGGAGCGCCCCTAGCGGACGCCACCGGCGCCGCGCATGCGCGATGGGGGTGTGGGCAAGAAGCTCGCCGTCGTCCATAAACAAACCATTGAAATCCGATGTTGTCGACGCCGGTGTGAGTCCCCCTGCCCTTTTTCGCGTTCGAATTGTTGATTCTACGTCTTTCTGACTTGAGCGGCGTCAGGGAAATTGCCGAGGCTCGTTACACCGCAAAACTTCGCGTGAATAATGTGACATGTGGCGATTCATTCCGCGTGGACGCCGCAGTATGTACGCTAAAGCCTGATTCGCATGATGAGATTTCGCTCGCAATTTTCAGTCGCGACGCCGCTCGGGCTGCAAAAGCGTGAACCGTAGCTGAGATGGTCGACGTCGATACTGAAAATCACAAGCAGAATCGGACCAAGTGAATTAGGCATAACAAGTCGGTGATGGTCACGGGTAACAATGATCAACATCTTCTTGTATCTACTGTTTACATCGAGTCTGCTTACCAACCTTCAAATTTAAATCTTTTGAGGCCTGCACTTACTTCTTATCGCAAGTTCCGGGCCAACATTTGGTCTACGGGCCGTTTGAAACGTTTGAAAGAGCAGACGACAGTTCGAACGATCGGGGGGCCGTTTGAACTTGAAGACGCACATGAACGTAGTCCGCAGGTGGTCCGCACAACTTGACGGTTTTCTGGCGTTCATGTTGGAACAAAACAAATAAATCTGATGACCACAAGTATCCATGAATTCAACCCAAAGTGCTTCCCGCCCAAGCAATCGTTGTCCGACGGCTTCTGCTTTTTCCTTTTCACGGCACATATCCAGATTCTCGGACGAACCGAGCACGTGAAAACTGACCTTCAAACCTTTCTCGACACTCTTGGTACGGCCCCAGTCGCGGCGTTTTGACGAGAAGGCAGGTTTTTGTCTGGTTCCTTTCAAAACAATGCAGGAATACACGTCTGGCATGGGGACTTCTGCCCACAGCCCCAGACCGGAAGTGCGACCGACGCGCCACCACCGCGCCATGACGTCACAGAGTTGAGTTCGTGTATAGTTCGGAAGCGAAGGGGTTTGAGGGATGGATGGATGGATGGATGAATACGGCTGAGCCCTTTGGATCGGGCGGTAGCTTACGCCACCTAGCCATTTTGTCTTACCCTTTAAGCTTAGAATATTTAAATGTGAAAACTATATTCACTCCGTACTGAAAAGAAAGTGAGGCTATAAATCCCCCTTGCCATCAGTTAATTGCAGTCAGCTATTTGCACACTGGCGCCACCACGTTTCAACTCACGCGCGAAAGACCGAATACCAGCGCAATGCACACATATTGGAGCATGACGCAGCGAAAAGCCTGATACTTATTCGCAGAAAAAAACGCACTCCGGTGATACTTAGTCTCGCTCCAATTGGCCTACCAGGGCCGTAGCCTCCGCCCTACTGGCACGCAATGCGATCACGGCTTCCTGACTTACCCATATTTCTAGCTTCAAACACTAGGCGAAGCGGCGCCACCAGAGTAAAAGCTCACGTTTCAACGATGCACACGCCACTCCCAGGCATACCCAATAAGCAGTCTGCTTTCAAAATGGCATCCCCGGTTTCCGCCGCGGAAGAGCAATTTGGGGAGCTCACGGGACTGGTCTGACGTTAAACCTTCTTACACCGTAAATGGTGTAAATCAACTTGTTTTCGGGCTAACATCCTAAGGGTGTTACAGGGGAAGCCTTACGATGCCAATGAACAGAAGAAAAGTAGTATGCTAGCGTCTTAGAAGCATTCTGGGGAACATTTTTCACGAGCAGAAAGTTACAAGCAACAAGCATCACATTCAATTCTCGCATGCACAGAAACAATAAATACAGACACAAAGAATCACGGACGCAAGAGGAATCACGACACATGGTGACTCCTCCACCGCCTTATATACTCGATAATTCCAAGATTAATCACATTTGCAGGTGACCGACTTCTTACTTCCAAAGGTCAGGCTATGATACCTAATTGTCGTCAATTTTTTTTTTTTTTTTTTTTCAAAATGTATGATATTTTTATGTTAAAGGAATACATCTCCAAGTGGGAAAACATTGATATGGGCAATTATTATTCGAGATCGTCACTAAAACAGCCTCGGCTAAAGCGAGTGTCAGTGCGGCGAACGCCCTTTAAAAGGGGTGTCTTCCTCGCTTTAGCGCCCTTTTTGAGATCCTTTATACACCCTTCAAGGATGAAAGGGGTTCAATGCACCGACACTAAATTACGATTGAAGAGGGTGCACTAGATTGAAAGAAGGGTGTTGAAAGGGAATAGACTCGTGCATAGGTCTCTGAAAGGGTGTTATTTTACACCCTGAAGCCGTAGTCACGCTTCTCATACATCATATACAAAAGACACTGTGTTTGCTGCAGACATGACGACAGAATTATGTGCGGACACGCGTCATGCAAGTTCGAATCATGTTTGCTGCATACATTTTATGCTTCGAACATGCCTGCGGACAGTTCTTTTACATTAGATAGTTTTAGGGAACCGTTTTTGCACGTCCGATACGGTACGATCGGCTCTCCGGTATACGAACTCAGCATGTGATACGGCAGAAGACTCGCACATCCGCAGTTCGTACCGGAGGGCCCGTCGTACCGTATCGGATGTGCAAAAACGGTTCCCTAAAACTCCCTACTAAAGAGTTTTAGGGAACCGAAGTGCGCATATGCGAATCTTCTGTGGTAGCGCATGCGCAGTTCGTACCGGAGGGCCCGTCGCACCGTACCGGATGTGCAAAAACGGTTCCCTAAAACTCCCTACTATAGAGTTTTAGGGAACCGAAGTGCGCATATGCGAATCTTCTGTGGTAGCGCATGCGCAATTCGAACCGGAGGGCCCATCGTACCGTATCGGATGTGAAAAAACGGTTCCCTAAAACTCCCTACTAAAGAGTTTTAGGGAACCGAAGTGCGCATATGCGAATCTTCTGTGGTAGCGCATGCGCAGTTCGTACCGGAGGGCCCGTCGCACCGTACCGGATGTGCAAAAACGGTTCCCTAAAACTCCCTACTAGGGAGTTTTAGGGAACCGAAGTGCGCATATGCGAATTTTTGTGGTAGCGCATGCGCAGTTCGAACGGGAGGGCCCGTCGTACCATATCGGATGTGCAAAAACGGTTCCCTAAAACTCCCTACTAGGGAGTTTTAGGGAACCGAAGTGCGCAAATGCGAATCTTCTGTGGTAGCGCATGCGCAGTTCGTACCGGAGGGCCCGTCGCACCGTACCGGATGTGCAAAAACGGTTCCCTAAAACTCCCTACTAGGGAGTTTTAGGGAACCGAAGTGCGCATATGCGAATCTTCTGTGGTAGCGCATGCGCAGTTCGGACCGGAGGACCCATCGTACCGTACCGGCTGTGCAAAAACGGTTCACGTTCACTAAAACTCTCTGTTATCGATGTGACCATACCGTCGTACAAGGAAGGAACACACTTCAGACAGTATGAAACTAGAGAGACTTAATTTTGCGGCTTAAATGCCAAAATGTTATGGAGCCGGTTACTATGAACTTAGGATTTTGCATTTTCATGTTGCTTTATTATGAAAAATTGTAATTTGCAAAAGTTGATAAACGTGGAAAAAAATTCATACATTTTTTTCTTGCCTGAAGTTTCCATATTTTCTTAAATTTCGTTTCATGCATTCCACCAGAAAAATAGGTGGTTATCAACACCATTTCTCAGCTATAGATTCATTGAGCAGATTCCATGCAAAGCTATGCTTTACTTCGTTCTGGGGGTATAGTACCTCACGAATATGGTTCACAGGGCTGGTACCTTGCGTGGCCTCCTTTTATATGGCTACAAACACCACCTGTAAATATCATGCCGATTGAGTGAGCGGTTCAAAAGTTGACACTCCCGGGTAGTGTCCCTCCTTTAGAGCGTAAAATTCCTCAGTGTACTGCATCACGCAGAGGGATTTACTTGAAAGCCCATCCAACCAACACCACACTCTCAAAATTAGGGGGTGTAGTACTTACACCCCTTTCCCCATATTGATATAGAACACCCCAAAACTACATTTCGACGTTCTGTCCACTGACGTCAAACTGACGCTACTAACTAACTACTACGAGCGGCTCGATGGCTGCGTGATATCACTTGCTAAATAGAAAACGTTACGTAACAAAGACTTCAAAAAAACAAACACAGGTTTTGCAGCGTGGCCGACAAAACCTCGAGTGTTTTCCCGTAGTCTTTAATGCGTACATTAGCTATATTAATACGCTGTATCGCGCGACCATCAGGCCGCTAGCGAAAGTTGCTACAGTCGGTTTGACGGCGGTGGACCGAACGTCGAATTTTAGTTTTGGGGTATTATATATGGGGCAAGAGGTGTAAGGACTACACCCCCTATTTCGGAGAGTGCATCAAGAAGACAAAGCGTTCGCCTTTGCTCCCCAAACGTCGTCGCTAGGTGGCGCTCCTCGATTTTCACCATCGGATGCAAGCGAAGGCACTGGTCGGACTTAATGTGAAACGAAGTATGGCCAAAGGCCAGAAGGTATAAACGCTCGTTTTGGTTTCCATTTTTGTTTTCGCGGGTGGAGGATGATTTCTCCAGCGCTTTGTGTCCATCAGAACTTGACTTCAGGTAGCTGTCGTGACGTCCTCATATTACCACTCACATGGCCTACTGTCTGGAATCTTAGTCACGTGCACTGACGACCTTGCCTTCATTAGACTTCGTGAATCCTTCTTCACCCCCCCCCCCCCCCCTCCTCCAGTCTCCTCTCAAATGGTCTCCCGGTCCCGGTATTTATCATAACCATTAGGACCTAATGACAAAATGGCTGGAAGGTTCCGTTCCTGTTTTGCCTCTTCAACCGAGCGAAAAGTAAATACTCAACGTTCAATTTGCAAAGCGATGGAAGCGTCATGGGTATGCAACCAGGCCGCGATACTGAGTGTTCTACGTCACCTAAAGAAGGTCAACGCGGAGTACGCGTTCCAGACGATTGCGCGCTGCGTTAGCGTTTTCTAGTGACACTTTCTCGTGTCGCTGGAAACCCGTTGTGTGAGCCAAAGAAACCGTTCCACGTTAACAAACAGTCATATATCACAGTGGTATCAACATTCAATATCAGGAACAAGTGTTCGGGCATGCGTCCTTGCCGCATCAGAATATACTCTTAATCTGGATCCACATACGTTCCCGTTAAATTTAACGTTCCACATATTCTCTCTCAAGAACGAGTTAAATTCATCTGTGAATCAAAAATTATATATGAAACGCCGTTTGTTTGTTTTTTTTTGCTTCATTTTTCCTTTTTATTTTTGATTTGGAATACGTAAGTGGTACTTCGATTAATCATTCAACTTAACGTGTCGTTTAAATTACACTGTTCCAATTAAGCGCCAACCTGCTCCACCTGAAACTTTCCAAAAAATCATTTCATTTACACTTATCGTTGATGAATATCATTTATCTGAAACAGTGCTCTGTGTAAATTACGAAGTATTTCCAACTGTATGAAACACTGCTTTGTATACACCACGAGAAGTACCTGGAACACGGGCCCTCCTGGTTAAGCGGAACTTTTTTTCGGAAAAAACAAGTTCCGAACGCATGAAATTCACAAGGAGCAGACGAACTTGCATGTCGTATAGACCAACCATAGTATATATATACATATAATATAGACCAATACGGTGTCTACGAACAAGCACACGTGTGCCCACACCAGGTGTGGGCAATTGTGCGCGTGCGCAGAGACCAATTTAGGGCGACAGGATCCGTCTGCGCATGCGCAATACTGAGAGCAGTGCCACCGCATGGGCGTGACGTCAGCAGAGAGTTGAGTTGGTATACAGTGGCTGACAGCTTAGGAAACACGGGGCGTAATGTAAACTAGGGTCACGCTTCTTGCTTCGCAATTAGTTCTTTCGGAGCGTTCTTGTCGGCTAATGTCGCGGTCTCATTGGTTGCCGGGCGATAATTATATGTACGGGACGCGCCACACCCTGCGTTGTTTCTTAAACTGTCAGTTGTTTTTTCTGTTTTCTTTTTTTACGAAAAGGTTTTTTTCTGCCAAAATAGTGAACTTCTAAACGTTACAAATAAGGTTGCTAGTGCGCGCTTGTGTATGTTCCGACATTTTCGTTCTCAATACCCCCGATAAAAAAAAAAAGAATATTATGCCAAATTGTTGGGCAGTTGTGTTGCATACGTGACTCGTTCTAGCATCACGTGATATCAGGTCACGTGACGTAAGTTTCCCTGGTAAATTTAGCGGGAAAACTGGATGGGTGTGTAGGTCGCGTGACGTTGATTTTTCCGCTAAATTTAGAGGAGGAACTAAAGTGCCGCATAGCTCACGGGACATCAGGTCCCAATTTCCCCGCTAAATTTAGGGGAGAAACTGAATCGGTGTGTAGGTCACGGAACGTTGATTTTTTTGTCCCCCTTAATTTAGCGGGAAAATTGCGGTCACACGTGACCCGATGTTGCGTGACCTATATACCAGCTCAACTTCCCCGCTAAGTTTAGCGGAGAAACTGAATTGGTGTGTTGATCTGTGACATCACATAACGCAAAACTGCGCGCGTTGCATTATGGGACGTTACACGCGCCACGGCTTCGCGGTATGCGGTTTCACAACAAATCCTGAGCAACTTGCCAAAGAACGTTTCACGTTAAAAAATAATACGCCAAAAAGTGTACTCATTTTTTCCCCCACTTTAACGTGTATAGTAGCATTTCGTCAAGTATACTTGAAGTATATTTCTGCTTTACAAACAGTATACTGTCGAGACCGGTTATAACGAAGTCAACAGGAATCGGAAATCACTTCCCTGTATCCGCTATTTCGTTATAACCGACTTCCGTTATAACGAAGTGCAAAAGGGAATGTGCAATCGTGATCGCTTCGCTGTGGGCGCTATTTCGTTATAACCAACTTTGGTTATAACGAAGTGCAAAAGGGAATGGGAAATCGTGGTCGCTCCGCTGTAGTCCCTATGTCGTTATAACCGATTTCGGTTATAACGAAGTGCAAAAGGGAATGGGAAATTGTGATCGCTTCGCTGTAGCCGCTATGTCGTTATAACCGACTTCGTTATAACCAGTCTCGGAAGTACATCGAAGATGTACTTTTAATAAAAATAGTAGTTGCCCCGCTTGCCCGACGCGTTCTCCGCACCCCCAAGAAATCGAGTACATTAAATCCGCAGTCGGCGCTGCTTATACATTATACAAAAGGCAGGTGTTCGCTCAGACATGATGACAGAATTATTTGTTTACACGACTCAAGCAAGTTCGAAGCGTGCTTGCTTCATGCAAATGCAGAGCGCAAGTTCGTCTGCTTCTTGCACAGGGGTTGTAGTGACGTCAGAACGCCGAGCTCTTATTGGCCGATTGAAGAAAAAAAACATAGTGGGTAGACCTCGAGGCATCTAGCATTGATGTCTACCCACTATCCGCCCAAACAAAGACATTGAGAACTCGGCATCGTTCTGACGTCACCCCAACCCCTGCGCAAAAAAAGCAGACGACTTCTTCTCCGCATATGTGCTTCGAACATTTTCTGCAGACTGTCTCTTGTACGATGAACTATAGTCCGTTGCAACCTAAGAACGAAGGGCGAGGGTAAGACGGGCTGGGGAGGAGGAAGCAGACGGAACACTAAAGAGAGAAGGTGGTTTCCCCCTCTCTTCTCCAGCGTTCCGTCTGCTTCCTCCTCCCCGGCCCGTCTTACCCTCGCCCTTCCTTCTTAGGTTGCAACGGACTATAGCAGTAGGATCGCAGCTTTTGCAGACCATTCCATGCACTAGGAAGGGCGGAGAGAGAAAAAAATGCCCTCCCCCTCTCACCCCGCGCGTCGTCTGCTCCGCCGAGCGGGCTGTACCTAACATCCGGCTGGCGTACAAACTCAGTTTAAAATCGCGGCATTTTGGAAATTTCAAGCGCAGATGCGCGGATTTTGATATGCAAGGTATCGTGTAATGCTATGCTCGATAAAAAGACTAACCGAGTCTAATTGCAATGTTACCTGCGTGCGAATAAAATAAAAAAAAGGAAAAACTGTGTCAGAGTGGCCGGTCGCTCCAGCGAAAAGTGAATCCGGTTGCTCTTGCTATTTTACTATACGAAGTTCGTACTGGTGTAGGCCTTTAGCGACAATGAGTGGAAGTCAGGAATAATAAATAAAAACGTGCTCTCCTGGCGCAATAGACGCAATGGTCGAGGTGCCGGCTGACTCCACTGCTATTGAGCTAACGGAACAAAGATTCGCTACTTGATCATTTACTGAAATAAAACAACAGAGCGCTAAAGGCTGATTTTGGAGTAGCCAAAATATTCTAAGAACGTGAACCACTGCATAACGGCAGCCACGAGCGAGAGTTCGATGTTCGGTACAGCCCGCCGGTACAGCCCAAAGATGAAGAACGGCAACCTCCCGGTTTGTCGTCTGCCTAGCAGAGGATCGGGCGCGTGCCCTCTCTCTCGTTTTACCCCGCCGAACCTGCTGAACTTCCCGGATGTGGGGAGAGGGCGCTGCGGTCTAACAAAATGGCGCCGCCCTGAGTGCGCTAAATGGAATGGTCTATATTTATTGGAAGTTGGCTCAAAAATATGCTTTATGCGTAATTATTTTTTTTTTTTTTTTTTCAAATTACACAGTATATTCGTTTTCCTATAGACGCTTTCAGCGAGTCAGTTACTCGAGCTGCCACCAGTCGGCGCGCCCTCCGCGCGCTTTCCGGGCCGCCATAGCCGACCTTCAGTTTCTCGCCGTTGCTCCGCGTTGTGTGCTGCACCGGCCACCATCGGAGCTTTGATTTCGTGGTGTTTACGTTCCGCGTTAAAATCGTGTGTTTTCTTTAGGTCTTTTCGATATTTCGGGCTTTCACTTAATCGTTTGATATCTACATTTCAACATAGCTCTTGTATTTTCTTATTTATGGAATGAAATCGGACAGCGAATGGATCGACGATCCATTCGCTGGGCTTCACTGACCATGTAAGTTCATCAAATTCTTATGTTTTTGTCGCTAATAAAGGGCAGTCAACACCATTGCGACCTATGCAAATTTCAACTGACGCGGTAATTAGTCCCCGTAAAGCCGAACCGCATGCAAGCGATTTAGCGTGCGACGAGTCGAGCGACGGCGACAACGACGGGAGTCGTCGACGAGCAACGGTGATTTCTCACTGTCGCCCGTCGCATCGCTCGGTTTTCGGATTTCTAGAGAACTTAGCGCTCACCGTCTTGGTCGCTTGCTCCCGTCGCTTCCATGCGATTTGCCTCGTCGCGCGACTGACCTAGCGACAGCGAAGCGGGTCGCCGTCGCTTGTCTCGATCGTTGCTCGCCAAATCGCTTGCATGCGCTTTATACTTAATTAATTTCGATGCACACAGCATTGAACCATTAGCGCCTTGATATTAAGTATAAAGCGCAACGAGCCAAGCGACGGCGACCCGCTTCGCTGTCGCTCGATCAGTCGCGCGACGAGGCAAACCGCAGGGAAGCGACGGGAGCAAGCGACGAAGACGGTGAGCGCTAAGTTCTCTAGAAATCCGAAAACCGAGCGATGCGACGGGCGACAGTGAGAAATCTCCGTTGCTCGTCGATGACTCCCGTCGTTGTCGCCATCGCTCGACTCGTCGCACGCTAAATCGCTTACATGCGGTTCGGCTTTACGGAAACGAGCGCGCACATGCAGCGAGAAGCACGACTGCGAGAGCCTTACTGCGTCAATTGAAATTTGCATAGGCCGCAATGGTGTTGACTGCCCTTTATTAGCGACAAAAACATAAGAATTTGATGAACTTACATGGTCTCGGAAGCCTAGGCCACAATCTTGTATCGTGGATCCATTCACTGTCCGATTCCATTCCATAAATAAGAAAATACAAGAGCTGTGTTGAAATGTAGATCTCAAATGATTAAGTGAAAGCCCGAAATATCGAAAAGAACTAAAGAAAACACAAGATTTCAACGCGGAACGTAAAGAGCACGAAAACAAAGCTCCGGTGGTGGCCGGTGCAGCACACAACGCGGAGCAACGGCGAGAAACTGAAGGTCGGCTATGGCGGCAGGGTCACGTGACGTCAATATGGCGGCGCCCATGAAATGTTGCCTGAAAGGGTCTATTGCTTTTTACCAAAAATATTTAATCGTAGCGCGTTTTTTAACCTGAATTAGACATCGGTAATCCAATTCGGGGTCCGAATAAACCCTTTTCGCTATCCCGCAAGGCGGGCCCGAGGTCGGGGTCGGAAGAAGTAATTGCAGACGCTACATGAAGATGAATGAAAACCCGCCTGGAGACAAATCGTGCACGTTGGAGGCCGTTACTTTGGTCCTAATGCCCGAACCCCCGTTGCAGGCTGTTCCTACAAGAAGAAACAGACCTTCCTGACCGAACTAGTCGGACAACTTCCGCCGGGACAAGGAACGGAACGGCAGGTCAGTATTCAACCGTCGAAACGTGTGCCGCGAAAAAGCAAAACCAAAATCTGTCGAAAACAGTTTTTTGGGACTCTTTTACAATGGCTAATTTCAACGAAGGATTTGGGGTGGCCCCGCCTAACGTGCAAAGATTGACATAAAAACACGAAAAAGCGACACAGAACTGACGTCCTCCGCTATATATTTAGTGCCCTTATGTGTTGCCAAATTCCAGAAACAGGGGTGTACTCGACCACATCGCGTGACAACCCCGCAACTTTTTTTTTAACGCATTTTAATTACCAGAACTTCTGTCGGGTGTGACCAGAACAAGCCGAAATATTTTGTTCTTTGAATTTGCTTTAGGGAACGTCGTACTTTGTCAGTGTTCGTTGCTTTGCCTCGCGACAACATCTCAGAGCGGGCGCGGTGCCCGGCCCAACAATTGGGCACAGTTCGCGCGGGTCATCAAACCTGGAAAGGCGTTAAATGGCCGCAACGTTGAGGGCAGTCTATCTTCCTAAGCTTATTGTAAGCATAGTGTACGCTACGTATACACTCTTAAGAAATCCGGAGCGTCAACTTTCTCGCAAAGCCCTCGGGAGAGTCAATCGTTGTAATCCACGGATGAAGCTCGGCGAACGTCTATAGGCGCGAAACGTGTTTAGATGTATAAAACATTCAGCGCTGTAGAACTGAGCGTTACCTTACACGTTCTTATGTCATGCTCAATATTACGGCGTATAGTATGTTGTTTTTGTTGTTGTTTTTAGGTCTAAGCATAGTTTTGCTGTCGTCGTTCTCCGAACTTCCACTGAAGATTGTTGGGATTGGACCTCTCAGGTGCTTTGCAAGAAAGAAGACGCCATCTTTTTTTTATTATTATTTACTGGGTGATTTAAGAAGAGGCCAGGCTCTTTAAATTCGACCGCGAAATTCAGTTTCTTAACCTATCGCGCTACGACTTTGTGAAGCATTGCCCACATATGTTTTTTGTTTTTTTTTTTTTTTTGTAAATTTGCAAAGAGCGAATTTACTTGAGGAAAAAGTAAAGAAAGAAAAAGGCTAGCTCCTATGGAATCGCAGCGACGCCACCGGTCTTCAAACAACACGGCGCCGTTTCGCACGGGAGACAAGAGATGGCGCAACGAACGCCGCCAACTGAACGAGCATAACGGCGCCGAGAGCCGGCGTAAAGAGCAGACGATCTTTTCGAACTCGAAAGCGGTGCCTGTTTTTGTTTCTGCGAATGTCGCCGCCTGCGGAACGCGCGCCGCTTTTGAGTCGAAAAGGTCGTCTGCTAAAGACGCCGGCTCTTGGCGCTGTATGCACGTTCGTTGGCGGCAGTTGGCGTCGCGACCGCTTGCGCCATCTTTTGTCTCCCGTGCGAAACGGCGCCGTGTTGTTTGAAGGTGGCGTCGCTGCGATTTCATAGGAGCTAAGCCTTTTTCTTTCTTTACTTTCTCCTCAGGTAAGTTCGCTCTTCGGAAATTTTGCAAAAAAACAAATGCACCATCTGTGGGCAACGCTGCACAAAATCGTAGCGCGATAGCTTAAGAAACCGAATTTTGCGGTCGATATAAAAAGCCTGGCCTCTCCTTGAATCACCCAGTAGGTATACGGAGCTTTTACTTTGATTTCAAAAACAGTGTTGTTGTACACGTTCCTCCAAAACGGGGACGAAAGCTCGTTTCTCGTCCTCTCAATCTTGCAACGAGTTCCCGTTACGAGTTCTAGTGGTTCAAAAGGAACGCGTTTCCGTTGCATTTTCTGAGATTGGAGCGGGTCGTTGTTACCTTAACGTTACTTTTGCGTATTTTAATTGAATTTTCGGTCGGATTATTTGAAAAATAAAATAAGGCAAGCGAGCGAAAATATTCGCTTCGAGCGACATGTCGGGTCGGCATGATCACACGTATTACGGTTCTTTGTTTTTGACTAACTCTCGAACACTTACCTGTCCCTTGAAGTACGAGGTTGGCATAGTCTACGATGAAGAGCCTAAATGCCTACAATATTCGAGTAAAATTGAAAAGAAAAAAAAAAGGGGGGGGGGGGGGGGGGTGACGCCGCTCTTTCCGCCGTTTCCTCGAATACGTAACGCGTTCCACCGACGTAAGATGAAACGACACATTAAAAGCCAGTCGTAAAGACGATTTGTTTTAATGTAGAAAAATCGTTTCCCAGTCCCGTCGCATGACATTTGCGACGTTCCCGGTATGTTGCAATATATCACACTTTTCTTGAACTCGGAGCAGTAAGAAGCTGAAAGACATAAAAACGTACAAACAAAAACTCGGAGTCGTAACGTGCCCTTCGGAATATAGGTGGGATATGAGTGGATTTGCCGGCCGGAACACGCACGCGCGCAGAAAGCCGACGAACTGCATGATTTGGTGTTGTTTTCGTCACCGCTTGATTGGACCCATCTAGCTTTAGCGTCCCTGCGCTCGTACTTACGGTACACAGAGTATTATACTCTTGAACAACAAAAACAAAAGCGCGGACAGAAGGTTGATTACGTTACACTTTTTTTGTTTGTTTGTTTCTTTGCGGACTTCTACAGTTCTCCCGAGGGTCTGGCACCAATTACGCGAGACGAGGCGGTGCGGTGGAAGTTCTCCAGCCTTGACGTCAATCTTAACAAGGTAAGTTCTCGATCGAAACCGTCCACTGTGTTCCGAGACGAGCTTTCCCCGTTTGTTGCCTTACCCTGTTTGTCGCCTTACTAACTTTTAACTGTCACAAGCTTGTCCCAAATAGAGCGTAAGTTTGTGCTGGAGTCGACAAAAAAAAAGGCGGTTTTTGTGCATGCGGAGCGAAAGTTCGTCTGCTTCTTGCCCAGGGGTTGCATTGATGTCGAAACGCCGAGCTTCTATTGGTTAATTGCAAAAAAAAAAAAAAAAAAAAAAAAAAGATAGTGGGTACACCTCAGTGTACCTAGCGTTGAATTCTAGCCCACTATCATTTCAATCAAGGCCAATCAGAGCTTGGGGTCGTTCAAATGCCACCGCATTGTCCGCAGACACAACACGGCGTTTGTCGCGGTAGGTTTAAGCCGCGTTCACACTGCTCAGACATCAGGCAAAATATAGGCTGCAGGCACTGCCTAAGGCCTGTTTATTTATTGTAGGACGGTATCATGTTATACACATGGTTACATCATACATGTGTATTGGTCATACACAAAACTGTCTTTAGATGCATGTTGGAAGCGTACATAGGTGTATGAAGTAAAGATGCTTCAGAAGATGATTTGGGGCGTGTTCCTCAGGTAATCTTATCATCATGACTGCAGCAAACATCGTGTGTTTTCTGCACGATGTATTAGTGGAGCGACCGCGGCTCTAGACTTTCCGTCAATGCAAAATGGAGGTGCGATACAGCTAGGGTGACCATATTCCTTAAGGTAGAAAACGGGACATCCCAGAGCGGGAAAGGGGGGGGGGGGAGGGGGGGGAGGGGGGGGATTGTACAAGAGATTGAGATTGGTAGAAAAAAATTAATGAAATAACTGCTGTTATTTTAAAACGTCACCATATTGCACTAAATTTTACTCTCTGGGTAAATATCCCCCGCCTGCGTTCACGCTGCTTCTCGGCGACAGTATGCGGCTGCTCGTTAAAAAACTATTAAATTATTAATCCATTTGGCCCCACCATACAACCAACAACCCAAGCTAACCCAAGCCGCCGGAAAGGGAGTTCCATACAATTTAGTTCAGCAAAGTTTCGTCGACAACCTTCGTTTTTTTGTTTTTTTTTCTTTTTGTGTGTTAATTGTAAACAAGAAATGTAAATATCGCCAAATGCACTACAAAAAAAAAAGAAAAAAAATCCGAGAAAAAGAAAAGTAGGCACACTCTGTGGATTGAACCTGGGTCCGCTGCGTATGAAGCAGGCCCCTTTCCACTAAGCTAAGCTACCTTTTCTTTTTTTCTTTATTGCAAACTGAAGTTTTTTGTAATCACTCGTTTTATACGAGACCCACCAAGTTCCGCGTTGTGCATAGAGCCGTTTCCGGTCAATTTGCACGTGTTCGTGCGTATAGCTTAGAGGCCGACGACCACATACGAGATTCTGCAAGGTAGACGATCCCCCTCACCCTGGGGGATGAGGAAACATGCAACGCTGGACAGGGTAGAAGGGGGGAAAGGAGGAAGCGGGGAAAAAGTGAAAAACGCGAACTGGTCGTCGGTCTTTAACTCATATTTTAAAGTACCTACGATTATTTTTGTAAAACATACTTGTAACGAGTAGGCATAGTTTCGGTTTGCTTCTACTCGCTTGGTGCCAATTTCGAAACTATGCACTCCTGCGAAAACGGGACATGATTCTTTATTAGGACAAAAAGACGGGACGGCAGAAACGAACCTCAAAAAACGGGACTGTCCCGGCCAAAACGGGACGTCTGGTCACCCTAGATACAGCACTCATTCACCGCCACATTTAGCGAGACGCAACGTCGCGTGACCTCGTGACCACGTAACACGGAGGGACCGAAGCCGACTGACCACGTGAATCATAGTGGCAAAATCGCGTGACTACGCGACCACTCATTGGCCCATAAGGGCACAATCACGTGACGCCGTACGCCCTGCGTAATTTACGTACATTTTTTTCTGGTACGACCAAAGTGTCCGTAAATAGATTAACTTCTAGATACTTACGGCTTAAGGTTGAACTTTTAATGTTCACGCTTTTTTGCCTCATGATTCGTCTTCGGCGTTCCTGCAATATGTGACAGGTTAAGGGTGAAGTGGAAGCTCCTCCCAACTCTCTCCACTTTAGAAAAGCGAACGCTGGGGAGGAAATCGCCTCCTCTCCAGCGTTCGCTCTGCTAAAAAGAAAAGAGGAGGAGCTCCCCCTCAACTCTTACCATGTCACCGACTATTCGGAGAGCAAGTCGTCCGCTTCTTGCGCAGGTGCTGAGGTGGCGTCAGAACGACGCCGAGTTCTGATTGGCTTTGGTTGGAAGGATAGTGGGTAGACCTCAATGCTAGTTGCTTCGAGGTCCACCCACTATTTTTGTTTTCTTCAATTAGCCGATAAGAGCTCGGCATTCTGGCATAATTCAATCCCTGTAAAAGAAGCATACGAACTTGTGATTTGCATAGTTATTATAGCTAGTGCCGCATTTTCAATGAACTTGTAACAAAATAAGACGCTCGCGCCTCTTCACGACCTAGGTTTCTGAAGCTGTCCGTGGCCTTATAGTAGCTACATTCGTCGTTTACCTCTAGCAAGAAATATACCTTTTTTTTCTGTTTTACGCTTTTTTTATTGTTTTTGTTGTTGTTGTTTTTCTAATGGCGTTTGGTGAATCGTTTAGGTGCTCGAACGGCGCGAGTGGAAGCCTTTCCGACGTGGCTGGAAGGACTTCCTCAAGAACGGCTCCAGGACCGGAGGCGGTCGCAAGAAACTGCGCAAGTGCTGGCGGAACTTCCTACGCTACTGCGACGAAGACGCGGACAACCGAGTCACTTTCGACGAGTGGATCAAGTGCACCGAGCAGGCGCCAGTGCCCGGTACGTGGGTCCGATGGTATACCCTTCAGCGACCACTGGAAACACCGCCTATAGACCATTCCATTTAGCGCTCTCTGGGCGGCACCATTTTGTTCGACAGCAGCGCCCTCTCCACACATCCGGGAAATTCAGCGGGTTCGGCGGGGTAAAACGAGAGAGAGGGCACGCGCCCGACTCCGCTAGCAGACGACAAACCGGGAGGTTGCTATTCTCCATCTTTGGGCTGTAGCGGCGGGCTTTACGGAACATCGAACTCTCGCTCGTGGCTGCCGTTGTGAAGTGCTTCGCGTTCTTTGAATAGTTGTGGCTACTCCAAAATCAGCCTATTAGCCCCGTGCGCCACCGAAAGCGTCGCTGTGGTCGGCCTTCCACGATTGGCCGAACGCTGACTATGACGTCGGAAAGGGGATTTTTATCGACGGAAATAAGAGGAATGAAAGAACTTTAATTTTGACGGTGTTGGCAGTGTTCCTTTGAGAGCGCAATGATTTCAAGCTTCCACCATGCTAATTACAAACACCATCAAACTTGTTGTTTGCAAGGTAATGACGTCACAAGGGGGAACCACAGGAGGGCGCCACCAAAACTTCTCGCCACTAATAGCTCTCTGTTGTTCTAGTTCGGTAAATGATCAACTAGCATATCTTTTTTTCCGTTACTTAAATAGCAGTTGAGTCAGCCGGCAGTACTACCCTCAAATACTGCGTATATTGTGGCAGAAGAGCACGTTTTTATTTATTACTTCAGACTTCCACTCATGGTCGCTAAAGGCCTACACCAGTACGAACTTTGTATAGTAAAAAAGGTGCAGCAACCGGATTTACTTTTCGCGGGAAAGACCGGCCAATCGGACACAGTTTTCCCTATTTCTTTTTTATTTGCACGCAGGTAACAGCGCAATTGGACTCTGTTAAGTCTTTTTATCTAGCATAGTATTACACGATAACTGGCATACCAAAATCTGCGCATCTTCGCTTGAGATTTCCAAAATGACGCGATTTTAAACAGAGTTTGTACGCCAGCCGGATGCTAGGTACTGCCCACTCGGTGGGGCAGACGACATGCGGTGACCGGAGGCGGTCGCAAGAAACTGCGCAAGTGCTGGCGGAACTTCCTACGCTACTGCGACGAAGACGCGGACAACCGAGTCACTTTCGACGAGTGGATCAAGTGCACCGAGCAGGCGCCGGTGCCCGGTACGTGGGTCCCATGGTATACCTGTCAGCGCCCAGCGAAACACCGCCTATTGGCGACTCCAGCAAAATCGACGCCGCGTAGCGGCAACGCCGCGAAGCTCATGAGAGGAGGTCGTTTCAACTCGGTCGTCTGCTATCGCTGCTTGTTACTCGTAGGCAGCATAGAAACAAATATCGTTTCCAGTAAATTATTTATGCTTCCACCGTGTCATTCCTACGCATTGACTAGAAGAAGGTATCTTCTGTCAAAAAATCGCTAGGCTTTCATGTGTAACACCGATTTTAAGCTACAGTGCAAGAAATTTATGGTGGTCCGCGTGCCGAACGACGAAAACGACCTCCTTGCGTCCGACATTTTGCCTGACCAGCGCGCATCCTATAGTTCGCTAGAGTCGCGAATAGGTAGAGAGCCGTAGAGTGCTCAATTATATATGTTACCAAGTGAGGTAACATGAATACGTCAGCGTTTGGCTGCGAGAACACGAATTCGAGCCGAACGCTGACACGGCACTCCTGCTCGATATGCAACCCGCGCTGGCTGTCAGTAGGTATACTGTCACTAGGTGCTGTCACTAGGTGCTGTCACTAGGTGCTAGCACTAGGTGGTGTCACTAGGTGCTGTTCTGAATAAAAGTACGAGCTACGAGGCGCCTCCACCATTTCCGTGCCTTTACAGAAAAACTCGAGGACGTTTTAGGTGTTTAGTTGACGATGGATATATCTGTTGGCTGTGTCAAGTTCTCACACGTGCCGACGCTGTTATGCAGGCGCGACACTCTTCCCAGGTCCCGAAATAAATTGAACGAGCCAGACAAGCGGGGATGAAGGTCTGCGGCCGAACCCTTTTAATTGGGTGGCTGCTTGCACCACCTGGTGCAAGCAGCCACCCATTTTAACAATCGACCTCTACATGATATATAAAGCATCACAAAGCTCAATTCGTACAATTTTTGGTTGGCTTGTTGTTGTTGTTTTTCATAAGAGTTCCAGACATGCATACTGTCTTTCCGAGTACTGGCATTCTTGTTCGCAAAAGCAGGTGAAGAGTAGTCGTATGTTACCGTCTTAGTTTAGCGTCTTGCGCTTCATAAACACTAACTCGACTGAGATGGGTTGTCAGGTTGGGAACACTGTCCATAACTGCCTTTCTTGGCGTGGTGTGGCCTTTGTAGATTGTGCACCATTGACCTTTAATCATCATCATCATCATTATAACTGCCTCCTTTCTCTCTGCAGAAACATCGACGCGGCTACCCACAAACCCAAACCGCAAGGGACCCAATCCTTTTGCAACCATCCTTCGCAGCACATGAGGATGGGCACCACGAAGACGTCGCGACCTGTGCTTTCAGCAATGGCGTCAATTACGACGCCATCTTTCAACCCACAAGACTACATAAATCAGTGTTACAATGGATTTTTTTTTTTCTGAGAAGAGTTTTGGGCAAGGGCAAGCCCTCCTCACGCAACGGCGAGAGCTCGAACTACGGTTGGCGTCCGGAAGGGTAGTTGCGCTACCTTTTCTGCTTCCTCCGAGACTCGAAAGAATTGCGGAGGAGGCAAGAGAAGTAGCGCAACTCCCTTTCCAGACGCCAACTGTAGTGCGAGCTTTTGCTGCTTGATGTCGCCATTATGTTCAAAAAAAAAAGGTCCATTGCAGTGCCTGTGGATGAAAGTGACAGTGCGGCTGCTACTTTCCTCTTGCATTTGAGCGAGGCGATTCAGAAAGAAGGGATTCTTTTCCGCGCCGGAGGCTATGACAAACACGCCAAAAGGACAAATGGATGTGACGTCGCAGAACCCCTTATCAGGTGGACCTGTTGCTTCCGGTTTTGCGCACAACCGACGAGCACTCCAGGGACACCTTTCCTTCTACTTGATGGACATACACTTGTTTTGTGCTTCGTATTTTCACAGCGGCTACGCAACGACGACAGCTGTGAAAGTCCTTTTTCGTGCGAGCAACATTGCGCGGCAAGGAACTCTGACGTCAGCAGAAGCGTCGACGCATTATCGATGACGTCAAGGGCAACGCCACGCTTTCTCGCTTGACGAAAAGCGAAACTAACAAGAAGTGACACTGCGATTGAAGCGGCTGGATAAATGCGACAGAGGGCCATTGGTTGCCATGGCAGCAGCAACGCAGCGTGACGCTTTTTTTTATTCTTATATTACTTTTTTTTTCCTTTTATTTAATCACGTAGAGGTTGCTCCTGGTGACACTCTGCCGCGACCCTGGGTACGCGGATAAGTGTTGTTGAGTTCCGCGACCCTGGGTACGCGGAACTCAACAACACATTGCTGCGGTTTGCTTGTTTGATTGTTTGTTTGTTTGTTCTTGCTTTAGCGTATTGACGTCTTTTACGACTTTAACTCTATTTCGTTTCATGGCCCATTCTGCTCTGTGCTCGACTCCTTGCATTAGTGAGACTGTCCGGGTCGCCCGGGAAACAACGGACCTTCACTGTCGGTGTAAACAAAACCCAACGGCTCTGTGGGAGGGAATAGTAATTTCCGGTTCGGGTCTGTTTGCGGTCCGTGTGTTTGCCGTTTGAGGGGACAAATTTCGGTATTGAAGTGTTTTATTGTTTTTTTGTTTGTTTTTCATCGAAGCCATTCATTCCGAGTTGAAATGTAATATCGAGTGCGTTCGAACGAAAAGCAGTCCCAAGAAATGCGGCTAGAACCACATTATTTTAAAATGCTAACTGCGGTGAAGAAGCTAGCTTGTTTGTGGGGTTTTATTTTATTTTGTTTGCCTCATGTAAGCACCTTTTCAGCACTCACTACTCAGGCGGAAAATGGCGAGTCACTTTATTGGAATGGTCTATAGATTCTTTAGATCGTCAAGAATATAAATATTATAGCTTGGATGAAATGTGGCGTTAATGGTCTTTACTATGTTTTGCCTATAGCAAAACATATTTTTGGTGGAAAGCGAACTGTCATCGGGACTCAAAGTCCACTCAATTTATTTTATTACGCTGAGTCTAGCACGAAAATAAAATAAAAAAAGGATTCGATGAGGAATTGACATCTGCTAACTGTTCGTTTGTTTTTAAGTGCGCACCCGTTGGCGTTCTACTAGCAGTAAAACCTTCCCGACATGAACACTTGTCAAGCGCGCATGAAGTGTCCGACCTTATGACGGTCGCAATACGTGATAATATTAAGGGAGTTATAATGTGCTACTTGATGTTTTACCATGTCACCTCAAATCTAGAGTCTCTCACCGTAACGCCTTATGTCCAATAGCCATGTATGCGTGCATCTGAATATTGGGCAACCGAACTTCCTGAGCCGCAGCCGCGAATACAATCTTGGTTGAGAAGGATTTTCGTCGAAGGTTATGTGGCCATTGAAAGACAGTGTTCAATTTTCAGGATGTAGTAAAGCTCACATCTTCCAAAACAAAAAAACACCAAAAAGACGTAGTATTTGATTTAAATAGAGCAAATTTCATGCCCGCCGCACACCGGAACGCAGACACACGCACGCACGCACGCACGCACGCGCACACACATTTAACCTGTAAATGCGGCCATACGTGCTTTGGATCACAAATGTGCCATTATATGTGGACATGAGCTACGTGAACCTTAGTGCTTCAGCTTAGCTTGGCGTGTTATTCTAATTGCATGAACCCTCAACATGGAAAACTGCTATGAATCGGTGATCTTTAGCGCGTGTTTTCAGACTTGCTTTTACGGTTTCGCGTTTTGACCGGCACGTGCTGCGAATATTTGATATTTTTGTGCATACCGCCGAGTGAACCTGTGTTGGCAGCTTTGTGATCTAATCACTTACATAATGCTGCGCATGATGATGTATCTGATCGGTATTTTTAAACAAAAATGTCCAAATTTAATTTGCCTAAAGTTTTCTGTGTTCCTAAAAAAAGAAAGTTGCATTTTTTTTATTGTGTTGCGGTTCTGCCATTTTCGCTTTACAAATTGAGTTGTCCCTGGCTATTGTCTAGCTTTCAAACCTTCCAAAAGTCTGAATACAGATGCGCCATCTGTGGGTGTCCTCCTGAAACTCGTCTATTTCTGCTTAGTACAAGTCGCAACGAAGGCTTGCCCACAGATGGCTCTATCGCAGTCGGAAAAAGCGCGTTGCTGTGCTGTCATTGAGAACGCCAGATGAAAGCAGCGTCATCTAGGAACGAATCCTCAAATCGGTGACATGGGAAGCTCGCGCCATGTAGAGCATGAATTGAGCATTGACGCAACTTGGTATATAAAGCGTGAAACGGTGGAAAAAGATATCAAACTGCACATGAGTCGAGTTGCGAATACTCGCAGGAGTTCGGGGGACATAATTTAAATGTTGAAACGTTTTAGTCGACCTCTGCGAACATTGCCGCCTATACTTGAACTGTCATCGACACCTGTACATAGTTTATTTCGCCCATTTGCTTGCGACAACGATTGTCCAGACATTTTATATATAAATATATATATATATATGTACAATAATTGTCTCGTAGAATAAAATTCATGTTGACCACCATGTTTCCCTTCCTCTGGCTTCACTCGAGACACTGTTCAAGGTCATGATTTGACATTGCGTGTTTTCTGTTGTACATCAAAGACTCACTTAAAAAGTTTTAACCTGTCTTGATTTTTTTTTTTTGTTTTGTTTTATGAGCATGTATTTGACACGAGGGCTCCGTCAGCGTAATTGACATGAACTTGGCGCCGCTCGGATCAAGGACGGCTGCTTCGTCGTTCGGCGAAGACTCGGAGCCCATCAAACGCTTCGTGCGTCAAGAAATGGCCACCATCAATGTTTCTTGATGGAGTTTTTTGGGAAAGGGTCTCTTGATAAAAGACTATACACCGCTGAAACTTATTTGTGCCTTCCTTCTTCACGGTGCATACGAGAGAAAGAGAGCGAAACTTTAAAACGCGTGTAATACAGAAGCGGGAAGCGTGCGAAAATAACCCGTGCATTTTTTGTGTGGTTTTTTTTGTTTTATTTTTTTATAAAATAGATAAATAAACTTTAATTCATAAAATTCGACGTCAAAAATTTGGTTGGGTTTGAGGTAGAAATGCGAAATGAATATTTTAGCAAAGGAATCGTAAAATAGTTCTGACGTGTTCGAAACACCGCGCAGGAAAGCGACAAAGGTGAGAAAAACTCTCAAAGAAAACTGAAAACCCGCTTTTTCGTTTATTTTAATTATAGCTACACTTTTCACGTGTGTGAAGCATGATTAAAGTGACCGGTTCGTTTACACATGCAATAAGCGCAAACTTTAAAAAAAAAATATAATAATAAGCCCTGGTTAAATCCATTAAATCGTGAAGCCAGAATATCGCATTTATTTTCCTTTCGTCTCCAAACTCCTCGTTCGCGGAGAAAAGTTCCTCCAAACACGATCCCCGGACAAGCAGATGACAACTAGAGCAGATGACAACTAGGAAGGGAGTTGCGCTACCTCTCCTTCTTCCCCCGCGGCTCAGATAAGTCGGGGAGGAGGCAAGGAGAGACGTAGTGCCACTCCTCTTCCAGACGAACCTTAGTTCGAGCTTTCGCCCCTCTGCGTGAACGAGGGCTTTGTGCAAGGCTCGGAACTCGTCTTGGAAAAAAAGTTCATTTTTTTTGGGACGTCTCATCAGACACAAAATAGAAAACCTTCTGCAACGGAACCACCGAACTTCCGAAGTATCAAGAGAGGGGATAACTCCTGTGGCCTGGAGCCTGTTGTGCCACTATAAAGGATGATTGCAGCGTTCGGGTCCTTACCCGAACGCCGCAATCATCCTCTTTTCATAAATGCGATCCTATCGAATCGAGTTTGTCTTTGAACAATCACACACTCCTAGTCCCTCCCTCTCTCCTTGACCTCAATCATACATTCGACGCGATGCGCTCCTGTTGTACACCCGTCAACGCGAATAACGCAATAGTATCACAATGTAGATGGTTCGGTTAAAATGATACGCTTCCTAACAGCGGTAATGCATCAAAGCCACGTCTTCTCAACACGGAAAAAGCCTTACGATTGACCGCGTGGAACAGCCGATTCCTCGACCACCGGAGAAGAGGGTGGAAAGCTCCAAGGTTAGCTCCATGACACGGCAGCGGTCATCCTCCGAAATGCATTTCGCGAAATGTGTGCTAAAATGTGGCTCGGAGGATGGCCACGTTCGTGGCGTGGCGCTCATATAGGAGGTTCTTGCCTGCCGTTCACACGTTGTTCTTTTACGGTGGAGTCCTTGTAGCCAGCTGCCAGGCATCCTCACTATCTAGCAGATCGATTAACTCTGCGACGTCACCCCATTGCGGGGCCGCTGCGGTCTCATCAATGTTTTCTAGAGCTTTCCACAATATTACTATAAACACCTGAGACTTAAGAACACATTAAAAAGGGAACAAGCACACGACGGGTCCCGAACAAAACTGAAATTAGTTCATTATTAAAAGCCACCAGTTTTCTCTATCTCTCTCTCTCTCTCTCTCTCTCTCTCTCTCTCTCTCTCTCTCTCTCTCTCTCTCTTTCTTTCTTCAATCCGTTACGAACAAGACGATCTTTTTTTTTTTCTCTTAAACATGGTATATCTTATGCACTACCCTTATTTCAAACCAACCTGTTCAGTAATGCGACGGAATAAAAATAACCATGAAAGCTAAAGGCAATTAAAGGGGCGGTGCAACGATATTCAATTGGAATGTTTTTCACTTCACACGAGCTTACTGGCACTAGTGGGACTCAAGGATACTCGCACGCAACGCCACTGGCCAAGAAACTCCTTTGTTGCGCTGTAATTTCGAGGACAAAACCGATCATTTTCATTCAATCTCTCCTTCGCAAAACCTGATGACGTAGCTGGGCAGTAGCAGTACCGCCCAGTGACGATATTTGAATTCGACTCATAGATTGGACCAGAGCATGGCGTAGACACTCGATTTGGGCTCGTGATAATCGATAGCTCGAGAAGCATTCGGCTAGTGGCCCGTGTCCAATCGCTGCAACGACGACAATAGCCGAGCCATAACAATGTCTGGGAACTCGGCGCGTGTCCTGTGCCTTGCCAACCCCAGCGCGTGGCTATGATCAACATTGGCGGCATATAATCGGCTCCAGATCACGTGGCCGCTTGTTCTGGCTGCGAGTTGAGAGGTGAACTCTGCTCGTTTTTCTTTATTTTTTTCTGCGACTTCGATTGCGTGTGGTGAAAAACGAACGGGTATTTCACAGGTCATTAACGTCAGGGATTCGTTCTAAGCGGTATTTGCGCAAAATACAAAAATCGTTGCATCGCCCCTTTAAGAACTAGAACACAAAACGTCCCAACGGTGGCAAATTTAAAAAGAAAAACGATTTATAACCTTTAGATACTTCATTTTAGCCCTTCTCTTCCTGTGGTATCCACGAAGTGCTTAGTTGATTTTAAATAAACCGAGATCTCAGAGTTGGTTCGCTCCAAATCTATAGACGCTTTGCAGAAGCTGTGGATGGGCGACGCGATACCCGACCTTCGGTTTTGGTTTCCTTTTATTCCGTTTACTTCACTTTATCATTAATATAGCAGGCCAGGTTATTGCCATTTTATAGGCTCTATTGCGTCATTCTCCCCAGCATTGGACTCTGTGGAGATTCGTTAACGCCCGTTTCAGTGACACGGTATCTCGGTGAGACAGGAGAGAGTCAGCAACGGCGGCTGTGATTCGGCGGATGTGTAAAGCGTCTACAAAAGAGGGCTACAATTAATTCCAAGGCTGTTCGAATTCCGCGCACGCACATTCTTTCAAGTTCAAGCGAACACAAGAATGAACATAGATCAAATCTTCTTTTGCTTATTCACAGATTTTAGATTCCTTCGCGTGTGTACGTGTCTGCATATATTGACATATTCTATAGCTATATTTGTCAGCTGTTTGTTTTTTCTGCCTTTTTTTTTTGTTTACAAAAGAAAAGAGGAAGGACAGGTCAGACGTGGGCTTTTTCTAAGAACCTCTCCAAGCCCTGACAGATTATACAGTCTTATCGAAAACGATGGAAGGCGCCAAGCATCTCAGTCCGGTCGATTAATCGGAGCTTAGGCATTCCAGGACACCAGGCTGCGCTACAAGCGTAGGGTTATTTACACACCCCAGAGCCACTGGGATTTAGAAAACCGACACGCAGATGCGCATAAACACACGAACGCGTGCACGCACACACACACACACACAAAAACGTACAACAAAACAAAAATCTGTGCTTCTTTATTTTTATATGTTTATGGAGATTACAGCTTACCCCTTCTGGGTTATTAGCGCGAGCCGACCGAAAGCGAGACCTCGCTCTCCTAAGGTTCAGAAAAAGACCCCAAGAAAGAAAATAAAAAGCGGGGGGGGGGGGGGGGGGGGGGGGAGGGGGGCGTGTTTAGAGGCACGCGATAAGAAGCACGTTTTTGTACAAGAAGGCTAGGACAAAAAAAAAATGTTGTCCCCAAAATATAAAAAAAGTCAACTACATACGATGAGTGTTTTTCGGTATCCGAAAAATGTGGTAGTACGTAGCAGTATATGTATATAAAGGTGAGTCGTTTGCTTCAGCTTGTTCCCTTCGTTCGTTTGTTATTAAAAAAATGTGTGCGCATGTAGTTTTTTTTGTACTCGTGCTTATGTGCGTGCCCGTGTCAGTATGTTTGCTTTCCTTTTGATTAGTGTCCACATGTGAAAGGGATACGTGTGTCAGTAACTGGTGACCGCGTCACTATATTCGGGGTACTCATACTTTGCTGTGTTCCCTGCAAGTACCCTTTCGCCCTGTTTTTTTTCTGTTTTTTTTTTGTATTTATTTTTTTTTTTCAGACAGGCGCTCTGTCAGTTTATTTACAGGCATCTGGCATGCACTGTCTTCCTGTTGACAACGGCACCTCCGCGTGCGAATAGGTATTATCATTTGCGAGGGAAAATAATGCAATGACGGGCCAGACCTCACTGCCCTATCATGCAAGAACAACGATTGTTTATCAATTGGCACAGACATACAGACATTATTGATGGCATGGCTAAAACTATTGCGATTGCAGCTGAAACGGTGGGAGCAAACTGAGGTATACTGTATTTAATAAAATACAACCAGCCTTTTTCATGTCGATTCTTTTTACACCCAATGGAAATAGCGTAATTCGTCGCTTTCTTACAAGGTCGATTCTGGAAAACCATCCGTTCAAAATTGAGTTTCACAGTGTAAATATTGAGCGATTACCAAATCCAATCTTTACATCAGTTGTCTCAGATTTAACTTAATTATTTAATTGACGGGAGGCTGATGGCCGAGTGCATTAGCGCACACAGCAGCTCGGAGCACATTGCAGCGAAAGGTGGATCCAATGGCGTCACTGGAAAGGGGGGGGGGGGGGGGGGGTCGCGGCGGCTGCTGACGCTGGTGACGCCACTGATCCTGATGTCAACCCCCACCCCTGTACACTGTGACCTGAATGAACATCGTGCCGGCGTGTGTTTGTGTAATTACTAGTGCGTGACGCGCGTTAAAGAACCCAAGCTAGCAGTCATCCTGCACTGGCTAAATTTCTCATCTACCGGGGGGGCACCACAAGAGCAGAGGAGCTAACCAAGTTTCCACTGTCTAAACATATATAGGGTGTACCAAGCGGACCCTCCGCTGTAAAACGAGCCGGAAAATTCGGCTCCTGCAGATAGAAAGCCCTAACTTTCACCGAATGTGCACTGAGCAGGTAAGTTTTACAGTGTGAAATTTCAAGGTGCAGTTCTCTTCCTGTGAATATTGCAAGCAAAAACAAATTGCCGAAGTCAAGATTCAGTGTGTTCGCAGACAACCGAGTAAAAGCTACGGTATTTACTTGTGGCGCCATCTCCCGATAGTCGTAGCGAGTAGGCAACAAAGTGCTCCGACTGCTAGCTGCACCTATCGGGAGATGTCGCCACAAGTAAATAGCGACGCCAACTCGGTCGTCTGCGAACGCAACCAACCTTAACGTTGGCAAGTTTGTTTGTTTGTTTTTTGCTTCCAGTTTCATTTTTATTAAAAAGGACCTGTTTTTTGAAGTTTCCCACGGTAAGACTGACCTGCTCAGTGCACATTCGGTAAAAATTCGAGCTTTCTATGTGCAGGCGCCGATTTTTCCGGCTCAATTTAAGCGGAAGGTCCGCATTAGGACATCATATAATATATACCACGAAATTACCTAATGAACATAATTTATTTTACGCCTATACTAGAGCCACCCAATAAGCGACGCTTAGACTATTGGTACACCGTTTCCCGATTTCCTCTCTCGGGCGCCGCCATTTTGGTGCCGAGTGCAGAGCGATCGCTACGATTCGAAATTGAGACATCCATGGGCTCAAGCTCGCGGAGTCGCACGTTCCTGTAAAACACGGAGACAGAGGGCCAATCACGGCAAAACAATAGAAGGACCCTCGCGAATGACGAAGCACAGAATACGATTAGATCTATAAAAAAAAAATGCGATGTGGTGCGCAGGTACAACGAGCAGGTGAAGTGTCGTGCTTCACCGACCGTCCCTGCACACATCCTATTTTTACAAATCTATTCGTGTTTCGAGCTTCGTCGTTCGCTGGGATACTTCTATTGTTCGACGCGATTGGTAGTCTCGGTGTTCTGCAGGAACTCACATACTTTCTTTCTTAGATTGTTTACGGGTAGAAATGGTGTGAGAGGAAGGAGACGAGAGCTCGCAGAGACGTCGAACACCGAGCTCTGGTTGGAATGATTAGTAAGTAGAGGCTAAGCTACGCGGAGAGCAAGTCGTCTGCTTCTTACGCAGGGGTTGCGATGATGTAAGAATGTCAAGCTCTTATTGGCCGATTGAAAAAAAAAAAAAGGTGATTTATCGGCATTCTTATCGACCAATGCCGCAACGTCATTGGCCTTGGTCGATAAGATGCTCCGGAATAAGCCCTGCGTTTCTTATAGACCAACGCAACTGTCTGACGTCACGCACCTGCGGTGGCGCTGCTGTCGGCTATACGCATGCGCAGACGTGGACAAACGCGGGCCTGTTTGTAAACTGACTCGGTGTATATATCACTCTAAAAAAAGCCCGTGCGTCAACTTTCCCGCACAACACTCAGAGAGCCAATCACCGCAACTTACGGAGGCGGCTCAGCGAATGACGATGCCGAAACATATGTTTAGACCAAAAAATGCAGTCTGAGTTGTGACATTAAGCAATGCAAAACGTCACGCTTGCATTGCCTAATGTCACAACTCAGACTGCGTTTTTTGGTCTAAACACATGTTTCGGCATCGTCATTCGCTGAGCTGCCTCCGTAAGCTGCGGTGATTGGCTTTCAGAGTGTTGTGCGGGAAAGTCGACGCACGGGCTTTTTTTAGAGTGTATGTCGTGAGTAACTGTAGCAGGTATTGGTACGACTCAAGTACGCATTGCAGACGAATGCACCTTGCTCGCGCAAAGCACGCTCAATCCGCGCGACAGAGGGCGCTAGGCACGAACAGTGTCCGAGGCATCTCTCTCGCCTCTCCTCGACTACCAGGGTTGAAGAGAACTCGGTGTTCGCGCGCGCTTTCATGCGAGACTCGGCATCGATCGCCCCATAAAAACCACGACCCACGGTCGGAGCAGCGAGTCCCGGAGTCCGGGGATGAGCGTCAGGCCTAGGAGCCGCTAGCGCGGACTGTTGCATTCCGAGGCGCACCGGTCGCCCCGGTGGGAACAAGTGCGCTCTGCCATAGGCGGCTTCGCGTTCACCTGTCGTTGCGATCCGACATCTGGGATTGCAAGAAGCTGGAGGTGGAGCGCCAAGAAGGCAAGTGGGATCTTTGTAGGTTTACGTCGAAACGTTTTGTTGTTGTTTTTTTTTTTTTTTTTTTTTGGGGGGGGGGGGGGGGCGGCTAACCTTGAACCACATAAGGAATGCCTTTTATTTTGGGGCTCGGGGAGTGATGTTTTCTGTTTGAGGCGTATGGGGTACGCCGTTGAGAGAGGATTTGGTTGGCTAAACAGGTGCCCCGAGTGGCGTTTTGTTGTTGTTGCTTCCAATGCGCGTCGACGTTTTTGAAAAGCTGTCTTGCACCTGTCTGAACCGAGCTGAAAACGGTACGTTAGTTGTGTTGAAAAGAAATCTGAGTGTCACATCTGGAGTCGGTCTTAATGGGGAATTTGGAAAGGGACGTTTTAAAAGGCGGATAAGTCCGACCGATTTTCTGACCGTAGGACATTGCGGGTGTTGCATCTTATTAAAGATATCAGCGAGATGTCTTTGCCGTGCTTTCGGGAATGCCGTTTTAAGAACATGATGTTGTAAGTATGTAAATATTTTATTGCGCCGCACTGTTATGCGAACGAATGGGAATACGGGCCAATATGTCGTAGTTAACGAATTACCTAAATACATTCTTCACGGGATTTGCCTAGACACAAGAGAGGAGCTCGACTGGTAATGCACTAATAGCTTCTAGATTGGCGGCGATGGATTCCGTTAAGCTAGATCAGAAATACGGGTATCGTGTTCAACCAGAAACAAATATATCGTCGACTGCTGATCCGCACCCCAATCTGGCTCCGCCCGTTTATCTGAGTATATTTAAGAGGCATAAAATTCTTTAACTAAATTTACAACGTTTTATGTTTGTTTTTGCGTGCAGTATTTTATTTTCTCCAGCAAGTTCGTATATATATATATATATATATATATATATATATATATATATATATATATATATATTTAAAAAGGTAAAACAACGTTTATGTCCCTTTAGGAAATAAAATATTCAGTTGACAGTCAGCGCCTTGTGCCTGTATACTGTTCCTTGTGTCTTTCGTAGTTACTTCCTGCGTTAAATTATATTGTCACGGGCTTGACAACATTGTCTAACAAGTTACCGACTGGAAATAAGCACGGTCCTACTAGAACAATACTTCCTTTAGCATTCAAAATTTCTGAAAAAAAAAATGTGTTGTTTTTTTTTTTTTAGATTTGAATCTGATGTTCTTTTAAACCAGGTTAATTTTTAAAAAGCTCAACTTTAGGCACTTCGAATGTTTACAAAAGTGTTTTTGTATTGTCGCTTTGTACGAACTACTTAAAGGCAGGTGCACTCGGGTGTCATTTATAATGCTGTACTCCGCTTCGCGTGTGGAAATTGTAGTTTTGACAATCAACCAGTATCTTGTAATAAGTAATTACTTTCCGATACTACCATCTCGTGCGCGTACTCATTGGTAAATGAAGCCATGGATTCCTCGTGGTAAATACGAGCGGCGTCATTTTTTTGGCGTGAATTGACAGAGCGCATGCCCAGATGCTCCACTTCACGCGAATGTGTCAATGAAGATGGGTGGTAGTGGCTATACCTTTTAGTACTGGGTGGTAACTTGCGCCACCTAGCTTAGACGTTTGAGCGTAGATGTCGATGATCGCCTGGGGGACGTCTGGTGCTTCTAACCATTTTTTGTCTTACTTTCTTGGGATCGGATTTTTGTCTAAATTGCTTACCTCTGCTTGCACTGAATCTTTTCTAAGAACAATACAGCACTCTTCAAAATGTATTTTATTTTCGCCAGATACCATTTCCAAAATATTTTGAATATTGTTTATGCGATACATTATATTAAAAAAAATGCTTTCGGCTTGTTTTATGTAGATGTTTAAAATTTGCTTCACTTCGTATGGTATTAATTTTATTCATAAATTCGTTATATGTCTAACAGTATTGAAATAATACAGTTGAACTGAATAATTACACAATGTTTTCCCGTCTCTCACGATACCGGGCGCATAGTCCTACCGTGTACTGAGTCTATATGAGTATAATACAGGTAGTTCAAGCTAGAACTATTCTGTCATAAAAAAAAACTAAATAAATCAATGAACGTATTGCAGACAAACTTTTCACCAATGTGTCTTTACGTAATGCCTTTCTGATACTCAAATTTTGTAATTCTTGGTATTTTGGGAAAAAAATGCAATATTAAAAAATGCTCGACATTTTCTCTGAAACGAGACAAAGAGGAAAACAAACCCGTTTGGATGATGCAGCTACTCACATATGATCGCTCGGATCTTCCGAATATACTTTGTTCGTCTCTAAAAAGCTTCAAAGGGTTTGTATTATGTGCTGCCATATATGAGCAGCAGCTTTAACCCAGTGGCCTGCTTCTGTTTTCCTCCCGCGCGTAGAAAGGTAACAAGTAATTTCTTTTCTTTCATTTTTTTTTCAAGTAACCTATACTAACGAAATTTTAGTGTAATAAATGCGCTGCCTGAAAACACCTTTGTGCAAAGTTTCATTGGCGTTCATTTGCTTATTTACGCGCCTTTTTTTTACGACCGAATAGCGCTTTAGGGACTGTATGCAGGCGCAATGACACTTCCTGAGATTAGCATCATTCCCTCTCGTAACGACGAGAATCCCCATTAACGAACAAAACGGTAAACGGACAAACGAGCTGGTGAAGGTTAATCGTGCATTACGTCAAATACTTTACTAGAGGAAATACAGGACACTCCCCGAGAGAATGCATCAAAAAAGACGACAACGAAGAACAGCGGAAACACGCGTGATTGCGGAAGCGGTAGTCTTTGCATCCGCGACCCCGGCAACCGCACCGCATTCTGAGCGTTGCCTGGTCACGCGCTCTGGCGGCGAGAGGAGGGGGGGTGGGAAGCGAGGCGTCGCCAAATAAACCACTCCACCAGGGGAGGATTCGGCGCTGCGGTCGTTCCGTCCTCGTTCTGTCCTCCTCTCCTCGTGTTCAGAATTGGTGGTTTTTTTTTTTTTTTTTTTTTTCTCGTTTTACGCGACACCCCGAACATTGTGGTATGTCCTAAAAAGGTTTGAAAAATATGGTGGTATCGAAAAACATTATTTAAAGGGATACTGAACCAAGGAATTTAGTGTCCATAATAAGTGGCGCACGTTCTTTCCACGAGCCAGCAGCCGCCGGTGTGCGCGAGCACACGCAACAAAAATGACGTCACAGACCTCCATTCGCGGTTAAGATGTCAGTGAAATGTATGGGCTTCGGGCCGAAGGAGAATAAAGACAAGTTTTTCATCTACACAGTGGTGTCTGGTGTAAAAAGTAATCGATTAATTGGTCTAACAAACACGTAGCTTTCACTTGTAGAGATGAAAAGCCTGTCTTTATTTTCCTTTGGCCCGAAGCCCATGCATTTCACTGTCCTCTTAAGCGCAAATGGAGGCCTTTGACGTCATTTTTGTTGCGTGTGCTCGCGCACACCGGCGGCTGCTGGCTCGTGGAAAGAACGTGCGCCACTTATTATGGACACTAAATTCTTTGGTTCAGTATCCCTTTAAAGGGATACTGAACCAAAGAATTTAGTGTCCATAATAAGTGGCGCACGTTCTTTTCCACGAGCCAGCAGCCGCCGGTGTGCGCGAGCACACGCTGCGAAAATGACGTCAAAGACCTCCATTTTAATGCAACAGAAGCGGATCGACAGTTTTGCCACATTTGCACAATCACGACCACGTGTTGCTTGCACGCGGTTCAAGATTATTTGCTGGTTTGGTTGAAGACACGACGTCGAAGACCATTCTATTTCGCGAGACTCGAAATTGCTTTCCGAGTGTTTCCAAAAGGAGCTCACCATAAAGCCGCGGCCTTTTTGTGCGTCGGGTTTCGCGAGCCTCATAAGCTCTATAGTCGAGCCGACAGAAGTGTTATTGCTACCCTTTGTTTGTACCTTTCTGTTCGGTGCTTCCACATTTTTAGGGATATCTTTGCTTTTCATGCATCTAAACGGCATTCTTTTAAACTTACAGAACAATTCATTAAGGGACTGTCTGTGTATACGCATAAATTCCTTAAACAAAATGTTTCATTTTAATTATAATTGTTTTAATGGGGTGAAAGTAAGACGGGGTTTGTCTTCACCATGTATTAATTAAGATCGACGGACGTTAGATGAGAGGATACTCATAATGCTAAGTTGATTCAATGCTAAAATGCGTTAATTAACTTTATAATATTTGATTTTAGGGGTCACGTTGGAATCGCAGTATTGACGGCAAGTTACTATTAATATTTATACCAATTTAAAGAATTCGCGAAAATGTAATTGTATTTTAGATATTAATCGGTCAAATTCCAAATTTCGCATCAAGCCCTGCCCACAATGACGACTGGAAGCTTGACGTTGTCATTTAGGTCACGTCGTCAGTTTTGTCGTCGGTGCGCCCACTAAGGACACGCTGCCGAGATTGTGACGACATGATCGAAACGATGCGACGTCATTCTTCCGAGCGTCATTTTGAGCAAAGCCTTGTGACGCTGTTTTTGAGCACTATCGGGGAATAGAAGAATCATTACACCTTTTCGAAATATTTTTTAATTGCTCTGGCTTCTGATAGTAATTGTCGTCAATACTGCATTTCTTTACATTTTTTTTACCTAAAACCAATAATTCAAAAGTTAATTAAAATATTTTACTTAATTAGTCAACTTACCTCGATGATTGTCTTCCCATTTAATGTCCCCCGAGCCTGATAAAAACACTGTGAAGACAAAACTCGTCTAAATCTCACCCCCTATTTTTTTTTTATCTTTTCGAATAAAAATTTTGCACCCTGTATATTAATTGTGTTGTGCGCGTGTTTGGACAGCGGGAAGTTACGCAGCCCCAATGGCCGTCTGCTCTGCCGTGGATGACACGCTTGGTTAGTAAAGTACCTCTGCTAGCCTGAGATCTTTAAGGAGCACCACGCACTAGTGACACAATACCGCACGCCGCGGTACGATGCTCATCCAGGTCTAAATGGGCAGGGGGCGGAGATTAAGCGTGAACGATCCGCGGGTTGGGCAGCGCCCAGGATCCCTGAGTTCTGCTTGTCATTAGGATTTCAAAAGTCGGCGCCATCGCCTCTCCGTCATTGCTTGTTCACGTGATCTGCGCATCTATTGGACACGAGTGTGACGTCGGCGTTCGGCGAGGACTCGGATCCAATCACGCGTTTCGTGCCCATGGATTGATGGATGGATAATATTGGCTATGCCCTTTGTAACGGGCGGTAGCTTGCGCCACCTAGCCTAAGGAAATGCTTTCCTTCCCCATTTAAATACGCAATTTCTTTCCCTCTACATCCCTGCAACTATCACCGGGCCGGGGGAATGACCCACCAGGCTGACCCTTGGAGGATCGGGCAAAGGCAAACTAAAAATAAAAAATGGCGAACATCAATGTTGCTCGATAAACGTTTGAAAAGGGCCTGTCGCTGCAGTACCAAGGACGTTTAAATAGGGCAGGACCCGGCATGGCGTCATACCCAGCGACACCGGAAAAACAACCCAATCCCAAACTGCCTCGCGCATTGACGCGCTCTCATCCAAACTAATTACAACCAAGCTCCCATCGTCTGCTCTCCGCTCGGTCGCTAGGCTTAGGCTACGTCTGCTCCGTGCCTGCGGTCTGCTTCGTTAGCTCGCTGTCACGGCTGGCTTTCGATTCGATCGGCGCACCAAAAGATGTTTTGAGGCGGACCCGCATTCTCATCACGGTGGAGTGAAACCAACACCTTCTGGCACCAGGGTTTGTGCGACTTTCTCAACCCGCGGTGCCATTCTCAGCGTTCGTGCGTAAGACGACTGACATGCGATCGCTTTCCAAAGCCACGCTATGACGACTCGCTCTAGACGACGCTCCAGGCGCGGTGTCGAGAGCGCCTGCTACACGCCGACTTCCTACTGGTCAGGCAAGTGTTGGGCTCCAAATCTCGCCCGTTCGACACCGATTCTGTGGACGCCGCCATGAAATTATGAGGCAAACAACAGCGTTTCCACGGCATTGCCATGGCAACGAGGGTTGTTTGCCCCGAAAATCAATGGCGGCACCCATTGATGAGCTCCTTATTGGTTGAGAAGAGCTCATGGCTGCGCCTATACATGCGTTACACCTCCCTGCGTGCATTGGACATAGGGACGCCCCCTCCTGCCCGTTATAACTAGTGATGGGCCGATCTTTGGCCGAATCGAAAATTCGGTGCCGAATCTTGGGATTCGGCAAAGCCGAACTTTTGCCGAACTTTTCTAAAGATTCGGCAAAGATTCGGCAAAAATACATTGTTACCAGACTTAACGTTGATATATAGTTTTTTCTGGCGAAAAAAAGGTTTTATGTTTCTTTTTTCTCAACTCAAACGTAACATGTAATGCATATTGACATATTTATTACTAAATAAGGTGATATTCTACGAGATAATTGTATCGGTGTCGTTTTGTGTTTACTGGGAATTTTAGTGACTTCTTGCAGAAGTGGCGTGACAACGAGGTTGGGTAGAAGCGAGCGTGGTGTAGTCACGAATCACGTTACGAGAGTTTCGGTTTTGAGGCATCATCAGCGCAAGCCTGCATGTCTGTGTAACATCAACCTCCTTGGTGTACATTGTTAAAATGAAGGAAATAACGCTGCGTTCTTTCTTTTCCTGGGATTCATCGTTTTGTGCGCGAAAACGAATGCAATGGTTGCTGAGGCTTCACCAGAACAGATAATATTAATATTGTAAATATGCACGTTTTTCGATTTGAGTCACTTGACGTCAGCTTTGCATGAAAGTGTACGTCCCATATTCGCAACTTCTCGTTTTTAACCTTTAAAATGCCAGTTTCTGGTGTTGGGACACAACACGAACGTTTCGGAAGATAGGGAGAGTTAGGAATGTCGGATGCACAACGTCGAGCGAAATAACACTAATTGAAAGAGCAATATTATTTTGTTTTGGAACACACTACCCCTGAGCCGAAAACAGAATTGTTATAATTGCGAGGAGTGCTTTAGAGTAATTGTCGGCCAATCAATGTTTCAGAATGCGCCGCATCATTTGTCACTTTCGCAGTGGACTGCGTAAATTACTGGTCGATCTTCTATTCTTGAGGCAGAAAATATTGAAGAGAACCACACTCGCTCACAAACGCACAGTTACCGTGTTGTCTACTCCACACCGCCCCGTAACCGCTGGTTGTACTACACTGCACGATGGTAACCGACGACTGCACGGCGTTCATTTGCAATCATGGCTCCGTCGCGTCCTCGCGCGTGCGCAGACATTTGCCGAATTTTTGCCGAATCTTCGCCGAACTTTCCTTCAAACGTTCGGCATTTGCCGAACTTTGCCGAATCTGAAGTTCGGCAGATTCGGTCCATCACTAGTTATAACCTCCTTGCTGCAGTACGCACCAAAATGGCGGCGCTCACAAGATAATCGACGGATGGAATGCGGAAGCTCTATTCGCCGCATAATCGCTCTGTGGACGCGTGTCTCTATATGGCCGATTCACACGGCGGACTGATCCGCGGACGGATTTATCACGTGACGACATGTCTGCGGTTCGTCCGTTTCCCAAGCGTATACCCACAGGTGAGAGACTATACGAGCAGACGCCAGCGAGGACGGACCGGACCTGTTCGCCACCCCACAGTGCCACGAAACTCCAACATCGCACCGTTGTCAAAGAGAGAAATCGACGCTCGCTACCGCGATAAAGAATCGTACGCCGCTGTTACGTGCAGGTCGAGACAGAACACCGTGATAGGCTTCGCGCGAAGCGCCACTAGCTTTACTAACCCGAGGCATGACAGTGACGCAGGGATGGTCATGCTCGAGAAGTGTACGACGTAGAAGCGACGAAGTTAAGGGCTCGCGGAGGGGCGTTTGGAGGTGCCTTTGCGCGTACCAGCGCTCGTGCACATCACTCAGGTACATCGCAGACACAAAAAAAGTCTTGCTCGGTGAAAGGCTGATTGGACGTGCGAGAATTATAGCGGAGTGCTAGCCGAGTTTTGACGGAAGTTTCTTGACACGGACCCGGAGGAGTACCGGAACCCGCGTCGCGTCAGCCGGACAAAGTTTCTGCAGTTTCTTTCACGCGTGGAACCATGAATCGCGCGACAAAATGAACCAGCGAACGCCCACAACGCAACGATGCACCATTTTTACTTTAACTGTCCGAAAACAAAGCAAAAAAAAAATAATCAAGAGAACATTGTACCGTTGCCAGACTAAACACTTTTCAAGTCGATCTCCCACCTGACCCGCCAGTGGAAAGGCGCCCGACTTTATCAGTCCGCGCGTCCGCGGACGAGGCGCGGATCGCAGGAATCGGTGACGTGACGGTCACGTGGTACGCGGTCCGCGGACGAAAATCGCGATTCGGTCCGTCGTGTGAATCGGCTAATAGGCACGCGTCTGAATTTACACTTAGCAGTCCTCTGTGAAAACAAGTTTGCACCCAAGACAATGTGGGCAGCTGCTAAATTGTAATGTACACCTCAGGAGGCTATATAGTTCTTTTGCCGCATTTGCCGCTCTGCGGCGTGTGCCTACAACAAACACTCTGCAATGAAGAGCGCAATGTTGTTTTAATAAGGTCCTTTTAGGTCAACGCGGGAAACTGCTCGTCAAAATATAGGCACTATGCATAATGGCGCTTTCGTTGACTCCACTTGGGTATAATTATATCGTCGGCTTGCATAGGCAAGGAGGGCGAAAAATGCATTTTCTGCATTATGGAATATCCAACAGTGTTTGCGGTCGCATTCAAGTAATGTTGATTGTGCGCTTTCTTGTTACAAAAAAAAAAAAAGAATCCCATTGAAAGTGGCGGAAAATGTTCTGAATCACCACCGTGTGGTCATAGAGAGGTGGAAGTTCCCCCAAAACAGGGGAGAATAGTCTGTCATGCAACGTTTATCCTGTCATGCAGCGCGTGGGAGCTCCTCCAAGCTCAAATAGTTTCCGCAATACAGATAAACTTTTTTACGTGGCTTTTTTTAAATACATTAAATGACAAAGTGTTCATAAAGTTTTTTGTTGTTCCCATTTATTTTTGTAAAAAGAAAACTCGGGACATGGCCCCATTGGTGATAATTTACCAGGTTTGAATGATAACTTTTGTAACAATCAATTTTGTGGCATGTTTTATATATCCCCAGACAATTTCAACCAATGTCTTTTAAATTTTGTTTCTGCACAAGTTGATATAAAATTTGCAATATAGTATATTTGAGAGATCGGGAATTTCGTCTGCTATATACTCTCAATAATATCCGTTCTTGAAAGGTTCTTCAACCGTGAAGAGCGGTTTCGCCTCAAGCACTATATCTCCTCTTGGCGCACTAAAAAAGCCAACTGGGCGATGAAGAACTGTTTCGCATCGAAAAAAAAAAAGCTCTTTTAGCGGGTGCTTAAAATAACCTTTTGGGGTGCAAAATATGGATAAGCAGAATAACCGCTAAAAGTGTTTTTATGACTAGATTTTTTTTAATGCTGTACTTGAATGGAGGAGCACTCTATAATATGTGTACATTTGACAACTCGTTGACTAAAATACGCGGACGCTTCATTAACTTGTCTATAAAGGCCTGTTCACACATGTAACGGAGCGCTACAAGCATAGCGCTGACCTCGCGCTAAGCGCGTGCTGACGGGAGCGTTCACCAGCTTTGTATCGCACCGCCAAAACTGTTGCTCGTGGCAGGCGATAAGTAGCTGACGGCACGTGAGGAGCGCTACATCAGAGCTTCGCTTCATGTGAGAACCGGCCTTAAGAATAACGTTGACCTGCTTATCTATACTTCGTTTCACTTTATCTGCGAGCGAAGAAAAAGCTAGAAGCGCGAGACCAGCGCTTTTTGCATTTCTCCCCAGCTCGCGCGCTCGAGCAAAGCTTGAACGCACGGAGCTTCCGTGCTCGCGCTTCCAGTTTTGCCTTCGCTCGCACATAAGTTGAAACGAAGTATAACTCATCTCTGTTCCTGCATTTGCGTTAGCGCGCGCTTCATTGCTTTGTTTGTGCATGTTTTATGTACTCACGTTTCTTTTTTCTTTTATACGCTTCTCGCGTGACTGCTTCGATGATGACCTGATCCATTATTATTCATTAAGTAACCTGCCGGCTGCTTATACTCCGACCCAACTCTCTGACGTGACGCCACTGTGGTCGCGCTGCTGACGACATTGCGCATGCGCAGATGCGACTCTGGTTTCGGCGCACGCGCAGTGTCGAGTGGCTCAGCATTTTTCGCCTGGCTCATCAGCGATGAAAAGGTGTATATATGGGGGCACCCATTTCTGCAGAACCGGTACCCGGTACAAACGAGCATCCTGCCATGTCAGCTCTCGCGGAATACACGAGCGCCAATTAGAGACCATTCCTTAAACACGCAGCGATTCCCATCGTCTTTTATGCGCAGTACGACAACACGAATGGGCGGCGCGTGAAGGAGAACGGGTCCCAACAATTAAGTTTCATTATACCTAAATTCTTAAATTGGTTCTGAAAAAAAAATTGGATATTATTAAAGATTGCCATTCGTTGCGGACATTTAAAAACAAAATAAGGCCGTACACTTTAGAGCCTGATTCATGAATTATAAATATATTTAAGCATACGTACCGTCTCCAAGTCGCTTCGAGGGTAGTTCGTGCGATCAATGAATAATCCCACTTTATGTTCAACTGGTGTGCAAACTGTTCCGTTTTGTATACTTTCGGTAGAGTACGTGGGAATATTATATGAATTCAAGTGCACCATTGTTTGCTGCGACTGTTGTAGCGTTGTAATGGCGAATGGAGCCTCGGCAGGTGGCTTTTGCCGCATTTTTCTCTACCCTCCAAGACAGGACTGTACTCTAAATGAACATTCATTTATTTGTAAATAGAAGGAGCGGTTCATGTTTGCTTAGCATTTAGCAATTTCAGAACGCAGGGAAAGCAGGACGATTAACAAATTAGGCTACGTATCGGCTTTGTGATGTGTTTGCTTTGTTTTCTACAGTTGTTAGAGAGTAGAGAACGGAGCGTACAAGGCGGCCCGAGCGTACATTGTAAAGGCCCCACAATTCCCCGCGCCACGTGGTGCAATGTGTGATTGAGGATAGGCCTCGGGGGATTTTCTGGAAAGGACTATTCCCGCGGCAACTTTTAATTAACCTTTCCCTAGAAAGCGTATGCACATACGCGCCCTTGCACCTATAACAGCCAGTCATCCCACATTCCCATGAGAAAACAAGATCAGACACGTTTTCCCCGTCCTTCATTAATCCAGAAAAAAACGGACGTCATTATCATCTATTTAATGGCGTCGGGCAATCAAAATAATCGTGTTCCACGCATATAGCAAGCTGTTACGGAAACGACACTTTCGGGACTGTTTTCCCCTCGAAACGTTTCATACAACTGCCGCTTGTTGGAGGATGTTCTACTCGAGAGTAAAAGCGCACTCTTTCCTTTTGACGTGGCGTCATAAAAGCCTCCGAAATCCGCGATTTCAGCTTTCAAGCTGCTAGAGTGCGTAATAAGTGCAGTCTCCGACAATATAAAAGACCCATCCGCCGAGGCAGTTTATAAGGAGGTGCTAAGCACGCTTTTGACCGAGGCACTTTATTTGAGGAGAGAATATGCTTTCTTTATTTCCTCAATTCGAGCAACCTAATGTGCTTGTAAAATGGGTCTTACAAATTTCTGGCGACTGTACATGCGATGTGCACAACCTGCAAAAATAAATTGCCCCGGGAACCGTAGGCGTCACGTGACTTGGCATGTCGCGAACCTGGCCAGGTTCGAATTTGATCAGGTTCGACTTTTTTTTTTTTTCGAACTCCTAACGGGAAGTTTGACAGATATTCGACTCAACTTCGATTTCCGTGCGCATGAGCAAAATTTGAAAACAAACTGACGCCACCTGGTGGAGAAAAAGTGCAATATTCGTTGGGTATATTATATAGTTTCATTGTTTCATGTTAACAGACGAACTAAACCACTAAAAGTACATATATCTGCTTTTGTATTGCGCAAATATTCGTATTCGTTAAAAAATATAAACTAGTTTATAAGTTATTAGTTTCCAAAATTTCTAAATATTTGTGTAGAATTCAGACAACCCGATTCAGAAGTCGAACTCAGTCGAACTTAGCTAAATTTTAAAGTTCGACGGCTCGCCAAACCAGTCGAACCTCAATTTCGTCAAGAGTTCGCGACATGTCTAGGCGTAACGGTCCATCGCCTCAACTTACCGCGGGTGCCAATTTGCTCCTGCCGAAAGTCGGAGTTTTAATGACCCCCCTAGGGAGAAAATCCATCATTCGCGTCGACTCACCAAAACGCACATCCTGGCGTGACTAATTAATTTCGTTTATGCGAGAAAGAATCGGTATAGCAAATCATTCGCTTCCCCGTCGCCCAGGGCGCTCCGTTTATTCGGCACGCCACAGATATAGACTCGTTCAATAGTCCAATAGAAGGCCAGACAAAATCCCAAAGCTTACCGTACCATGTATACCAACTAATGGCTTGGGACGTATTTTGGTAACTAAGTGCTCTTAGAAATCAGTATGAACAAAGCTTGTTAAAAGGTTGCTAAAAGCACCATTGCAGTTGTAAACATTCTCGACCCAGAATCAAGACTTCCAAAGTCACCCAAGCGGCTATTCGCGGATTCGTAAAGGGTCTATACGCCTCGAGATCGAACAGAGTCGCCACCGTGCGACCGATGTTGGAAACGCTGCTAGTGTGGATACCGCCGCACGTCGTCTGTTCTCGGCACACGTTGAAACATGAATCCTCGCCACGATGAAGGCTTGTTTTTGGGTAAACTGCGCTATTTACTTCGCGAATGCTTGTTTCTTCGAAAAGACCGTATCGATCCACGAAAGTGAAAACACGCGAAAGCAAGGAATGCCAAGCCGGATGTTTATATAATGTTCCTACTGTGGTTGTTGTTGTGATACGGTCATTTGTTTCAGTTTCAGCGCCATTGCGTACTATTATGGAGTACATTGCCGACGGAAAGCGGTGCCTTGTCGTTGTGGCCCCAACGACCACGACGACGAGCGCACACTTGCGGAGTTACGTACTGCAGTCGTCGGCTCTCAGAAAAGATTCCCACACTGTGGATCTGAAACTCACAAACGGTGCCACGACTGATGAACTTTTGTGCACTCGCCCTGCCAAATAACCATTGTTTGTAACTCCAACGGCCGGATACGTCTTTGAGAGAATCGCACAAGTCGTCTTCCCGATCGTTTCAAACGCTGCATACGAAAAAAACCTTTATTTTTGCAATCCCAATTATTCGCAAATTAGGTATGGGAACCTATTCGCGGCCGCTATACCTCTCGAGAATTCTAAAGACTTGAATTCTGGCCTCAAACATGTGGGCCTTACTCAAAACAATAGAGGTATTTGCGTCCCTTTATTTTTCGCTAATTTTGTAATTCTCGAAAATATGGGGCTCGCGAAGGGTTTTGCAGTAGGCGGTGCAGTCCCTTCGGAAAAAGAATGACTCGAGCTTCGTAAGTGGCACACATGTTCTTTATTGAGCTGTTAACCTTAAAGCTATGTACAGGGTGGTGGGGCCTCGTCAGGTAAAATTTGTTTACCTTTTGCCCCTCCACCCGCGACTCAAGGAGTCCAAAAAAAGATTATTATTAAATATAATCATGCCGTTTTTATATAGCGTGACTTGCCGTTGAAAATTTGTATTTCAAGCGAAGTGGCACGAAACCTTCGTCACGCAGAGGGTAAGCAAAGCTCGTCGAGTATAAACAGTTGATTGATTAGGCTCGATAGTCCCTGTTGCTCCTTCGGTAGATTGACCAGCTGCCATCAGCACTATTTACTGCGTACTTCCGAGCGAGCTTCAAGAAAATGGATCAGGTGCCTCCGACGCACACGCCGGCACTGAGCGAGTCACTTCCGCTGCAGTCGATGCATCCTTTGGTGTGGCCATGTGTAGAGGGGCTCGTAGGAGTGACAATTCTTCAATGCTTCAAAAGTCGGATTCTTACGCAGTAATAAGTTTCTGGCATTCGCATCCTCTCCAAAAACACAGCAGCGGGAGAACCCACGCTAAAGACGATCACACTGCCCAGCAGCGAGCGAGTATCAACGCGCACGCTTTACGCGTACCATACTTTGGGCCACTCGTGACACTTATGTAAACAGTTTTATTTTTCCACTTAACTCGGTTGTCATGCATCGTTGGTTTGAAGTCTTCGGCGGTGAAATGTTTAGAGCAAACCATCGCGTGAATCAGATCTCAACATCGAGAGCCACTATTTCCTCAGCGCGCCAGCCGCGGGATATCGGTGAATACTGAACCCCACCTCGGTGCAATAGGTAATGAGGCAATGAACACCATGAGACCATTTTCTGTAGAATTTGCGTTCACAATGATTGTACGAGGCAATAAACGCGATATTCTGCAGGTTCTTGGCCGCGACCGCAGATACGCAGATAGCAAATGGGGCAGCCATCTTCCCATCTACACATTCTGGATGATGATAACGCGACATTAGCGCCACCTATAGTTTGATCTGGAGGCGAACAGCAAAGGCACGTTGACAATGGCATCGAAGCTATGCTTCGTTTCACTTTATACGATGGACCGCGCAGGGGATGATACGAGATGCCAAAGCCAATCCAACATAGGGCGAGTGACACGTGACCTTCGGGGTCGGCACAGCAGCGTGCGTGTGGTGCGTAGTCACCTGACGAGTTCATAGCACGGGATTGGTTAAGAGGACTCATAGCGGCCGGTGCGGTTCATGGTTCGGTGAAACGGAGTACTATATAGTTTGATTTTTCCCATACCCGAAAACACCTTCCAGACCGTTGTAATTTATATATGAAGCAGAATACAGCAAGCGTCCTTTTGTACGTTTTTGCTTAAGTGCCGGGAAAAAAAAAAACGAAATTTTGTTTCTTTGTTTTTTAATGCCAATTTTATTTTGAAAAATAGTTTGCCCAGTAGTGGATGTTCGTTGTATGAAGTGCTTTACATAAATCGTCTTTTGTTTATTTTTTATCTACACTTTAAAATCTTTTCTGTGCGTCTAGTCTGTCGCGCAGCGCACAGAGGACCAATCGCCGCTGTCTCTATACGCAGCACGTCCAGCCAATGACGAAACACTAAAAAACCTTTAGATAAAAAAACGTCATCTGAGCAGGGGCAATATGCACGCTAAATGTTCTGCTCATCCTTCATTTTTCCGATTGTTCTTCATCCGCAGGATTCGGTACCAACCACAGCGCTTCACATGCCGCGTGCTCTATGAGAGAATAGACGAACAGGAACGTTTTTAGGTTCTAGAAACTTATTTTTATAAATGAGGTGGATTTTTTTTTTTTGGCAGCCCTCCTGAGAAAATTGTCCCATATAACATAAAAAGCATGCCCATGCGCGGGAGCGATAAGGGGTTAAAAAATGTGAAGTACGAAATTCCGAAACGTCCCTCAAGAAGATTTGAACACAGGACCTTAAGATTTTGAGCCTGGCCGCCGGGGGGGGGGGGGGGGGGGGGGGATGTTTATACAGCCTGAACGTAGTCTGCCTCAACAGGCGACTTGTCTCTCAGCTGTAGCTAAGAAATTTAGTCAGTGCCGTACAACGCTGCCCTGGGGTCTTTAACGTGCAACACGCAGTAGAAATTCAGGAGATCGCACGCCGGTACAATGATCATCCAGATCAAAACGGGCAGTGGCGGGGATTGAGCCAGGCACGTAGCCCGGGCCCCCCACCGAAATTTTCCATTTCGCTGGGACCTCCTCTGCCCCCTCCCCCTCATACAGCATTTTGTCATTTTGTCCTCACCGTGACGTCATGAGTCGTAATCTTTGACCACTTAACATGGGTTGCAAACTGCAAGTTCGATGGTATACACCAACTCATGTTTACAAACAAACCGGAGCGCCCCTAGCGGACGCCACCGGCGCCGCGCATGCGCGATGGGGGTGTGGGCAAGAAGCTCGCCGTCACCCATAAACAAACCATTGAAATGCGATGTTGTCGTCGTCGGTGTGAGTCCCCCTGCCCTTTTTCGCGTTCGAATTGTTGATTCTACGTCTTCCTGGCGATGTCTTACTACTTGAGCGGCGTCAGCGAAATTACCGAGGCTCGTTACACCGCAAAACTTTGCGTGAATAATGTGACATGTGGCGATTCATTCTGCGTGGACTCAATTTTCAGTTGCGACGCCGCTCGGGCTGCAAAAGCGTGAACCGTAGCTGAGATGGTAGACGTCGATACTGAAAATCGCAAGCAGAATCGGACCAGGTGAATTAGGCATAACAAGCCGGTGATGGTCACTGGTAACAATGATCAACATCTCCTTGTTTCTACTGTTTACATCGAGCCTGCTTACCAACCTTCAAACTTTAGTCTTTTGAGGCCTGCACTTAGTTCTTATCGCAAGTACGGGGCCAACATTTGGTCTACGGGCCGGCGTCATCTAAGAGAGCAGACGACAAGCAGAAACGTTTGAAAGAGCAGACGACAGTTCGAACGATCGGGGGGCCGTTTGAACTTGAAGACGCACTGAACGTAGTCCGCAGGTGATCCGCACAACTTGACGTTTTTCTGGCGTTTATGTTGGAACAAAACAAATAAATCTGATGACCACAGGTATCCGTGAATTCACTGACTCAAAGTGCTTCCCCCCTAAGCAATCGTTGTCCGACGGCGTCTGCTCTTCCCTTTTCACGGCACATATCTAGATTCTCGGACAAACCGAGCACGTGAAAACTGACCTTCAAACCTTTCTCGACTCTTTTGGTAAGGCCCCATCGCGGCATTTTGACGAGATGGCAGGTTTTTGTCTAGTTCATTTCAAAATAACGCAGGAATACACGTCTGGCATGGGGACTTCTGCCCACAGCCCCAGACCGGAAGTCCGCCCGACGCGCCACCACCGCGCCGTGACGTCACAAAGTTGAGTTCGTGTATTGGTAAGAATTACAATGGAAGCTTCGGGTCGCCGTATTCTTAGACCGAAATCGGCACAGTGTCGACACTCTGACACTGCGCTGATGTCCGCCAATGAAAGACAAATTAATACAGATGAAGACGTCATGGTGAGCTTTCTGGTCGATCGTCAGCTGCGACCACAGCGACGCTTTTTGGTCGCGCACGTCGCTAAAAGGGTTCGTCGCAAAATCAGCTGTTCCCGTTCTCCAGGGATTATTATCGTCATTCTTGTCCAGCTCGCTTGAACTTTTGCGTTAATTGCATTATCATCATAAAGCCATCGTAGAAGATCAGCAACACTTTAACTTTTCGACGTAGCCTGCTGCGAAGAACCTTTAGAAAAACAAGCCCCTTTTATTTGTTTATTCCCATTCTGAGCGGACAAAATAAAGTTTTACTATCAAAATCTTCAATTAAGGAAACAGAAGTTCCCCGACACTTGAATCGATATATATGACGGTTTCCCGCAAAAATCGACGCGCGCACAGATTACCCTATGTTCGGGCTCACGCGATTAATTAATATTTCTCGATGAAAAAAGTGGCCCAATCTCGCTAATCCCCCGCGCCAGCCCGGATTAATTAACCCAACTCCGCTCACGCCTAGCCAAATGAGGGCAGCTTTTACCGCATACCACCTTCCAGAAAACAAAGGGTACACAGTTCACCCTCCATATCACTATATTACTCCGTTCAAACTGTACGATGAACTGTTAGCCGCCTCGGTTGTGAGTGTCACGTGACCTTAGGGAGGCGCCGATCAAACAGCGCCAGAAGTACACCGTCACCGTGATACTGCGTTTCGGTGAGCGATTAACTTTCTACGAATCTTCAGGCCACTTTGAGGTATATGTTTCTGGCCTTTTATTTTCCCCGCTAAAGTCGGCGGGGAAAATGACGTCATATGAGTCGATGTCACCTGACTTATAAAAAATTAATTACGTTGAGGGAGGAAATGGACGTCACGTGACAATAAATCGTGTGACGCCGTTTTCCCAGCTAGATTTAGCGGAAAAATTGACGTCACGTGACCTCAAAGCCTATTCAGTTTCCGCGCTAAATTTAGCGTGAAAAATGACGCCGCATCTGTTAATGTCACGCGACATCTAGATGCTCCGGAACTTCGTTGTTTCCAACGGTTTCGTTTGCTCGTTCGAGCTTAACACCAATCCAGCTTCACCACTAAATTTAGCGGAGAAAATTACGCCGCATGAATTGACGCCACGTGATCCCACACACAAATTCAGTTTATCCTCTAAATTGACAAGTGACCCGCCGCGGCTCTTTCGGTGATGCCCTCAGCGAATCGCTTAATCGGACAGCAACGCAGTTGGTTCTGCCCGAAATTTTCTGCGCGGGATCGGTTCAGACGGCAATAGGAAACTCACAAAAAGACGACGAGCGCGGTGACGATGCACTTTCGGCACTTCTTGAATGGCGCGCACTTATTGATCTTTAATAACAGTACCGACGAGATAAGTTACGTTTCGTTTGTTGGAAGTCTAAAATGTGCCCCTACCGCAAAAACCCGGGCATTTTCGCAATGGCTCCACTAAATGCCGTCAGTCGCGGTGCTGTATTTTTTTTTTTTTTTTTGGAGCTATACATTGATTTCTGGGGCTAACAGTAAACAGTATTGAAGAAATGGTTTATCGTGTTTTTTTACAGCTCGTAATAGAAATTTCGGCTCAGTTTTGCGCAAATACCTCAGGATTTGGTACGGTCACGTGTCTATACTCTGTTTCACCTTATGATGTACCGCAGGAAAGGCTACAAGCGCGAGCTCCTTGCTCTCTGGCACATCTTGGCGGCACAAGCTCTCGTGACTTAAGAGCGGCTGCCAACGCTGTGAGCTCGCGCTTCTAGCCTTCGCTGCGGTACAACATAAGGTGAAACTAAGTATAGTGGCCAAAATTTTACAAGATATAGACCTTTTCTGTTTCCTGACGTTTTCAGTCACGTGGGTTCCGTATCTGGTATGCGGGGCGAAAAAATAATAAAACGTTTGAACCTGGAATATGCGAGAAAATATAGGTGAGGCAAATCAAGAATGTGTGACAATCACGCATTTTTCGTAAACACCTTCCAGCTGCGGGGAAAGGTCAAAAAGATGTTTTACCGCATACCAGAAGTGACGATATTCAAGATGGCTGCGCGCTTGTGGAAAAGGTGTATAGCGGCAGCCAGGGGGAGGGGGGTCACTTTTGCCTGGTGAATGGGATACCAGTTTATCGCTATAAGGCCCTCTACCTCGTCGAACAGGACCTACAAGCAGACCTCAGACACTGGCTGCAGACTGTTTTTTGTATGATGTATTAGCAGTGGGCCCGCGGCAAACAAAAGTAAAAAAATGAGCATACTTCTAGTCGTCTGTTTTTTTGTTTTTGTTTTTTTTTTCCAAGGAAGCATCTGGCGTTTTTCCCCTTGTGTTGGGAAACAAAAACAATATAGGGAGTATTCAATGGCAGTCATGGCTGCGTGCGCGACTGCTAAGCGCGCGCTGATGGCGAGCTTCCACGGTTCTTTTGCAACGTGCATTCCACACCATCAAGATGGCCGTTCTTATCAGCCTGTTTGTGGGACCTTGTTCAGACCATGCGTTCAAAACAGCGTCCTCAAATATGGCGTCCACTGAATACCCCATAGTGGAGATGCCGAAGCAAGCTATAAGGGGTATTCACTGGGCGCCATATTTGTGGGTGATGTCTAGAGCGCATGCTCTGAACGAGCCCTCATTAATAGGCTGCTAAGACCTATAGGAAGTATTCACTGGCGGCCTACGTATTCACTGGCGGCCATAGCTGTGTGCACGACTGCTGAGCGCGTGCTGATGGCGAGCTTCCACAGTTCTTTTGTAACGCGCATTCCGCACCCTAAAGATTGCCGGTCTTAGCTGCCTATTAATGTGGGCTCGTTCAGAGCATGCGCTCTAGACATCACCCACAAATATGGCGCCCAGTGAATACTCCTTATAGAGTCCCAAACAGACGAACCCAGAAAGGCTCTTTAGTGCACCCTCTAAACGCGGCCTGTTGTTCTCAGTTCGACCGTGTGCACGGGCGCGTGACTCCCGTGCGTGCCAAGGTCCACTTGAGCCGCGCCAGCTGACCCCGCACCCGGTCACGCCGTCAGCGCGTCCAGATGATGGAAGATTCGCGCGCAGCTACCGTGGACACGTCCGCAACTCCAGAGTTTCATTATGGCCGGCGTTTTGCCCAACGCTTCGTGAAGCTTCGCCGACGGCATTTACTGCGCATTTTGCTTCAGCGTGCGGAGCATGTACACGGCAGCGTTCACTCGAACGTGTCATCGTTGCGTGACTCGCAAACTTTTTATTGTTTGCTGTGGACATGACGACAGAATTATCGAGGGACACGCCTCAAGTGCATTCGAAGCATGTTTGCGTCATGCATCTGTACGCTTCGAACATCTGTGCAAACAACTTTTGTATGTTGAAAAGTAGTGAAAACGCACAATAAAGACGAATACGAAGACGGAGAGGCACACAGGACGAGCGCTGACTATCGACTGAATTTTTATTAGAAAATAGAAACAGCAAAAGTCACAAATATTACCGAAATGTGACTAGTCATCAATGACTCGGCGACCACACGTGTCAATAAAATCCACTTATTTTTGTGAAGGAAAAGTGAGGGCTGACTGATACACTTATCAGGACGTTCCTTCTTTATCATGTATGCTTCCAGTACCTATCTCGATCGCCACCTTTTCTTTACCTCTCCCAATGATTGTAGTGCCTTGAAAGTTGGGAATCAACGGCAATAGAAAAAACAAATACTGCGATAGAAAATCTGGCTACGACGTGCTGTGCGGTGAGCAAACACGTGGCTTGGAACCACAGTGGAGCGGCGTGTTTTATTGGCTTTCAAATAATTACGGCATGAGCGTTTACTTTTTACTAAAAGATTCATCTCCCGAGCCGTTTAAAATACTTTCTTAGGTATGACATTACTAAAAAAAATATCAACATGCTGGGAATATTATTTATTGCTTAGGTGATCACCGAGAAAATACGTACCTTCAAAACGGCGAGTATATATGGCGGAAACGCAGAGCTCGCACAAAGGTGACATACCGAGCCCCCAGCTCAGCAACACTTTCTTTGATTTCCTTACTCTCGAAACTCTGACTCACTCTTCGAAGTTATAATCGTGTTGATATTTGTCTGTGCTGTGCATGTGTATGCGCTCGTTGTCAATGTTCAGCTGATGTTTGTGGTACGCGTAAAGTTTCGAGATGTGTGATAATCAAGGCAATAAAGGTGCCGAAGCGCAATGATAGCGTGATCAAATTAAAAATTTTGTAGCACATGACTTGGGCGGTATTTATCACTTAGCCTAGCTTTGCAACTACTCTGCTTGACCCTGCCATCTCGTGGTGAGCGATTTAACCTTTCACGCTTTGCGGTACCGTGCAACAATAGAGAGATTTAGAATAGGGGGCCCCAACGCTTTGGGGAACCCAACGCTTTGGGGTACCCAACGCAACGACACCTCACGCAGCGTGCTTATAGAATAGGGTTTGTGACGACGCAACGCGGCACGCTCGCCTTTTTCGCATGCAGCGCCATTGTGGATAACGAACGAACTTCTTAAGAGTGAAAAATTATTAAAACGCAAAACATTTGCGCTGAAACGATACTTTATTGTGGCTTGCGGTACCAATAATAGGGAGGGTAATACCAGTTGGAACGGCACAGCAAGACCCATCTGCCGACCGTCTCTGAATTAGAAGATTTACTTCTCTGGTCACAAGAGAGTGCACGCCCTCAAATAGCCGGCTATCATGTGCGCCAATGGAATTATCTGCGAATTCGACAGGCCATTCCCCGGTCACAGGCACGACGCTGGTAAGCGTAGCTTGCTTTTAGCCCATCCTGTAGCTAAAGCAGCACGACAGTTATAAAGAGTTATATAATAGGGGGCCCCAAAGATTTGGGGCCCCAAAGAATTTGGGGCTTAGCACTGCGCACGCGCAGAACCCAGGGTCTTGGGTTGGCGCGCGCCCCCAACGTGAAATTCGAAAAATAGCGTGGGGCCCCCAAATTGCTTGGGGCCGAATTGCGCCGGCAAACATGGCGGCGCCCTTTCCGCTCGCTTCGGAGCAAATTCGTCATGGTCGCTCCAGCATTAGCCAATTTCATTGCCAATGAATGGTGCAACCGGCTTTCGCTTTGCTTTATCTCGCCCAAGTCGCAAAGAATGAGCGGTGGGCTCGCCCCATTTTAAAGATCGTACCTGATTCTGGCCGTTCCTAAGCCTAAACATACGTCGTAACTGTTGACATGGTAACGTATTGCTACTCCGTGGCTAAAGACTTGTTCACACAGACCCGTTTTTTTTTTTTCGTTACGTTACCAAAAGTCACCGGGAAATCTGTGTTTCGTATTAAACTGTGCCAGCAGCAGGTCTACCCGGTCGCGGATGGCCCGCGTAGAGAAATTTCTTCCGATTGCTTCGGAGACCCTTTCAGCAATTGAAGTCCATCTCCTGGAATCCTGGAATGGGTTAGTGGCGTACACTTCGCTTAGCACATAAATGTCATCGTCGATCGAGAAGCGAACGCGCGCGGGGGCCTTCTCTTCCGCCATTTTCTTCTGGCCTTGAATCGGCCTCGAATCGTTCGGCCATCCCGCTTCGGGTGTAGCCGAAACAATCCAATCCGTAGCGCTCTAATTTGGCGCTTGTTCTCGTAGTAACATAGAGAGTTGAGCTAGCTGGTACTTAGAAGACATACCTAAAACAGCGCACAAGCACAGGAGGAAGATAACAGAACACAGGAAGGGGTGCTGACTCTTAACTTATGTATTGTGAAAGAAAGAAAAAGAGGAAGCTTCAGACATGAAGCCCACGTTGTTGTTTTTCTTTCTTCTTTTTTCTCATCTTTTCTTCGTCGTGACCTTATAATGTCCGTTTTCTCCTTTTCTACTGCAAATTTGTAATGTATCTGTTTTTATTCTTTCTTCTTTTTACCTTTTGGGTGCGCGTGGGCTTCATGTCTGAAGCTTCCTCTTTATCTTTCTTTCACAATACATAAGTTGGAAGTCAGCGCTCTTTCCTGTGTTCTATTTTCTTCCTCCTGTGCTTGCGCGCTGTTTTAGGTATGGCTCGTTCTCGAATTTTTTGGGCGTTTGTGTGCGCTTTGACCATCTGCAGCCGAAGATTTAGACCTTCAACAATGCCGAGACTGAGACGAACGCGAGCGCGCATACTCTGCGAGCAGCTGCACTATTGAGATCCGAGCTGGGGCGACTTTGAAGCCTTGAAATACTTGTTTTCAAGCTGCAGGTATCGTGCCACGAACGAAATCCACTCGGAGCCACGGAGTAGCCATACGTTGCCATGTCAACGATTACCGCGTCTCTTTAGGCTTAGGAAGGGCCAGACTCAGGGACAATCTTTAAAATGGGGCGAGCCCACCGCTCATTCTTTGTGATTTGAGCGAGATAAAGCAAAGCGAAAGCCGGTTGCACTATTCATTGGCAATGAAATTGCCTAATACTGCAGCGACCATAACGAATTCGCTCCGAAGCGAGCGGAAAGGGCGCCGCCATGTTTGCTGACGCAACCCGGCCCGCCCGGCCCCAAGCAATTGGGGGCCCAAGCGCCAACCCAAACCCCCAAACGGAGTTTGGGTTCTGCTCATGCGCAGTGGTGAGCCCCTATTTCTTTGGGGCCCCCAAGCTTTGGGGTCCCCTATTCTAAAACTCTCTAATGAGAGAAGTAGGCTGCTTCGAATTTGTTCTTTGAGCGCGACTTTTGGTTTGGCGAATGGCTTACCACTTCTCCGTGATGTCTGGTGCTGACGATGGAACTGTGGCTTGGGGAATAGCAAAGGTAAGACTATAGGTGCGCGAAGTAACTGGCTATCGGTTGTCTCCCTTAAACACCGCAGTGTTGACGCCGAGACTAATACCCGTGCCACACCGGCGACTCGATTGCCATTTACAACGAATGACATTTGAGCGGACGGCCAATCAGCGCGCGACACTCCGGGCGTAGAGCATTCCACGCGCGACAGATTGCGAGCTGATTCGCCGATCGCACAAATGTCATTCGTTGTAAATGGCATTCGAGTTGCCCGTGTGGCACGGGTATAAGTGACTTGCTTTCGAAACGCAAGTTTCTTCACCGGCGAGGGGAAGCCGGCTTCGGAAATAAATGCAATTCGCGGAATGCTCGTGTTACGCTTCTATTTGCTGCTCCTCTCGCTCCGTACGATAGACGTAACGTCCTGGTTAAGCCTTACTGAGCTCAATTCGCTCGATTCGCTCGATTCGGGGCTGCCATAATGAGATGCAGACGACGGAGGAACCTTGCTCTCCTGCTTTCAGGGACGAACGTTCCTCCCTTTCTGATGGAACATAGGTTACAGGAGCGTTCCTCTCTTCAGGGAGAGACTTTTTTTTCTAAGGGTGTAGATACACGCAGGTGGCCCGTCCTCTAGGCGCGCTCGTTCTTACAATGTATACGGGTGGTCATAAATGTTTTAGCTGATCAGTGTATTTGTCAACGGCGCAGTAAGAATTCGAAAGTATATGATCAGCGAGAGCTTGAGGTCGCCACGGGTGTGGTTACAAATGAGGGCGCGTTCCTTTGCTTCCGGGCTGCTTCCCAACAGCTTAAGATACGGGGGGCGTGGCCTATTGTGTTCGAGCTTCGTAATTGGTCCTTCGGCTTTGTTATCCGCGAATACCCCAATCCCATTGGTTGCGATGCGGCTTCTGCGAGAGCGCAGTGGAAACACACCGGGTGTGGGCAGACGCGTGGCTTGCTCCTGAACGGCGTGTTGCTGTGCATATGTTTCCTACGTATAACAGAATTAATGAGATTTTTACCCTGACACCAAAAGCTTAATTGGAAACGCCCGTATTTTCAAAAAAATCGCAGAACATTTTAGTTTTGATGCCGAAATCCTCATTTGAAACGCCAGTATTTCGTCACAAAATTACCCCTATACGATTGCTAACCAGATTCATTCAGAAATTAGAGCTTATTAGGCGCCGAGTTTGACCATTAGTATTACGCTGCAGATATATCTTTCGGGCGTTCTAATCAGATTAAATACACCAGTCGAGCTGGTAAAATCTGAGTGAGTGTGCTCCGAGACTGCAGACCCGACTAAATAAAGCGAAAAACAAATATAAACCGAAAATCGTTTTTTTTTTTTTTGTATGCCGGGCGAAATTTCTTTTTCAAGCAATGTTTTTAGCGATATAATTTCTACAAATGAGCGTGCTCACAAAAACGTTAAATATCAAGCACGATGCATTAATTATTATGCTCCTGTATGAAGAGTTACTTATTCAACTATCAAGAGTAGCCTGAAAATGAAATTATTCACTGACAAAGCGGGGGCAAAAAAGAAAAGAAAAGAAACATTTTTCTAGCCGAACATTAGCGTTTATATTCCTTGGGTGTGTCGTTCTCTTTTTGATATTTATTTTGTTTTTCACTTTGATTTTTCTGTTCTATTTTCAAAATTGATTATCGTCTTCACTGTTTCATCGAATCCTTAGTTATTCTACGTCTAATTCGAGACACAATACGCATGTGTTCGCGCAAGAGGAAAGCATCTAAAAAAATTAGAAATGCAAAGGTCTACAGTATTTGAGAAACACAAAAAAAAACTGTTTTGCTACCATCCGTGTACATGACACAACAATAACGAAAGTTTAACATGCAGTTTCCTTTTTTTCTTCCAAGCGAGCAAAATATTACCATTGCTTTCAACTGCACCGAACAGAAAGAATTCGAGTAAAACATATATGTAGGACACATACACTGGAGAAAACCTCGAAGGGAAAGATAAATATAGTACGCGCATAAAGTGTACTGTGAGCACCTCTGCAAACCGCTTTATCATCTTTCCACATTTTCACACACAAAGGGGAACTCAATGAACTCCAAAGAACGGGAACTACGCACAATTCCGCAAGTATACGCCTTTGAAAATGTACCATGGGATTACAAAAGACCGCTTCTCCACGTGAACTTCTCGTATTCAAATAATTCTCGAATTTATTTTATTTACGTATAAAGCAACCCATCCGAATACCATGGGTATTCATAAGCAAGTTGCGTTCGCTACAAAGCAACAGCGAAAGTAGAAAGATAGAGAAAGAGAGAGATAAGATAAATTATGGTAGTGGAGAGACTGGTGGCCTTAGAAATGGCCCCGGCAACTCCATAACTTGAAAGTGAAAAGAGGAAGGTTATGATGGTGTAAATAAAATGAGTGGACGAAAAAACAGGGGGATTACAAATATGACAAAGTCACAGCAGCACAAACAAGAAGCGGGTGCCTATACAGTCTCCCAAAGCCCTTGCTAAAAGGCGCCCCACGAATGCGCGGTAAAATACAAAAGTCATCTTTCAGCTAGCACTGTATACTTCCTTCGCTAATTGTCCACTGCGAAGATACATATCACTTCTACGCACACTGCACGCTGTCGCGTTCACTCACTCGTACACGTGATCACAAACTTACACAATCATGGGTGGGTCAATGAGACCGCTGTCTTTCAAAAACTTCGTAAACAATGTAAGTGCACTGTTGGCAGTTTCGCGGTCCGGCCAAGAGCCCAGTATTTTTGCTAAGGATAGGGGACGTCTTTCCAGCAGTCCAAGATGAAACCTCATCCTGTGCCTTTCAGTGGCAAACCGTTGGCACTCTTAAAATTGTGAATGACAGCTTCAAACGGATCACTGCATTCACATGTTGGAGAGTAACGTTGCCGTATTCGGTGCCCAGAAAACTGCCCGTAAAAGTCCCTTCGAGTCGTAGTCCGTGAAATAGAGCATCGTATTCTCTTTTTGTCTCGGTACAAGGTGGTAATTTAAGATCAGTGCCAATATGAGGAACGAGAGCGTCGAGAGAGTTTACGCTGAACCATTGCTGTCGGGAGAGTTCCTCTCGGAAGTGCCGTAGTAGGAACTTGGCATACACAGGTGTGAAGATCGTCAGTTTCATTTTGTCGCGAGAATAGGCCTCGCCAACCAAGTGATCTACTTCGACGTTTACAGTAATTTCGCAGTGACCTAGGAATCCATTGAAGGCGTATTGAATGCCCATACTCCTCTGCATGAACTATTGTTGTTTGAACTTTGTACAAACGTGATTCCAAGAAGGACTTCATGCTTGTACTTTTCAGCAGTTGTGATGCATTCTTGGAATCTGTCGATATCACCCAGTTTTCTGGCTGATCAAAGTTGTCAATGAATCTGACGGTTGAAAATATTGCTTGCAACTCAGCCGTTGTTGATCACGTATAGTGTGAAAGCCTAAAGGCTTTGCTTACACTATAGATTTCGGAATGGTGAGAGCAGATGTTGAACCATTCTTTGAAGTTGGTTCGTCTGTATAAACATGGACAGCATTACTGTAGTATGGTTCTACGTGATCCAGGGACAGTGCTTTCGCATCAGAAGAGTTGACAGGTGCTTTGGATTTAATACTTGAAGTATCTGCTCGTACGCTCAGTGGCGGTATGGTCCACGAAGGGGCACTCTAAGTGAGGGTCCTCCCAACGAACATGAGGGTGTACAGAAATTGACAATGTAATTAGAAACTTGCGAAAGTGACATTCCGTGCGCCATCGGAGGATCTCTTGACACAATGGACGCTCACCCTCACGTGCGGCTAAACGAAGGTAATGCCGAGTTGTCTCTTGGGCACGAAGGACGGACACGGGGGTTCTCGGGCCTCCAAAAAGCCACGGTCAAAAGAAGTTGCTCGAGGGACTACTAGACATATGCGCAGACTTCGTGCGATCATATATTCCATGCGCTTTTCTGGTGTTGGTGAAATATCATTGAATAGGCGATCATCTGTCGTGCGTGAGCTGTGTAAAGATGTAGAACATCATCTGTCGTCCAACCCCATCTAGCACCCGCAATACATCAAGGGAACATTCACGATGGCATTTATTTTTCTTTTAAGCATATAAATATGTTTTGACCATGTAAGCGAACAGTCCAGCACGACACCAAGGAATCCGCGCGATTTGACTCGTTCGATGTTTTGACTTTGGATGATGAGCTTAAATCCATTGAGGTGTCTTCTCGTGAAAGGCAGAACTGCAAATTTTTCAGCGCAAATTTCCATACTTCTTTGGCGAAGGTATGTGTTTGCTTCATCACCGGGCCAGATTGCAATTGAGCTTGTAATATTTCCGAGGAAGAACCGGATGCCCGTATACAAATATCATCAGCGTACGTCCAAATTTGGAGGTGTGGTGAAAGTTGTTTTGCCAATTTAGCCATGACCACGTCGAATAAAAAAGGACTTACTGCGCTACGTCTTGCGAGACCCCGTGCTTTAGCTCAGGTGTTGTGCTCTTTGCCTCGCTCGTAACTATAAATATTTTCCGGCCCAGCAAGAAGTTTCTAATCCAGCGTACAATACAACCTCGCACCCTCAATTGAATTAGTCCATTCAGAACATGTTGTAGCTCACAGTATCAAAAGCACGACGAATATCTAAAAACACTGGAATTGTTGAATTGCCAGATTTGCGCTCGTGTTCGATGCTTGCAACAATGTCAAGGACGAAGTCCATTGTGCATCGTCGTGGGCGAAATCCAGTCATTTGTTCTGGTAACACGATTTGATTCAAACCAACATTGCAGACGTAAGTGCACCATCTTTTCCATAAGCATCCCGACACAACTTGTGAGACTTACTGGACGAAATGATTCTAATGCAGCTGGAGTTTTCCCACACTTGAGTAAAGGAACGACCTTAGACAATTTCGATGAATCTGGCAGAGTTTCTTTACTCCAAATGTCATTGGATATCACAAGAAGGTTTCCCTTTGATTCGAGGACCAAGATATACAAGTGCTTCGTATGTTATTTGGTCATGATCCGGAGTTGTGCGCTTAGACATTGTCCTCAGTGCATCATCTAGATCACGAATACTGAAATCGCAGTCCCGTTGTGAGTTATTCGAGTTAATCACTTCGGCAATGCTTTTCTCTGCGGCCTCACGTGATGCGCTATACTCTGAAGAGGACACTGCTGCCCGGTTGTGTAAGCGAAACGGAAAATTCATTCGCCACTGTTATTTCGGAAGTACCTCGTGACAGAGCCAAAGCTCGGAAAGGCCTTCGCTGAGTGACTGGCGATTTCAAAGAGCGTGCTATATTCCATACCATTTTGACCTGAGTGAAATGTGAAGATGTTGCACAAAGCTTTCTCCATCGTCGTTTAGAAAGATTTTGTAAAAGCCGATTTATTTTAGTGCAGATAGGCTGTGCCGGTCTATAGACCCCTGCTCTTCCTGATCTCCAATATCGTCTTTCAGCTCCATGGCGGATAGCCTCGAAGCTTCTCGTATTCACCATTTACACCAGCCCAACCTCTCAGAACAGGCACCTTTTTTAGTGGCCTTGGTGAGATTTGTGCAGATAACCCTTTCGAATTCTTCAACTGTCCGGGTCTCTTCGAGCTTCCTCGTGTTCAGAAAACGAAACATCTTCCAGATTGTAAAGGGTATCTCGGTGACATGGTTGACGTCGTTTCTCTACTGCGGAACTAGAAATTTGACGGAAACGCAATGTCTAATTTAACCAGAATTCTACTCAAAATCTGAAAACAGTACGTTTAGATAATAATGTCGTATGTTGAGCAGAAAAGCACTCAGATTGGCGGCATGCAATGGGAATAACGGAAGGAGTAGCCAAGGGCCGAATAGCACGGCACAAAATTACGTTCTTGCGTATCCCGGGATTAATTTAAATGTTTCGTCAACTTGATGAAAGGACTTATGTATATTGATATAAAAAAATTCTGCTGGCAAGTAAAACCGAGGTTTTAAAAGCTTTCACCCCGTAGAATGATGCGGGTGAAATAGTTCAAAAATAACATGACATTTACATGTGGTTATGTGTCCGGCTAAGCTTATGATTCTGAAAATTCAGACCATAAAAGACAGATCTTCAAGTTGCTTAGACATTTATTATTCGAAGAGCATAAGACAGTGGGAATCATCCTTCGTTCTGGCGTCCCTTCGTGAAAAATATGAATTGTTTATTTTGACTAAAATTTATTCCCTTGTTCACTGGAGATTTCAAACACCTACATTCGCCGCCTTTTCTAAACACCTGAGCAAAATTACAGCGTTCTCATTCCGCTAATTTATTAGACATTAAAACGTAAGACAGAATAGAACGATCGAGTCACCCAGTATTTTCCAGATATATATGACGTTTGCTCGTCACCGCCCACATCTCTCTGTTTACCCTAAAATAGAGGACCTTATTGTAAAGCGTGTGCAGTCTGGTTTCGAAGGCCTGACTGTTCTGACGCGCTGGCAGTGACCGAGTACCCCTCCCGTCCGGAAACAAAGCGCGCTCTTCCCAAAACAAAAGGTCGTCTTTGTGACCAAAGCCGACGGGACGCGTCGGGCTTGACACGGGCAGCTGGCATTGTGAAAAATGACCCCAGGGGCATCCTGATTAATAATCGCGCCGCCTGTATAGTCGCCGGCGTTGCAGGAAATATTGTTTCGCGCACTGGGCATTATATGCTCGAATAATAACCTCTGAACTTGTAGTGAATCGAACGAAAGGGTAAGGCAATAACTCCTTGTTATCATTTGCTGCGAAAGGTTTCTCTTTTTTAAGTGTATACATTGTGAACCCTATAGGGTTCACAATGTATACATGTATGAGAAGGCGGAGCCTTCGTCTCCGCCTTCTCATCTTCAGCCTTACGTGGCCCTATAGGGACACGTAGAAAGAGATAACGCTATGATTCCAAGCAGATGTTATAGTTTCTTTAGTAAATAAACAACATATCGAGTTGATCTTTTTTTTTTATTCGATCGTCTCTGGTAGTTATTAAGTGACACTGCTCATATATCATACAAAAGGTACGATTTTTTCTGCAGACATGATGAGAAAATTATCCGCGTACGCGCCACAATCATGTTGGAAATATGTTTGATTGATACATGTGTATGCTTCGGACACGCCTGCAGACAGTGTTTGCCTGACCAGTGCGACAGGACCATTGTACAAGGATGATACATGTCTCAGACAGTGTCTGCGGATTGTCTTTTGTACGATGCACTGGCAGTGTGACCGTGGCCTTTAGTCTACAAAAGCAACGTACCCTTCGCAGTATACCATCTCCCCTATATCGAAGGCCGAGCAGCATTTTGTAAGAAACCGGCGGATTGCCGACAGCCACAAAAAGAAAACGTCGGAGGGTGCTTAAGCTTCGCCTTTAAGAGTGGAACGCGATAGCGTTATCGAATCCTCGGCCCACTTGTGGCGCATCACCTCTGCACGCCAAGCCTTCGTCTCCGCCTTCTCATCTTCAGTCTTACGTGACCGACCCCGTCGCCAAGCAGGAGCAGACGTGGCTGCGGCATCTGCACTCGTAGAAGACGAGGACTCAAACGAGCGCCCCGTACTGGTAGACGGCATCGCATCCATCGCACACGTGTTCTTTCCCGGCGGCCTAGCGGCGGCCCTGCAGCGGCGTACGCAATCTCCACGGCCGAACGATGACGGCTAGAGTTCCTGTATATAGCTACCTACGGTGCCTATACAGGAACTCTAATGACGGCAGGATAGCAGCGCCACCGGGCGGACTCGGCGACGGACGGGAACTTTTCGTTCCTCCGCGACGGATGGAAACTGTACGCTACTCCGCACAGACAAGCCTAAGTCATGTGGTAGTGACGTCACGACCCTATCGACCAATCAGGATTTTCGCGTCACGTCAGCGTTTCTGGCACGGCACCGAGGCCGGCGCGACAAGAGCTCCTGAACGCTATCGGGTTATTCGCGTCACGCCGGCTTTTCTGGCACGGCACCGAGGCCGGCACGCCACGAGCTCCTTAACGCTGTCGCGTTAAAATGCAAGGAAGCCATTGGTATATACCACTAGCAGACGACTAGCAGGCCTAGCCACTTTTGTTTCCCCAGCGCAGCGCGGCAGCACCGCAGCCCGTCAACAGTACCACTACCCCCTAAGAGAAAAAGCCTGCGGCTTTCCTCCCCAAACGTTATCACTATAAAAAAGAAAAGACTGGCAGCGACCTTAACCTTCAAAGTTTGTTAATGCATAAAATGCATTATAGTGAATTGCTGTGTCGCGTGACGTATAATTTCCCGCTAAATTCAGCGGGGAAACTAAGCGGTTGTATAGGTCACGTGACCTGACGACAGGGGACGTCGATTTCTCCCCTAAATTTAGTGGGGAAACTGGATTGGTGTCCGGGTAACGAAGCGTGAATTTTCCCGCTAAATTTAGCGGGCAACTGAATTGGTATGGGTCACGTGACGTCAATATCCCCGCTAAATTTAGTGGGGAAACTGAATCGATGTTTTGGCCAAAGGACGCAAATTTCCCTGCTAACTATAGCCGGGAAACTGGGCTGACGTATGAGTCACGTGCAATCAATTCCCCCAAGGTGTATAGGTTACGTGACGCTAACTCTCTCAGCTAAATTCAGCGGAAAATGCACGGACGGAAGTACAAACGTTTGGGATTACAGAAAGTCTGTGTGTGTGTGTGTGTGTGGGGGGGGGGGGGGGGGGGGGGGTAGGGGGGCGTTGAAAAGCATATCATGCTTTAAAAGGCCGCCTAGCTGCGTCACCATAGTCGGCATTGCAGCGTCTCATAAGGATCGCGAAGCTACTACGCGGGAAGTGTCTGCCGCTTTGCGGCGGCTCTCGTCGAACTTCGACGTGTTTGCCGCTTGGGGGCGAGTCGAAGATCTACGAACTATGACGTAGTGCGCGGGCCTTGACTTCGAGGTAGTGCTGGCAGATACCCGCACGAAGCAATCCTCCGGTCAGAGCCCACGGGACCGTGACGTAACCTTGTGTGCAACTACCAGACAAACTTGCTCGACGTATTCAATCACGAATATTGCTCAAGTTTCAAATAAGCAACCGTTTTTCGCAGTACCGAGGTTAGAACGCCAGAACTCATTTCATTTGAAACAACGATTTTTGTTCTATCATATGTATTCTCGATTTCTTTTTTTTTTTCTCCTTTTGTGTGCGTGTGACGAGATGGAACAATGATCTCCCGGATGATTGTTGTTCCCAGGTGCTCTTTAACGTAGCAATACTGCATATATTGTTTTTTGCTTTTGTGATTTTGAAGTGTGTCCCTTGTTTCGATTCAGTGTTGCGCTTTTTCGCTCCCCATTCTCCTTATGTAATGCCCTTCAGGGCCTTTACGCCTAAAAAAATGAAATGAAGCGAATGAATTATTCGGAACAAGCAAGAGCGCGGCGATTTGGTCGATCCAGAAAACAGCAGACAGGCGTGATTGTTCCAATAACAAAAAAAAAAACAATGTGTTTTGTGAAAACCGACGCATCAATACGCATTTAATATTGCCGCGTGCGGATAGCTGAGTCAGCAGCGTGCTCGACTCCCACGCCGCTCTCTGGGGTTTGACCCCGCCAGCGCTTGTCCTTTTTATCTGTCTTTTGTTTGCATGACTGGAATATTTCAGATGACTCGAGAATCTTGTTTGTTCGAGCTCGAAAGCTTCTAGATACCCACGCGCTTACAAAATTCGCCGGATTAACTTTAATTTTACGTTTTAATGATCAAGTTCGTGTTTTTATTCGTGACATTTTGTGCCGAGAAACATAAAGTAAACAAAGACCGTAAAGTCACGCAGAAACTAAAATAGCTCCAAGCTAGCGAGCGTTTGTTTTCTGAGGACCGCTATCTTGGCGTTTTTCCTTCGTAGTATACTTCGTTTCAGCTTCGGTCCGAGCGCGGCCGATGTAATGAGCCGAAGGGCCAATCAAACAGTGAAGAGGCACAACGTCATGGCGTGCTCTCTGCAGTTGATAGGACCAGCCGGTATTCGCCGTCTCTCTGTGCGTGCTCCCCCGCCGGCTAGTCCTATCAAGCGCAGAGAGCACGCCATGACGTTGCGTTTTTTGCGCTCTTTGATTGGCCCTTCGGCTGATAACATCTGCCGCGCTCGCACCGAAGGTGAAACGAAGTATAGTGCTGTCGTGAGGACTCGTCCATGTGAAGCAGACAGGAGGGAGTTCACCAACGCAAGGAAACTGCTGTTACCATGCGCCTCTTCTCGGCGTGGTCTGATTGAAGGGGGAGAACGCCCGCTCGCTTGGAGCTATTAGGGAGTTTTCGTAGATCGTTCTTGCCGTCCCGCAACGCTCTCCGCAACCCACTACGATTCCCAGGACTATAGACAGTCAAGGTCATCGACGCGCAGGCGCAGTAGCGGCCTCAAGCAGCCATGCGAAGCTTCTTTTGTAAGCGCGTGGGTCGCGTGGGTATCTAGAAGTTTCCGAGCTCGAACAAACAACAAGATTCTCGAGTCATCTGGAATGGTCCAGTCATACAAACAAAAGACATAAAAAGGGCAAGCGCTGGTGGGGATCAAACCCCAGCCAGCGGCGTGTTTATAGGTCAAACAGTGAGGTGTATTAATGTTAGGGCCAGGGCGTATTTCCTTCCCTCCGTTCTTCACCGTCGGGACACCTTGCAGTTTACTGTGATAGGTGGTTGTGTGTTCCGGTTTTCACGAAAATTAAGATTCTGGCTCGTCACCACAACAAAGTGACTAGAGAAATTGACGAGGCATTTTTTGTTGCTACTACGGAGCGAACACGTGTGTGAGTCCGTGGTTTTGGCGAATGACAAAGTTGCTTTTATCAAGAAATTCGTCAAATATGTTTAAATGTTTGCGAGCGTGCCTCATGGAGGTTGATTATCCGTTTTATCTATCTTGCTTCTTTCATGCTTTCCTTTCTGTACCTTGCAGGAACAAACTTCAGTTGCTAGTCCGCGTTGTGTTCGTTCACTTCTCGTTTTTGTTCCTCGTGTATTTCGCGCTGTTTTTTCCAGTTTTCACACTGCACCAACTAGTCCAACTTCATTCCTTGTTGTATATCTTCTTAATTCACCGATTTCGGTAAACCATCCTTCCCCCGGAGATTTGGCTCGAGAGTGTTTTGGTAGGAAACTTGTAGAAACAAAGGCGCCATTAGAAAGGGGAGGGGAAAACAGCAATGGTTGCAAGTAATTTCAGTACTTCCAAAGTTATTCAGATTACTCTTGTGATTACTTCCTAAGAAATGTATTCAAAGGATTACAAAATTACTAAAAAGATTTAATCGATTACAAACAATGTGATTACTTGTAATGAGTACCATACAAGTCTGTGAAGAACGTAACGGACGCAAACTTACGTCCAGGCACGCGGCGCCGTGCCCAGAGTACGTCCTCTTTTTGTACAGATTTTTTTTAAGCATTCCCAGCTAGCGGAGTCTTCTCGAAGCGTCTCACAGTCATCACTCTTGTCGATTTTTTTTTTATTTTAGTTTTCTTTGTTGTTATTGTTGTTGTTTTTAATGTTGCATTGTGTGATCGGCGCAGAGCTTGTGGCGCAGGTGTTTAGCGGCCGGTCAACTCTCTTCGACCGTGGAACGCTTCACTTTAGAAATCTCAATCGGAGCTGGCTTCAGTGAGGATGCAATTCTGCATTAATAGATGAGCAGGACGTAGAAACGCCCAGTTATCGGAGAGCGTTTTGTGTGTGTTCCTCCTTGGCTGCTCTTGCATTTGCTTTCTCTCCTTCGTCTCGGGTTTAATCTATGAAAACACTTCACCGACTGGTTCGCAACTTGCTGTTACTATTTCAGCAATTCCTTTTTGTAGCATAGAACTAAAAAGGAATGCCCGTGACCGCGAACGTCTCATTTAATTTTGGTTAATCGATGCTTGGAATAAAACAGAGAAAGTGTATTATTCACCCAGTAAAGACGACCAAAGCTTCTCGTGGTCATTGCCCAAAAACTATTTTGCCGTTTTGTATACTGGTATATTACGTTCTATATCGCTATATTGTACTGCATTGTATTGTACTTTGTTAAACTGTATCGCGTTGCGATTTATAAATAGCTATCCATCTGTCGTCACACCCCAAGCAGCGTTGCAAAAAAACGCAGCCAACTCTAGGTTGTGTAAAAAGAGAAATCCCGCTTTCAGGCCGTGTCCTTGCTACAAATGTACTTAGCGGAATTTTTTATCCGCTAATTATGGCGGAAAAATTCTGGTGTCATCTGACGTGACGTCACGTGTCACTGTGAATCGATGTTGAAAGCGTTCTGCGTTATCCCTATTTTTATGTGTGTATTTTCTTTTCCTTCCTTATCACAGGTTCAGTCCTATCGAGCATTCACCAGCTTGTCTGCGCCCTCCCTCTTCTTTCACTCAAAATCCACGCTAACTTTAGCGGAAAAATCACCCAGCTGAAATTAGCGAATAAATATCCCCGCTAATTATTTTTTTTTTTTTTTTTTTTTGGGGGGGGGGGGGGGGGGGTCACGACGTACGTAAACGAAACACACACTAAGTCCGCTAATGCCGTAAAATTTTTTTAATCTTCCCAGTTTATTTGTACAGAAATGCAGTAGTTAAGTTTTGGAGTGGCTCTCTTTCTTTCATACAAACTCTCGGCAGTCAAGTCCTGCACCTTTCCCTATATATATATATATATATATATATATATATATATATATATATATAACCTTGCCTGCCCGATTCTCGATATGGCAATTCTGTACGGGATGTGACGAAGAAAAACGACGGTCTCATATTGATATAAAAGTACCGTAAAGCAGCCAAATGGACCATTAGGAGTACTTATTGCACGTTCGTTGGAAAACATCATTCTTCTCTCTCGTCAACCCCACGTGTCGAGATCCGAAAACACTCTGGGTGTGTGTGTGAGTGGGTGTATGTGTGTGTGGGTGGGGATATTTTACCATCAACGTCTCACGAGTTCGCCTCGCAGCGTTAGAAACCGAAGACGTTGGGGTCGAAATGGTTGCATCCAAAATGCACGAGTCCCGCTGCCCGTCTAAGTGCGCCCCGATCCCCCCTGAAGCAATCGGCGAACAGAGCCCCATCGGGAGACAACAACGTTCTTCCATCCTCGCACGATCGAAGTTTGACCTCGCACATTAGACGAACGGAGAACTCCCGGCGGCGAGACGCGGACGACCCGTAGTTCCTACCGTATGTTTATTCGGGGCCGAAAGAAATACGAGCTCAAGCAGAGAAAGACTCAAGAGCAAACATAAACTCCAATACTCCTGCACCGGCAACTTGCAGAAGTAAAAAACGTATCTATCTATCTCTCTCCCTTTCTCGCAAATACACACACGTACACACGCGCACGCACACACGCACGCACCCGCCCGCAAAATCATAAATACAGGAACGCAAGGCACACACACAGACGCCAAAACACGGATAATCATCAGCAGCAGCAGCCGCAGCATCATCGGCATTGTCAGACAGCCTCAATGCGGAGAGCAAGTCGTCTGCGTTTTGCGCAGGGATTGCGGTGACGTCAGAACGACGCCGAGTTCTGATTGGCTTTGATTGGACGGACAGTGGGTAGATCTCAATGCTAGATGCCTTGAAGTCTACCCACAATTTTTTTTTTCCTTTCAATCAGCCAATAAGAGCTTGGCGTTCTGATATCATTGGAGCCCCTGTGCAAGAAGCAGACGAACTTGCTCTCCGCATAGGCCCTTTTCGAATCCCCAGCAAACGACATTGGCGGTCGTCATTTCCCGGGTATACGAAGCGTGTGATTGGTAACGAGTTCACACCGAACTCTGACGGAGTCCTCGTGTCCAATAGACGCTCAGAGTACGTGTTCGAACAATGGCGGACTCGGATAATTGGCATAGCAGCTCCTAGATGGCGCTCCACTTTCGAAGAGGGTCTATATTACCCAAACACCACGGAGAATGCTGCGGGAACACTGCGTTGCGGCTGCGAGACACCAGGACATCCCTGCTGCTTATATCGCGTGCCAAGAAGATTCCTTGAATTGGATTCCACGCTTCATACGAAGCACAGATGTGCCGGTGACTCGCTTTCGGTTCTCGCCGCAACGCAGTCAAACGCACTCAAATGCAAGTGTCTGAACCGGCCTTAAGGTGTTGACGAACGCACGCGTAAAATGCCATCTGCTTTAGTTGTTTTTTTATTACTACTGCGGACGCCAGCAGGTGCAGCCCGTGCAGGGTTGTAAAGTACCTAGGTACAGGTAACTGGAAATCAGTATCTAGGTACTTTTGTTGTACCTGGGGTACAAACCTAGGTACTTTCATTTCTCGATATCTGTATCTGTATCTTAGGTACATTTTCCAGTAACTTGTAACTGCGTGAAGTTACTTTTTACAGGTACTTTTCTATTCGCTTCGTCAAAATGGTAGAAACTATAAATCTGAAAGTTTTAACACACTACCATGTGCCGTGATTAACGGTGAGTTGGGTATAACCTGGGAAGCACTAACTTGATCGAACGACGTTTTAGCGAACAAAGCCCTGCCCATAATGCTTCATCGAACGACACTTTAGCGAATGGCTGTGTTCATTTGAGCAAACGGTGAGTTAGCGATGCCGTTCTAGCGACACCAATTTATCGAATCGCTTCGGAACTCCGTTTGGGGAAACTAGCGACCTGCTTCCTTCATCTGAAACCGAAACCGAGAAAGATAACGTGTCCTAGAATGCTCATGTGAATGCGGTTTTTCTTATTTCTCACATTGACACCAATAAAGCATATTTATCGAACTCGTTTTTGTGTGCATCCTTAGTATAAAAAGCTTTACTTCCAATATATTCTGACGAATTAGGGGAAAATAAATAAAGAAAGTATCTTTAAAGTAACTGTACCTGTGCCTAGGTACATTTTTAAGCGAGTACTTAGATACGTACCTAGGTACCTTTTCGTGGGAGTAACTGTAACTGTATCTTAGGTACATTTTTGAAGTAACTTTTACAACCCTGAACCCGTGTAACTATGCACCTACCGCATGCTCGTTGGGGCTTCGGCAATTTAGCAAAAAGATATATTGGTAGGTTATATGATTTAGCGGGAGGCGGAATCTAAGCAGACTTTAAAAAGGAAGGATGTAAAGTTTTTAGGGCTATAGCTGGCGTAAGGAACCGCCCATTATAAAAGGCCTAAAGTAGCCCAGGGGTGGTTATCATTTGAGCTCGTTTTCGTTTCGCCCTTCTCACTTGTTCGGTGTCACTTTTTCGTCACAACCAAACGTTCCAGTAGAACATTACGGATATCCGTGCAAATCGGCTGATAAAACATATTCTGTGTCCATACTTGCCTAAGGAAATTGCCAAAAAAAGAAAAAGGTGTTGGCGATGAGCACTTATAGCCCAGGCGGAAAATTTTTAGCCGCTGGACTCTAGACGCTTACGCGGCGTCTCATATTTCTTGAAAAAAAAAAAAAAAGCTACTGCGCACGCGCAGATCGCCTCCCAAGACCCTGTAGACAAAGGTAGACTAAAAAAGGCTGCAATGGTGCTTTACGTTGCAGAGCAGCCGAGCTTCATTGTGAAACCCCATAGATTTTCTAAGGAAGGGACCTCGCGCTGTCTGTTTTTTGTACTTGCCTTTTTTGCCAGTGACATCGTTATCATTTATTTCTTTATGCGTACGACTACTTTGGGCTCGTACCTGATGTTATAGCAAGATTTTAAATGTCACTGCCCTGACAACGTGCAGATTTCTTTTTTTTTTTTTTGTTTAAATAGGGGCAAGAACACTGTTCTGATCCTGTCCCTCATTTTACTCGGGAATTAATCAAGCTTGACGTGCTAAAAAAGGTGTTTATACGACAGTTCTTACTTTTCCGGCAATGTTTATATCACCATTATAATTCGGGTTTTCTGTTCTCGAATAAATTCGAAAAAAAAAATTTGAAAAACACTCCCAGGTAAATTTTTTGTCAGTTCTGATTTATCCCAAAAACTCAGAATTTCGAGGTCACAACGACAAAAGTAAAAAGTAAAAAAAAAATGTGTTTCACAAGTAAACTTCATAGGAGCATAGGGTCAGTGGTCCTGAGTAAACGCAACTTCAGTTTTTTTTTTTTTTTTTTTTTTTTTTTAAATCTGCAACTACTGACAAAAGGGGTTTGACTTTTTGCTCGTCAATGTTCCTTCAGGACACGTTGACTTTATTTTATTTTTTTATAAATTGTGAGGGGGGAGGGGGGGAGGGCAGATAGTGATATAAACTCCGAATTTCAGATAATTGGGACTCGAACAAAATAAACGCCGATAAAACCCCAATTTTTAATCTGCAAAAAAAAAAAAAAAAAAGAAACCCTTACAATCGCTTTGAATTTCACGACAAATCAACCGCGAAAACAAAGAATCCGGATTATAAGGAAATACTTTAATTTTAACGGTATTTTCGGGAGTATAGAAGCTCGAGATGTCAGTTCTTTCTGCTGAGTAAGAGTTCGTGCCGCTGAGGTGTGACCTCGCTCAAAGAGATCAGTATTGGGATGGTTGCAGGTGTGATAAACATGACAAAAGAGCAGAAAAGCAAGTATTAAAGGGGCCCTGCAATCATATTTAAGCGTCTAGCTTTTTTGCGGTTTCCACGTCTCTTGAGGTTCGGTCAAGCCAGCGGGCACGGAGAGAGTAAATAAAGATCAGTGCGTCATATTTTAAACGGACGACGCAGAAACCTCCTCCACCTACGGGGGGGCTACCCGCGGTGCCGAAAGCGCGAGATATGTGAAGTCTTTGGTCCTGGCCTTACTACTGGTCAGAGCCACTAAAAGTTTTTTTTTAGTCAAAATACAAAATGTAAGTGGCGCGAACCGTTTCAAATATTTATAAAAGTAGTTTTTGTTCAGTATTTTAGATCAGAAAAGAAACAAATGCAGTTTATAGAGTACGGAAACAAAAAAATACCCGTCGATATACCCGCCACCAAGCGGTGAAAAAGGCGGCGCATTCTAGAAAGGGGTAGTGGGATCAGGCACCGACGAGCGGCGAGCGTAGAAAAGTCCCGGATGTACGTGGCGGCGCTGCGGTCGTATACGGGCTCGAGGATCCGACCGATTCCTAGCGTTCCGAAGGCCATCGCCGAGCAGGTTTGGCTTGCGGTTTGGCCGTTTGACGGTATGGCAGCGCGAAGTGGCTCCCGTTCTGAACTGAACGGGAGCACACGTGTTTGCTGTCGTTTGTGGCCAATGAAGTGCTATGCCGAATTAGTCTTTATTCGCGCAGCAAATGCAATGCAAGCCGCCCTGGCCGCCCGCTTCATACAACCTATCCAACACATGCTTTAGCATTTAGTGGCGCCCTCTCGAGCCGTCGACACGGAGTGCGACAGCCGTGAGCGCTCGCTGAGCTCACTACCTCTCCTCTAGTTTACGGCCACTCAAGCCACAACCAACGGCGTCATGAAATAGGTTATATTTTGCTTGTTTTGTGATTTTAATTTGCCTATAACGTTTAAAATAAAGAGAAATTCGAGAAAAGTTTCATTAAGTCACTACGTCCAGTGCGCTCCGGTTCGGTGCAAATTAAAAAAAAAACGTCAAAAAGTTGTTGCAGGGCCCCTTTAAGATGAAACAATATTCAACCGAAAAGAACCCAGAACAGGGACAAATTTGTAAACACATTATAAGACCAGAGTCGACTTTTAAGGGGAAATGAATCGACGACATAAAACCATTAGCCGGGGGGCTCACAGCCGCGGATCGCGTATTTGAGACTCCAGGTAAAGCCAATATCATCCATCCGTTCGAAAGGTAGATGGATGGATGGACGGTATTTGTGGAGGGAATACATCGCGGGAGTATTTCCTCCACGAAAATGTAAAGATGGGAAGCTGCTTTTACAGGCAAGCACGAAGTACGCGTGAAGAAAGTCGTACACGCACACGGGTAAACACGCAGAAGGCGCACGCAGACACAACAAACGCGCACGAAGAAAATAAGCAAACTTGCATTATACGCTCGCATGAAAGAACGAATCGTGACCACACGCGGGTACAAGCAAGCTCAGCGCACGTTCGATATAGGAACAAGCCCCCTTAGAGGAAAAGTATATAGAGAGCCGCTATTCAATCGATGGAGGTGTGGGAAAGCCTTTGGGGTTCTTTGTTTTCTTTCGCGTACACTCTTTACGCCCTGTTGGCTCACCATGTGGATCTTATAAAGCGACGCTAAGATATAAGACGTCGGATCCGCAGCCACAATAAACATAAAACCGCGAAGAAACGCTCGCGCAAACACGCGCGCGCATCTGGAGCACACAAACAAGTGCCATACACGCGTCGATAAATGTGAGCGTGGAACGTACACAAACACATCCGTTTTTGAATTTCTCCAAAAGCCCCGCCTCAGGAACGCATATACCACCCAAAATTTTAAAAGAATAAACATTTCTTTATGTTTGGTTGTTTTAAGTGAAAACAAATACGCGCTGACAGTCTACATGAATATGGACGGGGAGCGCCAGTTGAGAAAGCTTTTTTTTATGTTTTCACGCTACCGTTTTGATTTGTTTTCCCATTTTGTCGCACCCGTTTTGACTTGTTTTCGCATTGGTTCGCTTGTGGCTTTGTTTGGCGCGCTTTTGTATAGGACTGTCAACAGCACTGGCCGGTTCAGATACAGTGTTTGAGTTTAGCTGTGGTTGAGTGCGTTGTAACCGGACGCGGCTGCTTACGACCAGAAAACACACTGGCGCCATCTATCCGGAAGTCACGGCATACTTGCAATCTGCTTATATTTGGTTCTTTTTTTTATGTGCATCACCATTTTATTGTGGGGTTTATATAAGCGACTATTTCTCGGCGATAGTGCATTTTCCCCGCTAAATTTAGCGGGGAAAATGACGTCACATGACTTGGTGTCACGTCACCAATGAACAAATTCAGTCTCTCTTGTAGATTTAGCGGGAACATTGACGTCACGTGACCTCAACAGCAATTCGATTCGCTGCTAAATTTAGCGGGTAAATTGACGTCACATGACCTCAACACAAATTCAGTTTCCCCGCTAAATTTAGCGGGGAGAATGACGTCACATGACTTGGTGTCACGTCACCTATGAACAAATTCAGTCTCTCTTGTAGATTTAGCGGGAACATTGACGTCACGTGACCTCAACAGCAATTCGATTCGCCGCTAAATTTAGCGGGTAAATTGACATCACATGACCTCAACACCAATTCAGTTTCCCCGCTAAATTTAGCGGGAAAAATGGCGTCACATGACTTGGTGTTACGTCACCTATGAACAAATTCAGTTTATCCGCTAGAGTTTGCGGTAAAATTGACGTCACGTGCGGAGGAGGAGGAGGATGAGGGGGAGGAGGCGTATGTGAGACGAGAAGAAGGAGGGGGAGAAGGAAAAAAGGAAGAGTATATATATATATATATATATATATATATATATATATATAGAGATATAGATAGATATAGAGAGAGATAGATAGATAGATATATGTTTCTTTTTTAAGCTTCGCGTATTTGTTTTAAAAAAGCCGTGAAAGTTTTACTTATGGGGTTTGTGCAGGTGAGTCTTACGGCCTGGCGGTCATTATCTGGGTGGCTAATCTTTGCGGTAAGTCGGCTAATTATTTAAAATTCGTAAATAATTGTGACGAAGAACGCGACGAAGCTGGGGCAGTGGCGTGCCTGACCATCACGCGCCACGCTCCGCGCGCACCGCCCGTCATTGTCATTGATGCCGGCCACACATCTTCGTAAAATATATATATATATATATATATATATATATATATATATATATATATATATATACGAGGGGCGTTCATAAAGTTCGTATCATTTTCACGAAGGAATAGAGATTGATCAATCAAACTTTAGTAGGAGTTGAGACTTTCTCTACATGTTCGCCACCAAGCGTTATCCACCTTTTGCAAGCGATGGACCACATGCCAGAGGCCATTGTTTTAGAACTCCTCGCTTTGAGTGTTCAGGAATCGCACCACTTCAGCAATCACTTGGTCGTCGTCCTTGAAATGCATTCCTCTTGTTTGGCCACACTGGAAGCGTCAACGCCATTTAAATATAGTTTCACAAACTTGGGCGTTGTGCGAGAACCAGATTTTAACGAATATCCTGGGCATTGCTTCCCCTCAAATAAAAAAAAAAATGGATCACTGCATGTGCTTGGCTCCGACGGGAGGTACGATTTTGGTTTCGACTCCCTAGCGGTGTTCCGCGCTACTATAGCACGCGATATGTACAGTCGGGGACAAAAGTCCCCAGGACGCGCGAGCTGCGACTGAAACGCATTGCTCTGCCATCTGCCGGCGGGTCGCCTGGTTTCGAGATCTCTCAAAAGCGCATGCGCGTCCTACTGTGCATGCAAACATGGGCGTTTTCCCGCTCTTCTGCGGCGCGGCCCCTAACTCGGACTCGGGCGCGTGGTACCGCCTCGGAGATAGCGCTTACTGGCATGGCACCTATAAAGCAAGGAGTCACGGCAGCTCAACTGAGCGATAAACTCAACTGGTTATAAAGCAAGGTGCGCTGACACGGCGAAATGCGGTGCAATGACGCAGGCGGTATCTCCAGTTTCGGAATGTGTAGCAGACGCTCGTCAGCCGCCAGCGCTATCTCCGAGGCGGTACCACGTGCCCGATTCCGAGTTAGGGGCCGCGGCGCAGAAGAGCGGGAAAACACACATGTTTGCAGGCACAGTAGGACGCGCATGCGCTTTTGAGTGATCTCAAAACCAGGCGACCCGCCGGCAGATGATGTCTGTTTTGTTACGCTTTTTAAAATTTTTTGTGCCGATAATACGAACTTTATGAACGCCCCTCGTATATATATATATATATGACTTCTTTGTTGTTCTTTGATTCTTTGCACTTTTAGCGCGAATTTAATCTTTTTGAGTGTATATCAAAAGGGCTCGTACTTTTTTTTTTTTGTTTCTCCGAATATGTCATATGTTTATATATTTGCACTCCGTCGTAGTAGCTAGAAAAAAAAAAGGGGGGGGGGGGGGGGGGGGGGGGCGAGCTGGTGAGATTACAGTTCGTATTGTATCATAATCTCAGGTCACATCCTGCGTTTCTTGAACTGCCAATGACATTACCGATATTGTTGCGTGTGTAAACACCCGTTGTTATGAGCGCGCGTGCGTCTGGGTGCGGGTTGGTTGAAATCGTATCTGCAGGCGTATCGAACCAACTGCGACACTTCTCAAGGCAGTCTGCGCCAGTGGGGATAATGTATGCGTGGATCGATGAAGGCGACAAGCTGCCGTCGCCTTGTCATAAGCGACGGCGATTGAAAGATTGCTTCTCGTTTACATAATGAAATCTGTACTGGGCCCATTAAGCTCGGCGGTGGGAGCGACTGTGATTAACGTTCCAGTCTGTTAGCCTTCTGTGAGACTGACTGGTCTGGATCGCCCATCAATCAAACGTGTTCCATACAGGGTGTACCAAGCGGAACCTCCGCTGTAAAACGAGCCGGAAAAATCGGCGCCTTCACATAACAAACTCAAACTTTCACCGAATGTGCACTGAACAGGTCAGTATTACCGTGTGAAATTTGAATGCGTAGTCTTCTTCCTGTAAGAAATAAGAGAAAAAAGAAACTCGTCAAAGTTAAGGTTGGCCGCGCGCACAGACGGCCGACTTAGCGACACTGTTTACTTGTGGCGCCATCTAGGCGCAGTGAGCAGACGACGCTCGCTGCGCCTATCGGGAAGTATCGCCACAGTCGCTAACTCGAGAAAGAAGGAAAAAAATACAAATATGTTTCGCGACAAAAAAAAAAAAAGTTGCAATGGTGTTTTACGTTGCAGACCAGCCGAGATTTTCTAAAGGGACCTCGTGCTGACTGATGATTTTATTTTTGTACTTGCCGTTTTGCCACTGGCATATTTATTATGTATTTGTTAATGCATACGAATACTTTGGGCTCGAACCTAATGTGATAGCAAGATTTAAAATGGCCCTGCCTTGCCAACGTACTGGCTTGTTTTTCCCCTTTTAATAGGAGCAAGAACACTGTTGTCGTCCTGTCCCTCAATTGACTGCGGAATTAATCAAGCTTGACGTGTCTCGAAAAGACAATATGTTTATACGACAGTCTTCGCTTTTTTCGGCAATGTTTCGATCACGATTATAATTCGGGTTCCGTGTTCTCATGTAAATCCGAAAAACACTCCCAGGTAAATTTTTCGTCAATTCGGATTTATTTCAAAAACTCAGAATTTTGAGATCACAACGGCAAAAGTAAAAACAAAAAAAACGGTGTTTCACAAATAAACTTTATAAGAGCACAGGGTCAGTGGTTCTGAGTAGATGCAACTTCAGTTTCTTCTGAAATCTCGAACTACTGACAAAAGGGGTTGGCCTTTTAGCTCGTCAATGTTCCTTCAGCACCACGGATCATAACACCTCGACTTTATTTTATTTTTTTTATAAATTGGGAGGACATAGTAAAATAAACACCGAATTTCAGATAATTGGGACTTCACCAAAAAAGGTACACTCCGAAAAAACCCCAAATGTCCACTTAAAAAATATATAAATAAATTTCTACACCCACTTTTTGAAGTTCACGACAAATAAACTCGGAAACCGAAGAATTCTAGTAATAAGAAAATACTTCAATTTTAATGGTATTTTCTGAAGGCTAGAAGCTCGAGATGTCAGTTCTTTCTGCTGAGTGAGAGTTCGTGTCGCCGAGGTGCGACCTCGACCAAAGAGATCAGTATTGGGATGGTTGTACGTGTGATAAACATGACAAAGAGTACAACAGCATGTATTAAGATGAAACAATATTCAACCCAAAGGAAACCAGAAAAGTGCAAAATTTGTGAACACATTATAAGACAAGAGTTGCCTTTCCAGAAGAAATTACTCGACGACATGAAACCATCAGTCGGAGGGCTCGCAGTCGCGGGTCGCGTATCTGAGACCCCAGGTGAAGCCAATATCATCTATCCGTTCGAAAGATGGATGGATGGAAAGTATTTGTGCAGAAAGTCGTACACGCACACGCGTAAGCACGCAGCTGCGCACGCAGACACAACAAAAGTGCACGAAGAAAATAAGCAAACTTGCATATACGCTCGCATGAAAGATCGAATCGTGACCACACGCGGGTACAAGCAAGCTCAGCGCACGTTCGATATATGCTAGGGATGCCGCGAACTTTTTTCGAATCGAAGTTTTGATAATCGAATCAAGCGATTCGGAAGGTTCGAAAGATTTCGCATTTTCGAATTTTCTATATCGTAAAATTCGACGGAAGTCGAATTTTCGAACTTGTTAAGCTAAGAAGTTCGACGCTTTTCGAACCGTCGAACTTATTACGCTAAAAAATTCATCCTTTTCGAACTTTCGAACTTATCAAACTGCAAAATTCGATGCTTGTCGAATTTCCGAACTTGACTGACCAAAAAGTTCGATGATTTTCGAACTTTCAAATTTCTTGCACTCAAAAGTTCGAAGCTGTTCGAACTTTCGAATTTCCTATGCTAAGGAAATCGATAATTTTCGAACTTTCGAACTTATTTATCAACAGAATTCTAAAAGTTTCGAACTTTCGAATCCTGAAAAGTCAGAAGTTCGACGAACTTCGACCTTTTAGGGTAAAAGTTCGACGCTCGTCGAACTTCGAAAGACCGGCGGACGGTTTCATTTGAATTCAAGAAGTGAGGTACATTCGTAATTGTTTTTTCTCGAACTTTTACATGCGGTGTTTCGTTCTTTACGAAAGACAATGCCGTTTATTTCAATGTTCTGGCATGCTTAGTTTTAAAGAAATAAATTCCCGAAGGAGAGAGGAAGGACGACGGATTTTTGACGATTATCGTTTATGCCAGATTTGAAGCGCGATGTAGCCGAAGCTATTTATGGTAGAGATGTTAAACTTTTTAAGAATGATCTATGTATAGCCTAGATATATGTCGTCTTAAGATATGACTATTCTTATTCAAGGTGAGTTTCGAAGAAATGTCCAAACAAGTATCTACATGCAATTATGCCCTAAACTTGGTATTTATTTTCGTTTAAGTTGTTTGAGGTATCGCATTTAAATTAACACCACAGACAGTACATATCATTGCCATCTTCAGAATACAAAATAATGTATTTATTGTTTTTTCACGTTAAGGAATAAATTAACTCATGGGAGAAGATTGCTAATATTGTTCAAGTTCAGCACGTCATTAAAAGAAAACTTTTTTTTTTTCGCTTCACGTTCCTGGGACGTGTTTCTTTTAGCCTGTACACATTTTGGTAGGAGAAAGTTGTTTCGAAGTTCTGAACCTCTGAATATGCAAGAATACAACACATCCGGCGAGTTCCTGATAGTTTTTTTCTTTCTCCAGCTTTTTATCCCCGCATCTATTAATTTTTTTTTTTTTTTTTTTTTTTTTGCCTTTGGCACAGTTATTTAGGTTGTAAAGACATGGCTTTGAACTTTCGAACCACTAAGCATATGACGAGTAGTGCCTTCTGACAACGAGTTTCTAACAATGACCATCTACGCGATCTTTTATGCAGTGAAGAGCGACAGTAGCTATACGTAGGCATACATAATTTCAGATTAAAATAAGCTCGACCACGCCGTCTTTCCCCGTATTGTTTTCTTTAACAGTCCGAAATATCTGGAAGGGGGGAAGGGGGGCTGAGGCCCTCCCCCCTCCCCTCTTCCCTCTTCCGTTTTTCCTCTTCCGACGCCACTTGTATGGTAGAACGCTCCTCGACCTCGAGTTGTGTCGGCTTCTGTGCTTTTTGCGAGGCGATTCCTCCGTCCCAGAAAATAAACCTCCAGGACAATTACAAACTTAACTTACTATATGCCAGCGTCACTCGGGCGGCGTTCGATCCGATTACTACCAGCGTGCAAGGAAGGGGTGGGGAGGTAGTTTGCCAGGTCGCTTCAAGGTTTTTCTGAGCCTCAACCTCCTGCCCGCCCCTGGCCATTTCGAACTGGATGAGTATCGTAAAACAGTGTGTTCGTGTGATCACTACTGCGTGATGCACGTTAAAGAACCCCCCCCCCCCCCCCCGGGCTGGCGGTCACAATTACTGATCTATGGTCACACGTCGACCTCTGCACTGGCAAATATTCCAGCACATCCGGGACACTTGTCGTCTCATTTAATTGCCTGACCAACTTCGCAGAGCCTAGGTATCACACCCTAACTTTTCTAAACTTGATTTCGTGAAAACCAGTGAGTCGTGAAAACGTTATTTGAAACTGAAACTGTGGAGGAACTTGAAAACTGGACTTCGAACTTTGAAAGCTTGGACTTGAAAAAAATTCAAAATCTTCGAAGTTTTTTTGTTTTTTGTTTTTTCGAATTCAGCGTTATAAGAGAATCGAAACTTTCGAACTTTTCGAACTTTATGCAGAAAGAAATTCGAAATCTTCGATTTGTTCGAACTTCATGTCTATAAAAATTCGAAGCGTTCGAAGTTTTCGAATTTTATTTCCAAAGAATTTCGAAATCTTCGAACTTTTCGAACTTCAGATCTTAATAAATTCAGATTTTTTGAATATCTCGAATTTCAAGTTAGGAAAGTTCGAAATTTTCGAATTTATTGAACCTCAAGTAAAAAAATATTCGAAATATTCAAACCCGAAATTTTAGAAACCGTGAAAGCTTCGAACTTTTCGAATTCGAAACTTTACTGTGATCGAAAGTTGCGAATTTTTCGAATTGGAACCTCGGTCGGTACGAAAATATCGAAATTTTTCGAAATCGAACCTCAGTTCGCTTCGCAAATATCGAAACCTTTCGAAATCGAACCTAGGGTGGTTCGCGACATCCCTAATATATGCACACGCCCACACGCAGGAAAAGTATAGTTAGAGCCGCTAATCAATCGATGGAGGTGTTGTAAAACCTTTTGGGTTCTTTGTTTCCTTTCGCGTACACTCTTTACGCCCTGTTGGCTCACCATATGGATCTTCTAAAACGACGCCAAGATATAAAACATCGGATCCGCAGTCAAAATAAACATAAAACCGCGAAGAAACGCTCGCACAAACACGCGCGCGCGCATCTGGAGCACACAAAAAAGCGTTCTGCATGCGTCGATGAATGTGAGTGTGAAACGTACAAACACATCCGTTTTTGAAATTCTCTCCTTTCCAAACGGCCCCCGCCTTAGGAACGCGTATACCGCTCAAAACTTTAAAAGAATAAACGTTTCTCTATGTTTAGTTTCTTTGAATGAAAACAGATATGCGCGGGCAGTCTACGTGAATATGGACGGCGAGGGACAGTTGAGAAAACTGTTTCCTAATATTTTCAGGCAACAGTTTGCTTTCGCATTGGCTCGCTTGTCGCTTTGTCTGGCGCGCTTTTGTATACGATTGTCTCTAGCAAAGGCCGGTTCAGACATTGGCGTTTGGGTGTGGCTGAGTGCGCTGTAAACGGACGCGGCTACTCACGACGAGAAAACACACTGGCGCCATCTCTCGGACAAGTACTGTACATTTTCGATGCTTATATTTGCTATATTTATTTTTTCTTGCAGACCACATTTAGTTTTTTCTTTTTTTCTTTTTTTACAGTGGGCTTGAAATGGTTTTTATACTATTATAGAGGAGACCGTTTCTCAGGGACATCTAGTGCGTAGATTTGATCTCACAAACACGGCGAAACCTTTAGTATATAGTCTATATATAGTTCTACGCGCACCGAGCGAATTGAACGAATTTGAAATCTCGATAACCGTGGTATGACTCCCCTCTATCTTGGGAAAAGTGGCACCATTCATTGTTGCGGAAATGCTCGAGACACGTGCCGCGCGTCACTTATGGGAAGAACATGGCGTCTGAAATCTAGCTCAGTGCTGCGCTGTGCCGCCATGATCTTCCTAAGGGCTGCACGTTGCACGTGCCTCATGCAACGACGCACCTTGCGCTACTTTTCAAACATGAAGGGGCTTTAGGTACGACAGGTCCGCGGACCTGTTTTGAGACGTTGTCCACGTGATACACAACATTCAACAGGTCCGCGGACTCGTACCCGTATAGGTTCCTGTGGTACGCGGACCAGCTCTTGAGTTTTGTATGCTTTTATTTGCCTGGAACATAGCGGACTTCGAACCGCAAAAAGGTGACGTCACTGATTTCGTAGGAACTTGTCTGTGTACATGTCCGTGTATACAGATATCCCCTCAAGTTAAAAACCTTCCAGAAGTCAGGGCCTGCTTCTGTCGTCAGACGATAGTTGAAATAATAGAAAACAAGATCCCAGCTAATGTAAGAGATTTATAAGAATGCTAAAGTATTTCAATAGAACCCACGAAGGTTAAGGCCCGTTCACACTCTTGCAACCGAGTACGACCGAGAGAGACAAGACTCGTTGAAACATCTTAGAATTTCTTAGGACGAGAGAACACACTGGCACGCTGGCGCCATCTATGCGGTGACCCTGGAACTGCAATTCACAAGAGCGAAGGTTTTGCGGGATTTCCGAGGTCAAATGTGCGTAATACCTATAAGAAAGGCTGATTTATAACCTTGACAAAAGTTTTTCGAGCCAAGAAAGAAAGGATAATGCGCGAGAGAAATAGAAAATATGCCGGACCGCCAAGTTTACACTGCTACCCAATAGATGGCGCCAGTGTGTCCTCTCGTTGTAAGAGGTCTCAAGGCGCTCAGTTTTAAGAGGTCGCAAGAGTGTGAACGGGCCTTTAAGGTCAAGACTGTCCGACTTCCGTAGTTAGCTTTTAAGTATAAATACCCCATTATTGGAATATGCGAATCACGATTACCCCAGAATCTTCGATACTCAGGGTACGAAACGTTTTATTCTTTACGTACTTCTGGGGAGAGCCGAGTAAAGCTATTCATCCGTCGAGAGCTCAACGTGCCCACATTGCATTCCACCTCACGAGGATAACGAGTATATACCTCCGAAATAAACGTTTTATAAAAAATCTTCTAGAAAGCGTTCTGAATACAGTTCTCCACCTTGCATCATAACTGGCGATTTTAATACCCATCGCCGCCTAAGGGGCGGTGTTTGAACAAATCATCGTGGGAAGTGCTTTGCTGAGGTAGCGAATATTTAAAACCTATTCCTCCTGAATGACGGAAGTCCCACATACGTCCATGGGACAAGTGGCAGCAGTTGCCTTGACTTTACGTTTGTGTCATCGAGCTTGGCATCACATGCTACGTGGTTCACAGATGTAGAAACAACGTGGACGTGACCATATTCCCACCCTACCAACAAAAAAAAAATACAGTATAACTTTTCGCTCTGAAAATCTAACTGGATTTCCTGCTGGAAATCTAACTGGATTTCCTGCTGGAAACCTGAAATCCAGTTTGCAGACAATTGTCTGCAAACTGGATTTCAGGTGCTACAGAACAAAATAAGTCTTTATTTAGATAAACATGGCCAAATTCGAAACCGAGAATTTTGGGCAGAAATCGATTCCCAAAAACAAGTAAACACAGTTTGGAAGATCTCGAGGGCACTCAAAGCAACTCCCCAACAATATCGCTCATTCCTGGCATTTTCATGATTAATTAAACGCTCTGAAAAATCTATTTCGAATGAATTCTGCATCTCTCTCACGGCGAACGCGACCCAGCGAACGAATACTAAAATGCATAGGAGTAATGCACCTGCAGCTTATGAAATAAGTCTGGACGACGTATTCACTGTAGGGTAACTAGAAGCAGCCCTTGCATCCATTAAACCGAAATCTTGTTCCGATCAGGACGGCATAACGTATGCCTTCTTAATTCACATGGGTGGAGATCTTATAAATTAGCTGCTAAACGTTTTCAGTGAGCCTTGAACAGACGGAAAAGTACCCGCTGCATGGAAATGGGCGAAAATTGTTCCTGTACTAAAACCAGGAAAGTCTCCACTCCTCCTCTCATTGTACCGCCCTGTAGCACTTGCAAGCTGTGTGGGAAAATTGATGGAAAATATGATCAATAGGCGCTTAGTGTGGTATCTCGAGCAACAAAATGCGTATCCGAAAATAGTGCAAGGTTTCCGCGGAGGCCGCGGCTCAATGGATACTGTTATTGATCTTGTAACTTTCGTAGAAGAGAAAGGAGAGCAACGCAAAATCCCGATCGCTGCTTTGCTGGACGTAAAGGAAGCATTCGATAGTGTCACACATAATGCTATCTTTCACGCGCTACGGGAAGTTGGTGCAAGAAGACATTTCTACGCATGACTAAAGTTACCTTTCAAAACTTGCCATCTTTATGATGACAGAAGAAGGTGAAACAGTCGATCATTACGCCCGAGGTGTCCACCATGGAGGCGTCTGAAGCCTAACGCTATTTAATATCACACTAATTCCATTAGCCCAAGTGTTATCAACCATCGTTAATGCATCATTGTACTCAAATTATATCTGCATATAAGCACCTGCCTCTACTCGGGTGCAAGCAAAGGCAAGAGTACAAATTGATTTGAATAGGCTTCATAAATACCTTTGACACCGAGGCCTTGAAATTTCTGCCACCAAATCAGCAGCCATCTCATTTACTCTACGTATTATGGATCGATATCTTCTACATATCTACGATTGAACAATTCCTTACGTAGCTAGACATAGGTTCCTTGAAGTATACATAGACAGGGGATTGATATGGGCACCATGTGGAGGACGTTTCTTCTACATCCCGTTTTAGTTTACAGTATTTACAAAAGCTTAAATGCCGTGGTTTCAAAGCATCTTGAGTCGATGTGGGGGCCTCGAGCTCGTGTCCCCATAACCACCCTCTTCTCCCTTCCCGCCTGGTCACTACAGTACACCCCCCTAAAGCCCCTCTATCCTGGGAAAAGTGGCGCCATTCATTGTTGTAAAAATGCTCGAGGCACGTGCCGCGCGCCACTTCTGGGAAACTCATGGCGTCTGAAATCTAGCTCAGTGCTGCGCTGTGCCGCCATGATGTTCCCAAGGGCTGCACGTTGTACGTGCCTCGCGCTACTTTTGAAACATGAAGGGGCTTTACACCCCCCCCCCCCCCCCCCCCACCCCTTCTAGTGAGGAGGCGGAGGTGACGAACGTCCCCGTGCCTGAGATGTGCGGTGTGGTGAAGAGTCGTTTGTCTGTCGCGACGCATGTTCTGGGTGTTGTTGGAACTGAAACTAACTTGACGAGTTCCCAAGACTGGTGTTGCTGCTGACACGCAAAAGTTGGTATCAAGATGAGCGGGCTTCACTCGGCATGCATAACGAAACGACTTTGTCTTCACCGTTGACTAGCAGCGTCATAGTCTTTCGATTGCGTCGTAGGATTTAAAATGATCCGTCGTACGGAGGCTGTAGTGGCTTTTTGACACCGTCGTGTCTCAAGAAGACGAGCGCACACCGTCAAATATCACTCGAGATAGAGGTGTATTGTGTGGAAGGCACCCTAGTGTAGGTCGGAGGTCCTGCATGAGGACGCGCAGTTGCTAAACATAGTTTTCTGCACTTTCTAGCCCAGTGCCAGTTGATGGGTGGAAAAATTCTCCTGGTAGGCGGAGTGACGTGCCGTAAACCAATTGCGCCGCGCTGCAGTTGATGTCGGATTTAACGCCTGTTGGAATACCCAGCATGACTAGAGGGAAGGCATCTGTCCAGGCTAGGCTGTTCGGCTGTGCCTTGATCGGTGCTTTGAGTTGGTGGTGAAAGCGTTCAACCATTCCGTTAAATACTGGATGACAAGCTGTTGTGTGTATATGTCTAGCTCTGAGGAAAGTGGAGAGGCTCCGAAACAGCGACGATTCAAGCTGTCGTCCCTGATCGGTAGCAATAGTCTGCGGGACACCAAATCGGCTCACCCACGTTTCGATGAGTGTGAGGGTAACTGTTTTTGCGCTGTGATTTCCCTCATTGGGGCAACCGATCGGGCCACCGCGTAAAGCGATCCACAGCTGTCAACATGTAGCGGTGGTCGTGAAAAGAAGGAAGCGGTCCTACTACGTCAATATGGACCTGGGCGAAACATGCGTCTGGTGTGCTAAACGTCCCCAATGGTGTAATGGTATGCCGACGAATCTTCTAGCGCCGGAATTTCACGAAGGTCGCAGCCCAACCCCGCATGTCAGCGCTGATACGTGACCAGATGAACCTTGCTACGAATAGATGCTGAGTAGCTCTTATTCTAGGGTGGGATAAGTTGTGAAGTGAGTCAAAAACTGCCCGACGCAAATGAGTTGGAACGAAGGTAGCACATGTGACCGTAATGTCGGAGTCGGACATCCGGATGTCCTCGAATGCAACACTCGCTGATGTTTCTTTGAGGCGTGCAAGCTTGGGGATCAACGCGATGGGCTGCTGCTAGTTCCAGGTAGGAAACCACAGGATGTCCAGAAAAACATTGGTTCACGCCAATCCTGGGGAACGCGTCGGACGCAGTCGTCGGTGCCCTTCACAAAGCGGATGTCGGTCGTGATTTCAGAAATGTAGGCCATGTGTCGCACCTCTTGTGGAAAATGCGACGCAGTGTTGTAAGTTAGCGCATAAGTTAATGGCTCGTGATCAGTCAGTACATACACGTTTCGGCCCTCAACAAAGTGGCGGAAGTGCTTGATTGCGAGGTAGATGGCCTGAAGCTCTCGTCCAAAGGTGCTGTCTCGAACTTCAGTTGTGGACAACTTCTTAGAAAAAAATGGCAAAGGATGCTAGTTGCCTTCTACTTGCTGTTGTAGAACAGCTCCCACTGCGCCATCTGAGGCATCGACCAAGATGGAGATAGGTGCCCGGCTCTTAGGATGCATGAGCATAGTGGCATTAACAATGGCATTCTTCACCGCCTGGAAAGCTTGATGAGTCTCTTGTGTCCAGTTCAGCGGAGGCGTTTTTCTTTTGTTGTCTTTGAGTAAGTCGTGGAGGGGCTGAAAGACATTTGCGCAGTGGTGACCAAATCGGCGGTAAAACATAACGAGCCCGAAAAATTCGCGGAGCTTCGCTGCCGTCATCAGGGCTGGAAAGTTCCTAATGACGTCTACAGTCTCGGGCAACGGTCGAATCCCGCCCTTAATAAAACAAGAAATAAATGGCATTCTGCTTCATTTCAGTGCGCACCCCTCTATGCTTTAGGTCCCCATTTCTCATTCCACCTTCCACGTGACATTCCAAGGCGGATAGAGCTTGTCAATCATTGATTAACGTTTGGTGTAGCATTTACACAAAAATTCCTTCACCGCATTGACCAAGCCACAAGGCCAGATTGCCCAAGTTGTGATCTATTTGGAACAATTAGGCACATCATTCGTCAGTGTGGTGTCTTCGATGTAGAAAGAAACAAACTCAAAAGCACACTTGCATACCTTTATAACCGGCCCTTCTTCGTGGCGAAGGTGCCTGGCACGAGCCACATAAAAAAGCAAAAGCCACAAAAACTCTTGTTTGTTTCCTAAAGGAAACACCCCTGGAAGAACCTCGGTGTTCGTAAACAGTGCCGTCCAGATTGTTCAAGATTCGTAACTTTTACGCCTCTTGTTTTCTAGTTCTCCTCCTTCAAACTCTCATTTAATCTCCCCACATCCTTCTCCTCTTTCACAGAGTAGCCAAACGGGACAATTACCCAGGTTAACCCCACTCTCTTCCTCTTCTGTTCTTACTTCCTTCCTTCTTCCTCTCACGCGCCTTTGTATACGATTGTCAATAGTAAAGGCAGGTTCAGACATTGGCGTTCGGGTGTGGTTGAGTGCGTTGTAACCGGACGCGGCTGCTTACGACGAGAAAACACAATGGCTCCATCTATCGGGCAGGTACGTCATACTTCCGATCTGCTAATATGTTTATTTATTTATTTATTTTTTTGCGCCTCACTATTTTATCTTGGGCTTGAAATTATTCTGGTAATATTTCTCAGGCATAGTGGGTAGAGTATCTCGCAAATACTGCGGAACCTTCAGTCTAGTTATATGCAGACCGCAAGTGTGTTTCAGGATTATCCGATAGATGGCGCCAATCAATCGCTCTCAGAAGCGAATGTCTGAACCAGCCTTAAGAAGTATAGTAGCCTTTCCCAACCGTCATCCTCGCTTTTAGACCGAATTCTCGCCGGTTACGCGCAAGTTTCACCGACTGAAAATGAAAGCACAGTTACAGTTCCAAAAAGAAAAAGGCATGAAAACAAAAACTCGCGTACAACTCTGAATTTCTAAAGCGAGAGCAGATCTAAAATTCAGCCTCATCATTTTTTTCATTGGCTCGAATGTCACTTTTCTTTCCCCCTAAAGGCAATCCTTTCTGAATCAGTGATTATTCCGCACTTTAAAGCCATAAAATATGCGAAGTAACGCAGAATCTATTTGAGCTCTTCATTGGCACAGCCCGATTGAAATGTCATTCGTTAAATTACTTCAGTGCATAAGAATAAAGAACACCGATGGCTGAGACAGGCAATCATATGGTCCTTCAATGGATGAAAGAAAGTGGTCTGTCCATGGCATTTGTGTATTTTATTATTATTACTCATTTGAACTGAAATAATTACGTTCGCAACGCGCTCGTACTATAGTTTAGACGTTTAACAAGCTGTTTTATTTTTTCTATTTTTTTTTTTTTAATTTAGAAAGGACTCGTCAAGTAGCGGTGTTTCAATCAACCAAAAAACCTGTTCTGTATAGACTCCTTCCGGTCCGTGGTTGTTGTTGTTTTTTACGGTACATAAACTTGAAAGCGAATTTTCTTAAGAAAGATACATTTTGCAATCAGATGAGAAACGGAAAACTGAATAAACATTCGCACGGAATTTGAAACGCGGCAGCTAGCGCTTCCTAACATATTTCTTTTCCGCGAACCGACGTGTTTTCACTGTCAACTTGTATTTACGTTATTTCTGTATTATGATCCTTTGGCTCAGACTTCAATCAGCCGCTTTTCCCCGCTCTTATAAAAATGCTTTTCAAACACAGTCGCGCAATTCAAATGTCATCGCTTCACGACCAGACGCGAGATTAATTCAGCCTGCTCTCGCATTCAAATTCAGTCCCTATAATTAGAGCCCTGCGCGGATGACAGTTTGATTCCCCGCATCCGATCCGCATCCGCAGACCTTGCCTCCGCATCCGTTCCGCATCCGCAAAATTCGGAACCGCATCCGACCCTCACTCCGCGCATTCATTTTACATCATGAAATCAAACGGAAATATAAAAAAAAGAGCATCTGGATGGTATCTTATAAGCCGTCTGCTTACCTTTGTACAAAAACAACTATTCGTGTCCGATTATGGTAAAAGCCATTTTATCGCATTCTGTATTGTCGTATTTATAAAATGAGCTATCCTATCATCTTTCCAGACACACTTCGCATCGCTGGAAAGATGATCTCAGTTATGAGATCGTCTTGGGAGTCCGTGACACCGACTCTCTGTCCAGAAGATGCGCACAAAAGGAAGGAAATTTAATGGGGCACTCGAGCGATTTTTTTTATATGGTCGCTGAGTTGCTTCAAAATTGACTCATCACACGGACAGACATCGCTGTACCAGTTCTTCAAGTATTGTGTGGAAAGAAAACATTTTCGCTGTACTATTGAATTTTCGAATTTCGTCCCCATCCTGTTTCTCAGACCGAGAAACTCTACTGGCAACACTGAAGTGTGACGACAGAAATGGTACAAAGTGGGCAGTAAACCACGTTCCCAACTGATTACAAGACGTTTGATGGTGAGAAAAGAATGCTTGGAAGCTCATTCACCAAATAGCACAAAACAAAACGCTCGACATATTATGTTTAAGACTATCTGCGCGATCATTCGTGACGTCACACCACTGGAGAGTGCGTCGAAATATGAATGCTGGTTTCGGCATCATCTTCGTTTACGGTTTTCTCAATAGCTATTTTGAATTTCGAGACAATGAATAGCACACTAAGGTCCGTGTATTCAAAGAATGCAATTTGTTTGGGTAGCTCAAACAATGAAAGACGTTTACGAATATTTGTAATTCGAAACTAGAGGTCAACTCTTGAGGCGGAAGAAGGGAGGGTATGCCCCTCCTTCGCTGCGTTTCCATAGGAGCTAAGCCTTTTTCTTTCTTTACTTTTTCCTCAGGTAAGTTCGCTCTTTGCAAATTTTACAAAAAAAAAATGCACCATTTATGGGCAACGCTGCACAAAATCGTAGCGCGATAGATTAAGAAACCGAATTTTGCGGTCGATTTAAAGAGCCTGGCCTCTCCTTGAATCACCCAGTATTTTGGGAAAAACAGACAGTAGCGTTTTGGCTGGAGCAGCCCTTCACCCCTCCCTAATTGATCATCGTTATATTTGCAGACATTGTTGAGAAGAACGTTTATCGACTCCCTTGCACAAACGTCCGACTCTTTAAACTTTGGCAGCGTATGATAATGTGAGTTCCCTGACGACTTTTCATTAATAAACGCAAGAAGTGACCGATGTGCTAAGACGACATACGTTTGTTCACAACAACTGAAACATGCATTACCACGCTGACGACCAGTTGTGTTGAAAGGTGAAGTACCCCTCAATTGTTCTCCAAAACCAAATGTTCTCTGCAGTATTCGCACTTGAATGTTACAGTCACAGGGGCGGTGTTTCTAGCTCCATAGGTCAGAATAGGAGTCTTGGACGAGAGCGCTGCTAAATCATACACGGTGCTGTCAAATGCAAAAGCTAGAACACAAAGCAAAATACTCCGCGCAAATGACTCGCATGCTAAAACCAAAAAAAAAAAATATTTCAAAACACTTTGGAAGAGGTAACTCGTTCTAAAAATAACTACAATGCCTCCTTGAGAATACAAAACAAAAATAGCGGAGTTGCTTAGTATACTATCGTCCTTCTGGGAACATTGACAATTCGAAAGTAGAAGGTCGTTGGACAGCGAAGCTCTGGTATCACCTGCAACGATTGCACACTGCACTATAGACCCTTTTTTGGCAAACGCAACATGGTGGTTCTCCAATCTTTGACGTCCCAGTAAACTTCCGGTTTATAAAAAGAATGAACGACGATTTTCAACAGCAACGAGGCCACCTGAACACCGCTGCTTGAAATGTAGATGAAACGTTTAACCGCCAGTTCTCCAGGTGAACTCCAAAAGAACCAAGGAGTGCGAGATTTGTTAAAATGTTTTGAGTATTCTTGTAAAACAACTTGCCTCCTCCAAGATGTAATATTGTACAGCCGAAGGCCCTCGTTAAATCTCCTACTTTGTTGTCCATGTAGCATTTATGCTTTCTAGCACTGGTGACATAAGCAAGCTCAGCAGGCTTGCAAAGACGGTGCGACCGGCAGTCGCTAGGGACGCAAGCGGCAGTTCATGTTTGTAAACAGCAGAAGGGTGACATACCAGATGACTGACGAAAGAGAAGTAAATGCACTGTACTAAAACTTTTTGTATGTATGAAAGACTTCTTACGCTGCCGTTGCCGCGGTAGCTTATGCAACCGCAATCTTAACCGGGAAACGAATGCGGGGAGCGCTATGTGCTTATCATCTATCACGTGGTTTTAAGTCAAATTTGGGGGTTTTACGTGTCAAGCCAACGACAGGCATCTGGCACGCCCCAGCGGAGAACTGAGGACTAATTTTGACCACCTGGGGATCTTTTGACGTGCAACCGAAAGCTCGGTTACACGTCGCCTAACCGGCAATAAGCCTCCGTCAGATTGCGCGCACCTCGGCCGGGATTCGAACCCGCCACTTGGGGGTACGTAGGCCGGCGCTTTGCCTCGGAGCCACAGAGGCGGCTGCACGAGGTTTTGACACTTGTTTTGTGGTTTTCTTATGGAAACAAGTGTCCAAAACACATGATAAGAGATAAGGCGCGCGCGAACAGTGATAAGGCGCGCTAGTGGGTTTTCTGTAGACTATTTAATCTGTCGACTACTGTTCTGTCGACTGAGACGAAGAAAGGGTTGTGCGAATAGTGGTTCGAATTGAATAGCGCTGCGTCATTCACAGCCTTGACAACGGAAGGGAAAAACAAGACGGCCGGTTCTTTCAACAGTGCACAAGATAGGGATGACGCTACGCTATTCGATTCGAACCACTATTCGCACACCCTTAGAACAAAAACGACAAACGAGTCATATACAGCTTCGCTGTAAAATATGCAGAACCAACATACCTTCGAAGAGCTCGCAAAATTGTACTAATTTCTCTGGAATCGCCTTAATCCATTGAATGCGCCATTGCTCGTCGGTTGGCAAGGAGAATATGTGGGCCTTCGATTCTCCGCCATAATTTCCCCGACACAACGGCACACAATACATGCTGTCGAGACCGATTATAACGAAGTCCGTTATAACGAAATAGCGGCTACAGCGAAGCGATCACGATTTTCCATTCCCTCTTGCACTTCGTTATAGCCAAAGTCGGTTATAATGAAATAGCGGATTTAGCGAAGCGATTTCCGATTCCCGTTGACTTCGTTAGAACCGGTCACGACAATACAAGGCATTGATCCTCACGATCCCACGCGCGAAAACACACTAGAGATTCTGGTCGCCGACGGACGAAGGGGATACGCAGGCCGCAGGCGTCTTGTACCCTCATTTCCAACGGCTTTCTATAAGTTGCCCGATTGCGCACCTAAGGGCCTGAAGCCCTGAACTCGTCAAATACAAAGTTGGAGCCGAAAGTTCGCGGAGAGCGCCGATTGGACGCCGGTGACAAAAGCGCGAAGTCATCGTCGTGATAGTCATATCGGCGCGCTCCGTGAACTTCGCTTGCGAGCCGCTTGCGGTCTGTAAAAGTGCGTCGTCACGACGCGTTTTTTTTTTTTTTTTTTTTGACGCTGATTGAACGCGACAGGGGATGACGGAGCATTAAAAATTAGACAAAAATGTAGGTGTGTGCGAATACTGCTCCGCTTCGAATCGAATAGTGCAGCGTCATTCCTGGCTTCTGCACTGTTGAAAGGACTGGCCTTCTTGACTTCCCTTGCATTGTAAAGGCTATGAATGATGCAGAGCTATTGAATTCGAACCACTATTCACACGCCATTACAAAAAAAAAAAAAGTGTTTCCCGGACCATCTGGAGTGCATCGTCGGCATCGTCGCAGATGCTTGGCGGTGAAAACCCTCTGCTGGCTCTCCTCGCTTTGGCCTACAAGCAGTGACGTAGCTGACGTAATAAAACGAAGCGCACGGGCTTTAGTTTCTAGAAGATGTTGGCTGAGCCGGGCTCACGTCGTGCACTGACTGAACCCGGATAACCTGCGCAGCAACTACAAATGGCGCGCACCTTTGAAAGTGTTCTTGTAATTTAAAAATCAAAAATCTGATTTATATTTTTATGTGTGCATTCAATCCTCAGGTCGCCGTATTTAAGTATTAATAATTGGTGAATACTTTCATTATTAAATTGAAATATTATAAATATTGCACATCATAATAGCGTGAAAAGACGGAGGTCAACCAAAAGTTAGAATAGAGGGATATATGAACTTCCCTATCTTTAGGAGTTTGCAGTTGAGTAGTTAACATCCAAGGACACTTCCCAAGTTTTTTTAAAGGGTATGGTTGCCCCCTGCTGTAAACGAACTACAGGAAGTTCTCGAGAAAAGATAACCGTGTTTTTCGGCCCGGATGAAAAAAAGCTATGCTTCGCAGAAACCTCTAACCCTGTGAGAATGTGACGCTAGCGGTTGGGATAGAACACGAAAGTTTGAGAACAAGACGTTACCGTGATCAAAAGATAATTGAGAAAATAAAATAGTCTCTCTATTCGCCGACGTCTACCAAGCCTAATATTGTCAAAACAAAAACAGACATTATAAAACAGACAACAAAAACAGACACTGGTCCGCGGCCCAGTTCTCTGCTCTTATTTTGCCTGGCGTGTATTCTAATGTAGTCTAGTGATGTGGAACTTAATCATGGACCAGTAAGTGCTGAGTCTGCTAAACTGGATGCTATCATGCAGTCTCTTGATCTTCTTCCAAAATCAACTCACGAGTACCATACTGATAACACTTTGAGATTAAACCGGATTGAAGCAGGTGTTTCGCAGATTCAGCAGAGAGTAGACTCGCTTGAGGGTAAGGTCACTGAATTCTCCAAGGCTACCGAAGATATTTCCTCACTGAAATCGGACCTTGACTTTGTGAAAGCCGAACTTGGGCCTGTCGCGGAACAACAAAAACCTTGTTGAAGAATTAACAGCAACCGTAGACGACCTTAACAACCGACTACGACGAAACAATATTATCATCAAAGGGATCGCGGAAGAATCCACTGAAACCCCTGAACAGCTAGAGACAACCGTCAGAACGTTCCTATCAGATATAGTAATCTAAACGTGACGCCTGGCGTTTTTGAACGTATTCACCGCTTAGGGCAGAAGCGTAGCAGGATTTCCATCGACCTATCATCATAAAGCTCTTAGACTTCCGGGACAAGATGGCTATATTCAGAAACGCTCCCAAGCTAAAAAACCTTAACATTAAGGTATGGATAGAAAACGACTATTCTCCGAAGATACGCCTCGCACGTGGCAAGCTTTGGGAATACGGTGCTACGTCTCGAGCGGACAGGATGAGAACCAGACTTGTGCGCGACAAATTGTACGTAGGCGATAAGGTGTTTGTTTACGACTTTCAGAGCAAAAGCGTGATTGAAAAACACTATGTCAGCGGCACGCGCCCTTGACTACCTCCCGCAATGTCAACTGCTTGTGCCTCCCATGCACACCAACTTTCATTTTTGTTCACAAACTTTCGCAGCTTTTTTAATAAACAAGATATTTTGCTTGAACATGTGCGCATGTGCAATTCTCACATTATTTTAGGCACAGAGACATGGCTGAATAGTGACGTTCCAAGTGAACTGCTTCTTGATTCAGATTTTTTTTATATACCGTAAAGATCGTACTCATCGCAGAGGAGGAGGCGTTTTGATTGCTATTAAAGGTTTAGAGTCTGCTGCTGTGACAGTCACTACTAATCTTGAACTTCTATGGGTTGAATTTAAAATATCGTTTCAAAAATTTGTGCAGGGAGTGTGTTATCGCCCCCCCCCCCCCCCCCCAGCTCTGGAAGAGACTTTGTTGATAAACTTGGCACCAGCTTGGAAGAAGTGTTTTTGACTTATCCTGACAACATTATCATCCTAGCAGGAGATTTCAACTTTCGCGGTAATAACTCGTCGGACAGTTCTGTTGTTCCTTCATGTAGTAACCCCTTAGAGTGTTTAGAATTTATGCACCTGCTTTCTGCATTAGGACTTCATCAACAAATTACTCAGCAACACGTGGCGACTCAACATTAGACTTGTTGTTTATTACTCATCCTGAACATATCTCTTCCATACATTTCCTATCGCCGATTAGTGATAGCCATCAATCTTTCACTAAAGGTACCGGACAAAGAGAAGTCCTCGAAAATCATTTGGGACTATACCTAAGGCAAATATAGTTGATCTAAATTCCACTCTCCTCCGGGCATTCGCAGACTTCGAAAAATCTTTCAATGACCGTTCAGTCGAGGTCAATTGGACTATTTTCAAAGACACACTGCTTAGCTCCGCGAACCAGTTTATTCCTAAAAAGATACTTACCTCAGACTCATCTCCCCCCTGGTTCTCAATAAAAATAAAGCGCATTTTAAATAAGAAAAAAACGTTTATACCGCAAGGCTGTAAAGTTAAACACTGATGAAATTTGGCTTCATTTTCACGCGTTTTCCAAGAGTGCAAACGCGTAATCCAGTCAGCGAAACATAAGTTTTTTAATGTTGACCTAAAAAAGGTACTAACTGAAACTCCCAAAAAGTTTTGGTCTATAATTAATTCTACACCCAGGGGCGCCAAACTTCCTGCCGCAGATCCACAAGATAGCCCATTATCATCCGCAGTAATTCCTTCCAATTTTAACGCGTATTTTGGTGAGATATTTACACGCGAAACTTTTCCAGAACCTTGCCTATCTAGCTTCGAAAGCCCGACGGTCATGCAGGATATTTACCTCTCCATAGACGGAATTTCGAATGTTATTGATCTACTCCCTGTGAACTCTTCACCTGGCTGTGACGAAATTAACTCCAGACTCTTAAAAATAACGAAATATACTTCCGCCAAATTTCTGCTTCTTATTTTCGAGCAATCCCTAGCTTTCTCCCAATTGCCGTCTGATTGGCTAAATGCTAACGTAGTACCCATCTTCAAATCAGGTAACCCGAATGAGCTAAAAACTTACAGGCCCATCTCACTGACCAGTGTGTCATGCAAAATTTTAGAGCACATCGTCTTTAGCAGCATAATGTCATATTTCGATAGTAACGATTTGTTGTTCTCTAATCAGCCTGGCTTCCGCAAAAAACTGTCTTGTGTTACACAATTATTCGAACTCACCCACGATCTTCATGGCAACATGCACTCTTTAAAAAAAACTGATGCAATATTCATGGACTTCTCAAAAGCTTTTGATCGTGTTCCCCATAACAGATTACTACTTAAGCTCCTTCATCTAAACGTCAGTAGTAACCTTGTCTCGTGGATTCGGGTCTTCCTGTCTCATCGCACTCAATCTGTGATTGTCGATAATGTGGCAGATTGATGCTTTAGACCCATGTTGCGGATAAAAAAAACAGGACGCGGGATGGCCAAAAAAACATGCTTTTCGTGTTTTTTTGGCGTCGGCGATCGAGCACCGGCGGAGGCGGTTGATCTGACATACCGCGTTCGGCTTTGGCTAGCAGACGGCGTTCGTAAAATGGCGTCAGCTGTTGCTGGCTTCACGCGGCGGTACCGTGCGTGCTTCCATTCATTCGGCGTTCGTTGCCATGGTGACGGCGAGGAAAGCAGACGTGCGGAAGAACGCTGCGGCGCAGCGATACCAGGTGCGTTCTAAGGCCCTTCCCGCATGCTTTTCAATGGGCGGAAGGCGAACAAAAAGAGTTCGAAATAAGGACTTAACGCAGAAGGCTGAATTTCTCCAGCGCCTCATAATTTGACGAGCCTTACACGAAAAGCACGTTTTTTTTTGGCCATCCCGCGTCCTGTTTTTTTTATCCGCAACATGGGTCTAAAGTATCAAACTGCCTCCTAATTTATATAAACAACATTGCTTCTTCCCTCTCTTCCACCATGAGATTGTATGCTGACGACCTTGTGCTCTATCACAAAATTTCTTCCATCAATGATTGCATAATTCTACAAAACGATCTAGAAAAATTAACAACCTGGTGTGAATCTTGGCTCACGACGAATAAATCTAAAATTATGTCGTTCTCCAGATCAAAAAATAAAGTCACTTACACTTACTCTATTTCATCTTGTGAACTAGAACGTGTAGCCATATTTAAATATCTAGGAGTGTTCCTTTCTGCAGACTTATCATGGAAGTGCCCCTTCGACTATATCTGCTCTAAAGCAAATAGAACATTAGGATTTTAAGACCACATCTTTATTTCGCAGACCCATATGTCAAACGTTTAGCATACACTACGTTAGTTCGGACGAAACTGGAATACGCGTCCATCATATGGAATCCTCATCAATTGTATCTCATTAACCAACTCGAAGCTGTCCAAAATCGCGCCACTCGTTATATTACTCGCGATTATTCTCGAAAAAGCATTTCCAGTCTAAAACAGTCCATATCTCTCCATACACTCGACACTCGTAGAAAAATCGAACGGCTCTCTTTTATGCACAGACTATACTACAACCTATGGTCACCAAAAACATTTATTTTCCCGGCTCATCATATTTCCTCTTGCCTAGATCATCCATGTAAAGTCGAACCCATTTTCTCTAGAACTAACGCCTACAAATATCCACCTCTCCCTCTATGCATTTCTGAATAGAATAGCATGCCCTCAAGCCTGGTGACGATACGTGACCATAACCATTTTACGCAGGAGCTTGTTAAGTTGTTTGAGTAATCTCTGTATAATGATGCTTTCTCATTGTTCTCATTCAATGTTTTCCCCAATTTTTGTGAAGTTTGTGAATTTGATGTACCCCCCTTATGTAATGCCTCACATAAAGGCCCTTAAGGTAATAAATAAAAAAATGAAATGAAATGAAATGAAATTTCAGAAAAAAAAAGCTTGTCGGCAAAAAAAAAGAAAACAATAAGCTCTTTCTTGCTGATAAGTGTTTTCACTAATATAAATCCCACAAGCGTCCACAATGTCAGTTCTTGTTTTAACGATATTAGGATTATGTGAACGTCGGCTGTTTTTCTCAATTGTCTTTTGATCCAGGTAACATCATGTTCTCAAACTTTTGCGTTCTATCCCAACTGCTAGAGTCACATTCTCACGGTGTTTGAGCTTTCTGCGACGCATAGTTTATTTACACGGACCGAAAAACAAGTTTCTCTTTTCTCGGGAGCTCCCTGTAATTATTAAGTAATAAAACAGCATCAGATAGAACTTTGATCAAAGACAAAAGTTACGAAGAAACAAACCTGCAGGTATATTCATTCCATATATGTCCTTATTTTGTTCCATCCAAACTCCACCCAAAGATCATCAATACGTCCGCAGCATTGATTTTATTTCTTGTCGTTTTCAAGCCAACAAAACACTATTTCCGTCGTTAACTAAGCGTTGGCTCACCAGCATATATAGAAACAATTGGCCCTTTCCTGCAACTAAAACCCAACCTCGCATGTCCCTCTCACAGGCTCATTGACCGACGGCAGCAGCCTCCACTCGATGTCTGCTGCATACTGAACCAGGAGCCGGCGACAGTGCTGGGGATCCGCAGCGCCCTCCTAGCAGACGAACCATGGGTTGCATCTGCTCCTTCGTGAGGGCCCTGACGTCCTACCACGGCAGTCACCTGACTCCCAAACAAGTCGAACTACAACGGAAACAGCGGCTACTCCGAGCTCGAGGACAGCCGCCATCAAGGAGTTCCTCTACGCACACCCAGGAGGCGCCTCCCCTGGCCTTCGGCAAGGACAGGACGCCGTCCTTCGGGTCCCAGAGGCTCCCAGCCGGCGTGGTACCAGGATCAGCGCCGGAGGACGTTTCGATGGGAGACCGGAAGCTCGGAAGCTTCGGGGGACCTCCTGGACCCCCTACGGCCCCGAGGTCCAGCGGGGTCAGGCTAGCAGATCAGGGACGGCAGAGCAGCTTCTCCAGAGCGCTGCCGTCCGCGTTCCACGCAGCGTCGGAACGCTAGACAACTGTCTGCGTCGTTGCTTAGTTTCTGTGTGATGTCGGGCACAGGAAGCAAATGCAGAGGCAAGTTCGATAGACCAGCAGGAACAGTCTTAGGTGAGGGTATAGACACCATAAGGTCTTCTCCTCCCACATTTAAGATGTGCCATGGTACACCACGCTGACAAATTTGATCTATTCTGTCAAACTTATTGTGACTTTCGTCCTCCTCTTTCTTAAAAAAGGCCTTCTTTTAGGTGGAGCCTTGTGGTATCGTGGTCACAACACCAGATATTTTGCGCTCCACAGGGTGACAACAGTTTCCGTAAAACGGGTAAACAGAGAGACAGGCCCGTTCACAAAGACATTATGCGCGCAGACGCATATCCTTCGCGTGGTTCCTCCTGTGCATGCGCAGTTAATGTTGACAAACGAGTTTGTTTTTATACAATGAATTGGTTCATAGACAAAAAAGTACATGCCAGTGTTTTGCTGATGGGTTAACCGGTGCCGTCCACCAACCAACCTCCGCTCAAGCAATGCGAAGACCTCAAATACCGTTGGCATACCTTACAGAGAACATGTGAAAAACAAATCTTGCACCGATATAAATACATCAAGATATATCCTTTAAAGATGGCCACCAGCGTATTCTGGCGATGATTCCGCCGGAACTTTCAAGAAGGTTTCAAGAGCGCAAGCTATTTTATTTGCCTCATAAAGCACATGCAGTTATTAGTAAAAGGTAGACCACCCACAACCATTAACAGGAATCCTGAATATCTGACAGAAAACCTCGCAGCTGGCGCCATTTTAAGACTCTTAAAAAAGACTTGAGAGATGGGGTTAAATTATATATAGTTACTATTTTAAACCCTCATTGCTACCACTCGAACAACCGTTGGCGCTATCGCTTGTACACACACGTGTTCTTTTGAGGAAAATTCGTGACACTCAAATGAAAATTAACCTGTCTAATACCATGTTTTTCACATCTCCTGAAGTAGTTGTTTGTCAGTCGCGCTAGTTGTGCGATGCCCTTTGAAAACACCGCCACATCTGTCACCGGAAAATTGTTAAGCCAAATATAGACCAGCAACAGCAAACTACCGAGCTACCGATCGTCAGCACTTTAGAACACTCTTATTTAGACCAGGTTGTGCTTCTATCCCTAGGTGCTCAAGGGGTAAGCTTCACTTTATATCCCGAAAGTCTGCCATAGTCTCATTGATATTGCTAGAAAACTGCTGCCTCCGGTTTGCGCGCAGCTCCATAGATCACTGCTCTATCGGACACTTGAGACCACATGATTATAGCAAACCTCTAATCCTCAGTCGAATACTTGAGACCGCGTGATCGTAGCAAATCATCCACTATTCCTTATCTGACAGAGGGGCAATCAGAGATTAGAACATCCTGTGAATCGTAAGCTTTCGTGTTGTGGTTTTTCATCTTAATACAGCCCACAAACTTGCACTATACGTACTTTCATCCGTATTCAGCTAAGAAACAAGAGTTCATTTCCAATTACAGCCTGGCGGTCTAGGAAATGTTATTAACGCTTCTTCCCAATATAATGAACTATATTTAGGTTTTGTCGAAGCTGACGTCCTGTTTCAATGCGCAAACTCCAAAAATGAGCTGAAGTCGCGTACTCTTGGTGTAGTCAGAAGCCAAAATAGGTCAATGGTTGATTATAATTATAAACATGAATAACGCCCTTATATAATGGTAATGTCCTGTTTATAAGTTCTCAAGCAGCTATTTTGGGCGTTTTCGCCACGGGTTTGCCATGCATCTATGAGAACAATCCTCGGAGTGTTTCAGCCGAAGGCCCAATGATAACTTCAAAGAAATTAACAAACCGCTCAAAGAACTAATTGTCTTATTGGAGCTATATCTGCACGTTGCCTTTGCTCATTTTCAATCTCACGTCTTTACATTTGTAAAAAAAAAAAGATTGCCCAAAGGGTGCTGACTCTTTTGAATTTAATACTTATCTCATCGCGCCCCCAAAATCAAAGAACATAGTGAAAGGTAATCATGCCACGAACAAGAATAATCACATTGTCACAAGCTTGACTGAAGCGAGCCCAAGATTAACATGGGAAAAGAAGTGAAACTTAATATGATCTCAAAGAATATTATTGACTATTAGTCAGTGACTGGTCGAAAGGACGTCTGGTATAACAGCAGTTCAGAATGTGCGACCAGGGATTGTGCAAGTATGTATCAGCACAACGTACATCACAATCTGTGCTGCATGGTTAAGACTCTTGAAACATATCAAGAAAAGCGTCAACATTTGATTTAAAAATCAAATGTGGTCACAAGACAGCCCAAGTCACACCAGGACAACAAGAATGTCATCAGGTCAGCAAAGAACCGTTATCAGGTGGCCACCGGACAATCTGGATATGCTCGTTCATGATACCAAGGGGTTGGCTTCCAAAGACGCCGTTTGAAGTGTGGGATTCATGCAAAAATAGGATTGTCTACAACGTTGGTGCTGACAGGACAAATGTGTGCAAGGGTGCTTTCAGGCGCGGTTTCAGGGACCTGTGTACTGTGCTGTGCTCGCTGACCATGAAGTCAAAAATGGACAAGTGCAACAATCCTTGCCTTCGGTGATATAATGAGGGACTTCTTTTTGACCTTTCTTCTCTGTGTTGTGCGGACCATCATAAGAGTGTGTTCATCTACCCAGAAGTAAGTTTGGTGGTAGAGTCATGATATTTACAAACGTGTGCTGAGCAAAACAAAAAAGGAAAAAGGTTGTGCACTGATAAATCCGCCATATTTATTACAAGCCAAGAGGCAAAGCTGCCTCAACTCCAGTATACGACTGTCCCCGCTTACAGACTATGCATTCAGGTAGCCTCGGAACAATTTATTCACTTCTCTGAAATCCACCCTTTAAAAACTTTCCCGCGCGTTTGCTTTCCCGCATAGCACAAGCAGACCCAATATTTCAACCTAGGGAGGAGGTTCGGTGAACGAGGAGGTCATGTTTAGACCTAAAGATGACGCCTAATTAGGCTGGGCGTAGATTAATAATTTAATCCAATTAATCACTACCCTTTAATCGATAAATTAATCGAATAATCCGTTTCGTTCAAATTCAGGCAAAAAAGCATTCAAGCCGGCATGTAATACTTCATTTGAAACTTGGCGCTGTAACGTCCACTCACAAAAAAACACGGGTAAACCATTTTATCCACAAAATATTTGTATACTTTCCAGATCGAATAACTACCCTACATTACAACCGTAGGGCATGATAATGTGTTTTACCGTGAAATACAACAGTGCGGCCTCCTAAAATATAGTGTGGCCTCCTAAAATAGACAAATTCGTAACAAGAAAAAAGAAAGCATTTTCACTTTCTCCATGAAATTTCTAACTCAAAAATCAACCCATTCATCGGTTCAAAAATTGTATCGCGATTAAAGCATTAATCAATTAATCAAAAGGTTAATATATCACTTTTTCGGCGCTACTCTCAGTGTCACATCGCAAACTGTTTTCGGCGTCGTCATCCGCCGAGCTCCCTCAGTAGCTAGCAGTGATTGGATCTTCATGCGCCCGCCGGAAAAAAGTGTCTTTGTTTTTAGATGGAGGTTGTGCTCGACGGTAACTTGTCAAGATTTTTAAATTGACATTATTCACTGCTTAAACGAACCCTGAACGGGCCCTCAAAAAGATCAAGAACCATCTTGTCTACAAGATGTGTCCCTATACGATCCCTATGGTGCCCCCCCCCCCTCCCTCTTTTCCTTCAACTGGTCACAATTCATTAGATGTTGTTTAGTGGTCTTGTGAAAACGTTTTACACACGTTTTTCAGTCCTTTTTTTTTTCTCTCTTCTAGATACCAACATCAGTCAACTAGAAGAAAAAAAATAAGCTTGTCTCTTAGGTTCTCTGTTCAAGAGGACGTAAGGGGCATTCAGAGGCTCTAGAATCCTTCAAAAACATTAGATGTCCAGAAAGTCTATAGCTGCCACGTATCTGGATCGCGGAAGTTCCTGGCATGAACGGTTGTGGCCTCTTTGCGTTTCTGTATGGCGTTTAGCGCATATACCTGAGGAACATGTCACATAACTTAATAGAGAGTATTAGTATACACATCATCCTGATACTTCCGATACCCCCGATAACGATACGATGCTTGCGCAAAGGCGGCGGCGGAGTATTGGGTACCGTTATCGGAGTCATCAGAACGATCTTCGAAATCTCTCTGATATGAAACGTAACGATCCTGTTTTTAATGAAAGAAGGTACAAACGTGCCTTGACCAGCAAACAATTCCTGATAATACGCCACGTGTTTCATACCGTTTACCCCCTCAGCTCGCCTGGTTGACCTATTGCCAGAGTTCAGGGTCTCTTTAAGAAAGGAAACACAACAGGGTGACAATCAATTGCCAAGTTTTTAAATTAAAAAACAAATGTATTGGATGCAAATATGTCTACGCTCAATAGTAGCAGATATCGGGAAAAAAAAACAGAAGCTTTGAAAAGACCAATGCCTGTAGCATCCACATGCGAGCGCAAGGAACAGGACCTACATATCGCTATGGTGGGCTAAAAAAAACGGTGTGACGATCGCGTAGGCGAGAGTGGTCCCACGACTCAGGCCTACAAGAAGCAGAGAGAGAGTGCAAGAGAGAGGTTTAATAAGGAAAGACAAAGAGCTTAACCTGGACGTCGGTTCTGGCTGGCTACTCTGTAGCCAACAGCGCTATTTCATACCCTGTAGCAAGCTCTGTATAGCAAGCTAGAGTGCAGCATAATCTGTACGCGGCAAGCAATCAAAGTATCAAGCCAAAAATAAAAGCAATTTGAACTCTTCATGGAAAAAAATACGGATAGGCGACAAAAAATAAATATTGCCTGCCAATAATATCTGATGAGTTAGCCGAAGAGATCCTTAACATAAAATCTCCTAAAATCCTCAAAATGTCGGAGAAAAAAATAATCGAGAAAAAAAACAGGGAAAGTAAGTAAAACCATACAAAGGAAAAAGTCACCCAAGGTAAGCTTACTAAATTGTATTTCTTAGCCGATCAATTCAGTGTTGATTCAAACCGATATGGTTCCACCAAATCTTCAGTATGCGCAGGTATGACTATCAATCGTTTCCGTGCTTTGCTCGCTGCGAATACTGGCAACACCGTGAAATATTACTAAAACAAAGTTTTCGGAAATTGTTTTTTTTTTTTTTTTATGAGCATTCAAAATGTGTTTTCAATAGATAACTTTATTTTCCCTTGTACAGTTACCAAAAGGAAAAAACCGTACATGTCTTTCTGGTTTATGTGGGAATGAAGCTGTAAAATGGGTAAAGATCATACTAAATTGTATTTAATGGTATTGTAGAAATTATAGTAACAGAAGTGGGTGGATTGAACATTTCATTACACTCTGTAGAGGCAGCAAATGGGAACATTAAACTATATTTCTTCTCTATACTTCTCGCCTGCTTCGTTTCATCTAGAACCTTCTGTGGCGCTTCTGTCAGCTTACAGATGGAACCACGGTGATAGTGACACATGAGGCATGAAGTGTGGGACCGCTCTCAGCCGTTGTGCAAGCAAGCAGTCGCCGCAACTTCCCTTTCTAGCCCACCATAATATCGCCAAAAGTATAGTCATATTGCTGCGCTGCGTTGCACTACTGACCACGAATTTCAATCAGTTTTCACCACAGAATTTCGCGCGACGCGAAGTGTTGCATGAAGACAGCATATATAGCTATGCCGTAAGTATTCCGGGGTTTATTTATAAGTAAAACTGGAAAATGTTGTTCGGTGGTTATTCATTTCTTTTTCTTCAAATGTCCGAGTATTTCGGCGATTTGCTTCGTACGGACGCTAAAAACTGTAATTATCGCTGAAAACATCGTAAAAACTAAGAGTTTAAGTTTAAGGGGGAAAGTTTCCTCCAAAACAGTCAAAGCTGGAGCAAAGCTTTCCATGAATCGGTGTTCTGGTGCCTTTTTGACACCGACGGACGTTCATCAGTGTTTTTCGCTTACAACCGGAAACTCTGTGGCCTACATATAATTCCCATTCCCGCAGAACTGCAATGCTTGTTGAAATGCGATGCTTGGAGATGTCAATTTCACCATATTCAATCGTCCATCGCGATAGTAGCTATCTTCATTGGTACCGCGGTATAACTAACATATATGCCATCGGAAAAATGTGTTTCATGTACATACATAAATGCCGGTGCATACTATATTTTCCTTCGGGTGGTTACCGGTCCCACGTGCCTTTCCTATAGTCCTTTGTATTATAACGTGTCAGCTTATTTACGTGATTGTGTGTTTCAGCCACTTCGAATACTTATATCAAATGTTTTACAAAAGTTTACTGTACGTATACCCATGTACAGTAAAACCTTGATTTATGAACACTCAAATTGCTGAACACCTTGATACCCGAAAGAATTCTGAGAGAACAGAACTTTTAAGATGTCTGCTTCTTGCACAGGGGTTGCGATAATGTCAGAAAGCCGAGTTCTTATTGGCTGATAGAAAAACAAAATAGTGGGTAGAGCTCAAGGCGTCTATACCGTTGAGGTCTACCCACTATCCTTTCGATCAAAGCCAATCAAAACTCGGCATCGTACCGACGTCACCGCAGCTCCTGCACAAGAAGCAGACGATTTGCTATCCGCATATATATACAGTAGTTGATTTCGGAACCTTAAGGACTGTTCACACGATGCATCTTTTAGGCGCGCAACAGTTTCGCGACACTCAAGTTCCGCGAAATGTGCTCGTTCACACGTACCGCTTCACGTGCAACAACGATGACGTTTAGACTCGCGAAAATAGTTTCGGTGTTGACCATAATGTGGCACTTCAGTTGAAAGCCAACATCATCATCATCACCATTAGCCATTCAGCGTCGTTGATCCGCTGCTGCGGCAACGCGCGTCGTGTTCTCCATCTCCCGCCAGATTCTGGAAACCGAAGCACCTTCTGCCTGCGATTCCGTCGTGCGTAAAGTGGCATGTCGGCACGAAAGCGTAGAGTTGTTGCGGCAGCTCTATTACTTGTTCTCTGCGACGAGGATGCCCCTCCCAAGAAGAAGAGACCGTGGGTAAAAGAGTACCTACAGAAACGCGAGCAGACGGGAGCGCATCACTCGCTCAAATGGGACCTCCTGAAGGACGCAAATGAGTTCAGGCGTTACCTGAGGATGATGCCTGATGTGTCGAAACCACTGCCATCCGGACCACCCAGTATTTCCAAACGTGACACACACACACACCGATGCACCGTTTTGAGTGAGCTCCGAATCAGATCGCTATTTATATGGGGACCTGCTTTGCGCATTTTATGCAGTCAATTCACTTTAATTTTTTTCTCACATACTGCACTACTTGGAGCGATCTCGCATGTGCGCAAAGCCGATTGAGGCGGCAACCTGTACGTGCAGGACATGTGCCGGCGCCGAGCCCGTACGCAGCCAATTCATTGCCAAAGCTCCTATCAATGGACATGGTATTCATAGAAACGCTACTTGCCCAATCTGGTTACTTCTCGGCGCCCATGTCTGCCCCGATTTTACTGTGCCAACTGTTTCAGAGAGCGCACATGGTTTCACGTTCACTTGTAAACAAAGCAAACTTGGTTTCAGTTTACTCGATGGTCTCTTATCCAGCGGTATCGTCGCGACAACAACGCTATGAGCACTATTCTAATCTCGCCAACTCCCGCTAATTGTCTTCGTCCATCGCTGGATTTTTTTTCCGATATGCTACTCACTTTTCCTTCAGTGGTGCTTGACGTGCTTGCGGAAGCGCCGGCAGTATACATCGTTCGTGGTTTCGGTTTTTTTTTCGGATTTGGCTCGGCTACAACACCGGCAGTGAAGTGGTCTTCTCGAACAGCTCGCTCCCCCCTCAAAGGCCACGTGAGAGCGTTTCTGAGCGGCCATTGGCGGCGCCCTCAGAGTGATTGACAGGACTCGGCAAAGTTTCAGCAAAAGCTCGCTCTAGAAGCGAGGTGTGCGCGCAACTTTTTTTTAGATGCGCGCGTCCTTTTCGGACTCGTTCAGACGGCGCAACCATTTCGCGAAACTACATTTCGCGACACTAGATGCGCGAGAAAAATGCATCGTGTGAACGGGCCTTTAGAGCTCCGGTATAATTTTAATGGTCGCTGATTTGCCTCAAAAATGGCTCAACACATTAATTGGCACATCTGAACTAATAACCCGAATTACAATAAATCAGAGTAGCTTTGGTTTTTTTTTTGTTTTTTTTTTTTGTTTTTATGCGAAGTTATTGAATGTTTATATTTGGTCTGAGAGGTTGAGACTCTATTGGCAACGCTGAAAGCGTGACGTCAAATGTAATACGTGGGCAGTACAGCTTGTTTCGGACATTTTACAATAAGTTCGATTTAAAATGAATGCTGGGGAGGTGCTCAAGCCAGTACAAAACGAAACAAAAAAAAAAAATACTGTTTTCGACATGGTTTTAACGGGAAATAACCCCGAGTGAAGTCGCCAAAAAGCGTCAGAAAACTGTAGCCTGAATCCGCTTTCCGCGGTTTCAAAGGGCGTCTACAGAAGCAGTGCCTATACAGTTACTCCATGTCACTGTATGCCTATACAGTTACTCCATGTCACGCAACACTGCGGCGGTGCTGCTGTCGGCACTGAGCAAGCGCAGACGCTTCATCTCGCGCGAATTTGGATTTCTGCGGAAATGCGGGATGGTTTGTAAAAAGCGGTGGTGTGGCGTATAGAAAGAAAAAGTGGTTCCCTACTTTGTACACTTCAACCCCTATTTACAAAGCCCTGAATTTGATTAACGATTTACCCAGAAATGTATTGGTCTCACTGTTCGTTCTTCCCCTTTTCCCTGTGATACATACAGCATGTGCAAACAACCGTCGCCACAAGAGAATATCCGCTAATGTTTTGTCACGCGGACATTTTCCCTCCATGTTCGACTTGTAGCGGCAGCTATCGGCAGCGATCCAGCGCTTGAACGGCTCCAAGCTCACGGGACAGGCACGAGCTAAGGACACGAGGTGCCTGGACCACGAGCTGCACGGATTCAGGGATTCGGCGACAGGCCCCTCGATGAGCTAGTCCGGGTCACCAGTATGTAGGAGTGGAGGCTCGGTAATCACACTCTACATATTTATTTACAATATATACACTGTCCTTTTGACTAGCTCATCGAGGGGCCTGTCGCCGAATCCCTGAATCCGTGCAGCTCGTGGTCCAGGCACCTCGTGTCCTTAGCTCGTGCCTGTCCCGTGAGCTTGGAGCCGTTCAAGCGCTGGATCGCTGCCGATAGCTGCCGCTACAGACTCATTGCGGAAAACGGTGGTGACGCTGAGCGTTGTTCCCATGTTCCCCAAGGGCTATCAAAGTTCATGCAGTGCGTTTCTCGGACATTTCCGAGTAGGTTCGCAAAGAAAAGAAGACGGTGATGCCATTGTATACATCATACCTGCTTTGTTTGAATAAAAATGCAGTATAAACACACTTTAAACATTGTCCAGTTATTTGATGTACTCGGTCACCTAGCAAAACTCTCTCTTCAGAGAGAGAGAGAAAACTTAATCAAAGGATAAAATTCGAAGATGCTTATTCAGCAAATTTACCTGTATGTGCTCAGAGCCCTCCGTGGCAAGAGTTAGTGAATGCCATCCAGATATGTTGGTAAATTAAGATGGTAGGAGAATATGAAGAGCCGGTTACGTGAACGCAGGCCAGTGGTATTCTGTACGGAGAGTTTATATCCGGTCATATATGAAAACTTCCAGATATGGCCATACAAACAATTGACCACATATGCCTTATCTGTGCAATTTACATGTACGTGTGTGGCATAAAAAAAAAGGTATATGTGGCCATTTTTTGTTAGGGCTATATCTGAAACCGGCCGCATATACCATTGTTGTGCCACGCATAAAGGCAGAAATAAGGTACATACAGCCAATTTTGATATGGCCAAACCTGAAAGTTTTTTTTTGTTTTTTTATGACCAGATATACAATTAAAATTTTAAAATTGCCACGAATAGTGCAAATTTGCCCAATTTTTGGTATGACAACAATCTACCAGGTGTAGGGCAGTGAGATATAATTTATATGGGGTCATGTCCGGATTATTTTGATGTACTCTATATTAAAATCCCATTCCAAATGGAGATTTTCCATGCAGCCTGAATGGGTGTACAATTTAAAAGAAAAAGCAAGCCTGAAATAACTATTTCTTGTTTATTGAACCATTTTATATATATTCTACATTTGAGAGTGCACAGCACCTACAAACTCTGGTTTTTCTGCGTTTTATACTACACGGGGGTTAGGCCGTAAACTCCAAAGAGCCCAACTAAGGACCAGAGAAAGTTAGGTGGAAACAAGGAGTTGGCTATTTTCGGTGTGCAACCAAACAAAAAAGTATAAAAAAAAATTACATTTTTAGATTGCGACCTGCCACACCTGTTATCACAGCGAGGGACGGTGACCCAAAGAATTCCTTCCCAGTCAGCAATATTTGCTTATCTCTCGCCCTAGTTAACTATCACAATTTCTGCAGAGATCACCAATCGTACAGAAACTGCAGTTACCCAGGAACTGCATTATTGTTAATTTTTACAGCTACCGAAACTAAGGTACACTGATCTGTAACAAGGATAAATCGAATATCAGCTCACCGCAACTCATCCGGCAAGAGGTTTGTTGATGGTCGTGGTATTTAAGGACAACACTCACTGTACACGTCACAGTCATTGCGCTGTCATCCATGGGTCTTCGAAGCTTACACAACACGCAGCTCGATAATTCTTTGGGCTCCGATGACTTATGCGAACGAAGCCGAAGAGCGCGCCGACTGGCTTGCGGCGTACACTGAAGACGCCGTTGCTTCACGACCGCGGACGGCTGTCGCCGTCGACCCCCAAGGGCCGGACCGGCATCCTCTTGGTCTCGCAGGCGGCCCTCGGGCACTTGCACCGTAGTGCAAGCGCCCGAGGCGTCCCACATTATATCGTTGCAGACAAGGGACGGCGGATGCTGGCTTTCCAGTGGTCCCAGCAAATTGCAACATCCCTGAAAACGAAGAAGCAGACTAATTGGTTAGAATGTCCTCTGAGAACAACGATTTCCCCGTCACCTACGTCGAAGATTTTTCCCACGCGCTGCCATCGGCGCGCCTCTCCGCGCCCCGGCAGAAGCCGGTAGTGCGCCAAAACTACTATCACTATGGTAGTGGTCATTGCGTACGCCGAAATCACTACCGTAGTGTGTTAGCGCGTACTCGATAACTATCACCGTATATTGGGAGAGCAAAATGTCTGCTTTTTGCGCAGGGGTTTCGGTGACGTCAGAACGACGCCGAGTACTTATTGGCTTTGATTGGAAGGATAGTGGGTAGACCCCAAGCAAGATGCCTCGAGCTCTACTCACAATTTTTTCTTTAAGTTAGCCAATAAGAGCTCGGTGTTTTGACAACATCGCAACCCCTGTGCAAGAAGCAGTCGAACTTGCGCTCAGCATTTAATTTGGCATACCGTAACTCCACTACCCTCACGCCAACTCTAACTATCCCAAAGAGTCACTCACACCGAATTCTCTACTACCACTACCTCGGAGAATTTCGGCATCCACTCGCCAAAACTGGCGGAAGTAACACTTTTCAGTCAACTATCCTTGTCATACATGATGATTGAAACCTGAGACTGTGGTTTGAAAAACGGAAACTCGTGAAGTAGGAAGAAAAAGCGACAGACAACGTGAAGTAGGAAGTAAAAGCGACAGACTGTGGTTTGAAAAACGGAAACTCGTGGAGTAGGAAGAAAAAGCGACAGACGTTGTTTGTCGCTTTTTCTTCCTACTTCACGAGTTTCCGTTTTTCAAACATCAGTCTCAGGTTTCAATCATCGTGTAGAACGTACACCAGCTCGCCTACACTTTAACCGTTTTTTCATTGAGCATACCCTTGTCGGCATTCCCACGGTTCCCCCGCGTTTCGCTTGAACGCGACAGCGTTCAGGAGCTTGTGTCGCAGAAAAGTCAATGTCGGTGGCTTGACGGGAAGTCTCAACCTTTACACAGGGTCTTAAAAAACTTCTTTGACGAATGACGACGAACGAATAGAAAACGTGTCTTCAGCACGCTGCCGCCAGCCTCTGTAACGCTAGCAAAACCGGAAATCGTCTGCGAGCAAGATGGCCGTCTGGTGGCTTCACTTGTGCGAGAGCCTGAACAGGGGGGGGGGGGAAGGTGCCGCCACTTCCAATGCACCCTCCTCAGAATTTACGGCGCTCCGTGAGGGCCGCAATATTAAAACTTGATACCAGTGTTGCTGCATCTGTAGGGCTGACGGAGAAAATCTGGCCACGGCGCAACGCCGATGTACGCTGGAAGCTAGAGCCGGTTTGCTTTCGTTGTTTTTGTTTGGTTGGAGAAAATCTAGCAACAACGCACGTTCAACATGGTGCCGGTATTGTTTTGGTTTGACGCGGTTTGCGAGCACATGTAGCGAAGACGTGACCGGAGAAGTGCCCCTGTGATGTTCCCGGAAGACGGAAAGTATCATTCGTAATCGTCGTGTGTGCTTTGAAAGCGAAGGGAGTCACAGGGTCCACGAGTGCGCCACCACAAGCCAAGGTTCACGACAGCGCTGCGTTGACTTCGGCGATCTCGTTCTGTTTGGTGCATAGAGATAGGTTTGGCGCAACACGGCGATGCGACAAAGAGTTGAAACGTTCGTGGTGTGTTGTGCGGTGCTTGGAGGTAGAACCCCAAGATACGTGGAAACCGCAAAAAAGGCAGACGCTTAAATATGATTGCAGGGCCCCTTTAAGGCCCGTTCCACTCTTGCGACCGAGTTCGACCGAGAGAGACCAGACCGGTTTTTGAGCCCCTTGCGATCTCTTAGGACCAGCTCCGCTGTACCAGCTCCGCGCAGCGGAGCTGGTCCTAAGAGGTCGCAAGAGGCTCAGAAACCGGTCTGGTCTCTCTCGGTCGAACTCGGTCGCAAGAGTGTGAACGGGCCTTTAAAGGGGTACGGAAACGAAATTTTAGCGCCCATATTTTTACATAAATATGGGCTAGGGACAGGCATCACCTCGGAAATATCAATATCGCGCTGTAAAACACAGGAGAACTAATTTTAAACCTAATTAAACGATTTCAACTTCACATCTGGTGGATGGGGGAAGTTCTCGTGACATCACTTGTGGCATGGAGCAGCGCCGTTCTGCGGAAATACGGCGTGCCGGCAGAATTAGCCTAGGCCTGAACGCGTTTGCAAAGCCTTGGCGGAGAAAGCCTAAGCGTAGTTGGCCACAGTGAGCTCGTTCTCGTTGCGGCTCTATGCACGACACACGCGAGCCGACGTTAAAAAAGACACGTTTGAACTACGAGAGTGTCAGCAAGAGCCACGCAAATACCTGTTCACACTCGGAGCGGACGCGCGCGTTTGATCGAAGTGCTGGATTCGTACTGTTTTAGACCGCGTTTCGGTAAGCGCTTCGGGACCGATCTTTCACGATTGCTACTCGATACTGACGTGACACTCGGCAAGGAAAAGTTGGACCGACAGTGACGTAGCGTCGTGTCAGAATAAAAATGGCATACTAATAACAAAGTGTACATACCGTGTTGCGAAGATAATCCGTATGGCGTTTATTTGAACTCTACATCAGACAAAGCAAGGAGATAGAATCAATGAGAGTCCCTTTTCGACGACAGCGTTCGTCCCCGCTGCCTCGGGAAAACAAAGAGATCGAGATGACAAGGTGAAAAAGATTGACCTCTGAACATTTAGTTCAGGGATCAAACTAATTCAACCCGGGAAGGGTCCAACAAGGGTCGCGCGGGCATATTCCATTCAAGCAGGCCAGCCGGTCGATGGGCAGACGGTCTTCGGGCCCAAGGACCGCCGGCAACGGTGCGTCGAGCCGATGTTTGCCTGCTAGGCCTACTATATTCTGCCGAGCTCCCTTGGTCGGGTGGAACTCCTGGCCGTTGTAGCTCTTCTCGAGTGTTTGTGGATCCAGCGTTCTTTGTTCGTCGTGTCTGTTCAAGTACTCCTTCCTTTTTCTTGCTGGTTGAAGGCCGGGACGCGCGAGGAAGAGCACGTAGAAAAAAAATGTCCGTTGGTCGTCGCGACCTGTAACTGAGCGACGCTGTCCGGCCATGCGGCTTTGATCGTAAAAAATGCGTAAGACAGCTTCGGGAGCTGTCGTAGGACTCTGTCGTAACCTGCGCAAAAGTTAGCGAGCAAGTTTCGTTCGAGAATACGGGTGTTTCGTATGCAAATTTGTCGTAACGAGAGCAATGGTGTTTCGTACGCAAGTTCGCTTGAGAAATCGGCCCTCCGAGCTGGGGTTTTGGTCAAGTGGTGTGCAAGGGAGTGGTGCCGGTGGTTGACCGACTTGCCGCGTGGTGCAGCGTGCGTGCAGCCCTTGAACATCTGCAAACGGCCAGCGTTGTCAGCAGGGGTTGTAAGATCGTTCGACGGGCCCACCAGGTGGCAACGCTCGTAACCACAACATTCACGCCCGTAGCGCTTTCCCGTCGGGCACAAGTGACGTCACGACATGCGCCGAATATCCCAAGACGCCATCGGGCTTCCGATGGCTGATTTTCGAAGCGCGCGCCCAATCGAGCCCTCAGGGTGAAAAAAGTATAGCGGCATCCGGTTCAAAATACAAACGGCGCGATTATGAAGTACGGATATCATTGCTGCCATATTAAACCGTATTCTGACCATATAGGTGGTATTTCAAGTTTCGCTTCAGTATCCCTTTAAGTACAACCTCACCGTACACGTCACAGTCATTGCGCTGTCATCCATGGGTCTTCAAAGCTTACACAACACGCAGCTCGATAATTCTTTTGGGCTCCGATGACTTGTATGCGAACGAAGCCGGAGAGCGCGCCGACTGGCTCGCGGCGTACACTGAAGAGGCCGTTGCTTCGCGACCGCGGACGGCTGTCGCCGTCGACCCCATGAGGGCCGGACCGGCATCCCTCTTGGTCTCGCAGGCGGCCCTCGGGCACTTGCACCGTAGTGCAAGCGCCCGAGGCGTCCCACATTATATCGTTGCAGACAAGGGGCGCCGGATGCTGGCTTTCCGGTGGTCCCCGCAAATTGCAACATCCCTGAAAACGAAGAAGCAGATTAATTGGTTAGAATGTCCTCTGAGAACAACGATTTCCCCGTCACCTACGTCGAAGATTTTTCCCACGCGCTGCCAGCGGCGCGCCTCTCCGCGCCCTGGCAGAAGCCGGTAGTGCGCCAAAACTACTATCACTATGGTAGTGGTCATTGCGTACGCCGAAATCACTACCGTAGTGTGTTAGCGCGTACTCGATAACTACCACCGTATATTGGGAGAGCAAAATGTCTACTTTTTGCGCAGGGGTTTCGGTGACGTCAGAACGACGCCGAGTACTTATTGGCTTTGATTGGAAGGATAGTGAGTAGACCTCAAGCAAGATGCCTCGAGCCAATAAGAGCTCGGCGTTTTGACAACATCGCAACCCCTGTGCAAGAAGCAGTCGAACTTGCGCTCAGCATTGGATTTGGCATACCGTAACTCCACTACCCTCACGCCAACTCTAACTATCCCAAAGAGTCACTCACACTGAATTCTCTACTACCACTACCTCGGAGAATTTCGGCATCCACTCGCCAAAACTGGCGGAAGTAACACTTTTCAGCCAACTATCCTTGTCATCATGATGATTGAAACCTGAGAGTGTGGTTTGAAAAACGGAAACTCGTGAAGTAGGAAGAAAAAGCGACAGACAACGTGAAGTAGGAAGAAAAAGCGACAGACTGTGGTTTGAAAAATGGAAACTCGTGAAGTAGGAAGAAAAAGTGACAGACGTTGTTTGTCGCTTTTTCTTCCTACTTCACGAGTTTCCGTTTTTCAAACCACAGTCTCAGGTTTCAATCATCATGTATAACTTACACCAGCTCGCCTACACTTTAACCGTTTTTTCATTGAGCATACCCTTGTCGGCATTCCCAGGGTTCCCCCGTGTTTCGCTTGAACGCGACAGCGTTCAGGAGCTTGTGTCGCAGAAAAGTCGATGTCGGTGGCGTGACGGGAAGTCTCAACCTTTACACAGGGTCTTCGAAAAACTTCTTTGACGAATGACGACGAACGAATAGAAAACGTGTCTTCAGCACGCTGCCGCCAGCCTCTGTAACGCTAGCAAAACCGGACATCGTCTGCGAGCAAGATGGCCGTCTGGTGGCTTCACTTGTGCGAGAGCCTGAACAGGGGGGGGGAAGGTGCCGCCACTTCCAATGCACCCTCCTCAGAATTTACGGCGCTCCGTGAGGGCCGCAATATTAAAACTTGATACCAGTGTTGCTGCATCTGTAGGTCATAGAGCTGACGGAGAAAATCTGGCCACGGCGCAACGCCGATGTACGCTGGAAGCTAGAGCCGGTTTGCTTTCGTTGTTTTTGTTTGGTTGGAGAAAATCTAGCAACAACGCACGTTCAACATGGTGCCGGTATTGTTTTGGTTTGACGCGGTTTGCGAGCACATGTAGCGAAGACGTGACCGGAGAAGTGCCCCTGTGATGTTCCCGGAAGACGGAAAGTATCATTCGTAATCGTGTTGTGTGCTTTGAAAGCGAAGGGAGTCACAGGGTCCACGAGTGCGCCACCACAAGCCAAGGTTCACGATAGCGCTGCGTTGACTTCGGCGATCTCGTTCTGTTTGGTGCATAGAGATAGGTTTGGCGCAACACGGCGATGCGACAAAGAGTTGAAACGTTCGTGGTGTGTTGTGCGGTGCTTGGAGGTAGAAGCCCATACAAACACGAAGCGCAAATTGGTTATTGTGGGTTTGAAATTCAATGGGTTCAGTCCCGTCGTCGTCAGCTGATCCGGTCCAGCTGGTCCGGTCCAGCTGGCCCGGGAGGACGCAGCAAGCGCTTTTAAAAGTAAATCTTCCTTCATTCCGTTTCAAAATGTGGAAGATTCTCGACGCATACCGTGAGTAAAAAGCTGCGGGCGTTTTCAACAAAATTACGTCGTTGTAATTGAATAATGGACTCCGGATTGCTGTCCTAGACCTGCCGTTTTTATGCTTCGTGTTGTTGGCGTTTGCACAGCGACGCACACCACCCGAGTAGATGATTCGGTCCTGCAAACGACCGGTCATACAGAATTTCAGGGAAACTTAAGTCACCACCGATATTTTCTTGTAAATCTCGTGTGACTTTGTTGCGCTCGTTTCCTACCTGCCTACGGATGCATGAACTGAGACCATTTTTTACGTAGTGAACAGTGTTTTTTCTTTATTTTGGGAAGAGGTGTTGGTGAATTTATTGTGGTACAATCACTTGAGAGTTCAGAAATTGGGGAGAGCGAGCATGCTTTCCCAACTTTGTCTCTTTTCTCTCTGGCATTGCCCCTAGTTTCAAGTTGCAGCTTCAGGAGACATACCTACTAGCAGGTACTACAAACTGTTCTAAAGCAGGTAGAAGACGGGTAAGTCAGGGCGGTGCGGACTCCGTGTTTCGCGCTTTTCGCAAGGTGACTGGGTAAGTGCTTTAACGAGGTATGCGGAATACGCAAACGATTTTGTTATGCCCGTCATTTGCGTCTCTCCAGCAAAACGAATAAGATGATCTACAAAGGCGCAATCACAAGCCAAGATTTACGATAACAGTGCATTTGATTCGGTGGTCTGTGTAGTTGTATTTTACTCTGCTTTCTGCAACACCGTGTCATGACGAAGAGCTAAAACGTTCACGGTTTGTGCTGGGCTACCGGTTGACCCAGGGGCGGATCCAAAACTCCGTTTTCTTTTTTTTTTTTTTTTTCTTGGGGGGGAAGGGGGTCGGGAAAATCTAAAGCAAGATAAACAGGACTCCGGTTGCGCCTTTTGTTTTAACCGTCGCAGAACCACACTGCGCCGACGGCCCCTAGATGTGCGCCGCTGCGCCGACTTTTGGTTCTAAGCCGTGCTTTGAAACCGCCGCCGTGGACTTCAGTCTCGGTTGAAGCGACGGAGTGGTTCTCCAAGTTCAGAGTACAAGTGTGCCTGCTAGGGTGCGACCTCTATTTCGAACCCTCGTCCTTGAGTACCGAGCCTACTACCACCTGGCAGGCCGGTAGTCGGTTTTATTTCGGGGGATCCGCCCATGTCAAATCGCCCTCCGAAAAGGGGGCAGGGGGGGGAAGCGGCCGCCCTTGGATCCGCCCCTGGGTTGACAGAAGCCCGCGTTGCCCGTATCGGCACTGAGTGCACTTGGGCTGTTGTAGTGGCTCTAGGCTGTTGATGCTCAAGCCTTTCATCCGCGGCTTGCCACCAGCTGATCCGGCTGCTCGACGGTGAGGAAGCGGCGAAAGTGACCTCTGAAGTAAATGTAAATCCTTGTTCATCCAGTTATCCGCTGTCAAAGTGTGGAAGGTGTCCAACGTGTACTGAGGGCGGGAACTACGAGCGTTTTGCCTTGCTTTCGTAACCGAAACCAGAACAGCGAGATAACTGCCTTGCGTACTCCAAAATGATGGAAGCAATAAGTCGTCAAAAACCCGTCTTTAGGGTTTCAAACCAAGTAAACAAGACAAATATAATTAAACTTCGTTGTCTGTATGCAGGAGGACTTATGTAACACAACAGTACATTCTCTTTCCAAAACGAAAAAGAAAGTAAAAGTCAGTCCGCCGTATATGGCAGCAACCTCTTTGCTGCAAAACCTATGCTGGCAACGTAAGCGGTTTTAATATGGCAGCCTCCGCTTTGCGCCGCGTTCCCTGTCCTCCTCCCACCCCCCCCACCCCCCCCCCCCCCCCCCCCCCCCCCTGTGCCTGAAGCGTCGCATCCACTGATCATTTAGATTTAGGGGTGTCGCGAACTTTTGTCGAACCGGATTTTTAGGTCGAACTTTCGGGGTTCGACTGGGTCGAACCGGTTCGACGAACCTTCGAACTTTTCGCCAGATTCGACCGGTTCGACTTTGTGAACACTGTGGCCAGACCCTGATGCAAGCATGTCTAGGTTTGGAGAATTTTTTTTTTTATGCAATGGGTTATTTTATTTTATGAACAGTTGCAATTAGAAGAAATCAATTATTATCACTGAAGAAGTTAATAACTTCATTTTTTGTACTGTATTAACTGAAAGAACCAATCAGCGCCAGGGTATTGAACCGAACCCGAACCGTGAACCGAAAACTAGAAAAAACCGTTATTTTCGCGTGAACCGGAGTTGAACCGGAAAGAAAGTAATTTTTTCGCTCCGGAGCAGAACCGATATGTTTTCCATGCGGTTTTCGGTTCATATGCGAAGTCAGGTCACGTGAAAAGTGCGTGGCGAAAAATACAGTAACCTAAAAAGTAAACCAATGAATGCAAAAAAAAAAAAAAAAAAAGAAATTAATTTTCGCGCAAACCGAAGTTGAACCGGACCGAAATGATTGTTTTTCGTTCCGGGGCGAGACTGATAAATCATTTTTGCGGTGTTTCGTTCGTGTGGGAAGTCATAAAGCGAGCAAAATAAGTAGCGGAAAGCTCTGTAATGTTTCATTATCAGGTTTTCACATAACGGTCAGGTTTGTCGTCGAAAAACCGCATGTTTTCGTTGAAGCTCGACTGCGCATCGCGACTGGACTGCTCGTTGCTTGGAATCAACGTGCAGTATGCTGAATAGGAAAGGTTGGTGCTCCAGCCATTGACCATGAGAGAACTCTTTGAAAGGCACACGGGGCAACATATGAGCTCAGAGGTGATAGATGCACCCTCTCCCTTCAATCTCAACGTCAACTAGGTATACAGCGTCATGACAGACAACGGTTCCAACATGGTGAAAGCTGTGAGTATCCTCGGTGAAATGATCAAGAAATGTCCTGACTCCGAAGAAGAGGTCGGCTATAGTGACCCTGAAGTTGAGTCGCACGCTCTGCAATCTCTACTGGAGAATCCTGAGAGCGCGCTCTCTGACGATTCCGGCTTGCTATAAGGGATGAGGTACGTCGCTCATACGCTGCATCTGGCAGTTAGTGACGCCTTGCAAGGCTCAGGCTGCGGGCACATTGTTGATGAAAGCCACGCGCTTGTTAAGAGGCGTGTCCAATCTGTTACGTCCCTGATCAGAAAGCTGGGGTTGAAGAAACCAGTGCTTGATTGTCCAACGCGGTGGATGTCCACGCTGCATATGCTCACCAGGCTACTTGAACTAAGAGGCTTCGCTGGAGGGTTCCTCTCAAAAGAAGAAAGCTCCAGGTGGACTGAAGACGTATGGGCGGGAGTCGAAAAGCTCGCAGTATCGCTTCGCCCGGCAGAAGTGGCGACAAAGACATTGCAGAAGGAACAGCTCACTGTAGGAGGTTTCTATGGATCATGGGTGGGATGTTCCATGGACACTTCCAAGATATCATCGCCGTTAGCAAAGGCCTCGGTCCAGTCAATGAAAAAGAAGGAGCGATAACTTCTTTACACGGATGTCTTTGTGTAACAGTGTACATGAATCCGCGCTACCGCCTTCTTCTCACCCCTGAGCAAAAGTACCGGGCCACGTAGCATTTGACAGAGACTTGGAGGCGGATCACAGTTCTGCAATGCGAGCAAGATTCTACCCTTTCTTCTGAAACTGCGGCGGCTTTAGGAGATCCGGCCCAGGCGAAAATTTTCAACTGGGACCAATTGGTCCCAGTTGCAACTGGTTTATGGAACAATTCCCTGTTGCAACTGGTCTCATTTGGAGTTGTCCAACTGGTCCCAGTTGGAGTTGGTCCCAGCTGGAATTGGTCCCAGTTACAACTGGTCCTAGTTGGAGTTGGTCCCAGTTACCGCTGGTGCCAACTCCAGCAACAATGAAACACGGCACAAAATGGAAGGTTCACAAGGCTTTATTGTCAAAAACTTGGAGAATAAAACTAAATAGTAGGTTCGGTGACGTACACGCTCCGGGTTTAGCCACTTGCTTGCGACGATTGAATCGCTTTTTCAGAGGTAGTATCCGTGAGATGAAGGAAGATCGGCCGCTGGCGTCCATTGGTGAAGACGTCCTCAGCTTCTCTCCCCATCGTGTGAAGAAAGGTGCTCACCCGTGTTCCCGCGTTGCGCAGGTGAAGTCCTGATAGGATCCGATAGCGCTCCAACCTTGCAGTCCAACATTTCCAATCGCCTCTGTCACAACAGTCGAACATTTTCGAGGTAGACCTCCCGCCATTTTCGCCATTGTGCTCTCCGCGGCGGTTTTCTCTTCCGTCCGGTCTTTCCTGGGATGCCCTCCGACAGCTGAACTGCATCTTTCCATCCTCGAAGTTCACCGCTGCCACCATGGTGTGTGTACAGTTGGGTCCAAAGAAGCGCAGCTGTAGTTTTCACATTTTCATAACGACGCCAACTTGAGCGATGGCGACTCTTCTCTACCGCGTCGTTCGTCCGACTCCGGATGGATGGATGAATACGGCTGAGCCCTTTGGATCGGGCGGTAGCTTACGCCACCTAGACATTTTGTCTTACCCTTTAAGCTTAGAATATTTAAATGTGAAAACTATATTCACTCCGTACTGAAAAGAAAGTGAGGCTATAAATCCCCCTTGCCATCAGTTAATAAGAAAATGCCTAGTTTTCTCTCGCTTTCTGCCACCATTCACTTAATCTTTGCTTAGTAATCTCTACTGTCTTGAAATCCACTTTTCCTTCGCTGTCTCTAAAACCCAATGACCTTATTAAATCTATGTTGTCTTCGGTATGCATAGGGTGAAGCCCTTTACAGTAGAGTATCAAGTGCTCAGCCGTCTCGTCCTCCTCTCCACAAGCAGCGCACACTGTGTCCATTTCCTGGTACTTCGCTCTGTATGTTCTGGTTCGCAAAACACCTGTCCTTGCCTCAAACAACAATGAGCTTCCCCTAGAATTGTCATAAATGCTTTCTTTGGCAATAACTGTTTTGTTTAATCTATAGCCTTCCAGAGCCTTCTTTGTCTGCATTCCCTCTAGCCACCGATCTCTTTCTGTGGCCTTAACTTTCTTCTTAACTGATACCTCTTCCGTAACCCCACTATAGCCCAAAAACTTTCCTCTTAATTTCCTAGTGCGCTGTCTCCATTTTGTGTCTATACTCCTCATGTATAAATAGCTGAAACCTTTCGTGCCCATTGCTCCCCACCCATTTGCCTCAACCGATCCTCAAATTCTATCTTGCTCACAGCTTCCCTGCCCTCAAATGACGCCCATCCCATGTCTCCTTGTACTCCCTGGTTTGGTGTTTTGCAATGTGCCCCCAAAGCCAGCCTACCTACTCCACGCTGTTTTATTTCTAGTCTTGCATGCACTTCGGATTTCATGCCTAGCACTGCGTTTCCAAAAGTCAAGCCAGGCACCATGACCCCTTTCCAAATCTCTCTCACCGGATGGATGGATGGATGGATGGATGAATACGGCTGAGCCCTTTGGATCAGGCGGTAGCTTGCGCCACCTAGCCATTTTGTCTTACCCTTTAAGCTTAGAATATTTAAATGTGAAAACTATATTCACTCCGTACTGAAACGAAAGTGAGGCTATAAATCCCCCTTGCCATCAGTTAATAAGAAAATGCCTAGTTTTCTCTCGCTTTCTGCCACCATTCACTTAATCTTTGCTTGGTAGTCTCTACTGTCTTGAAATCCACTTTTCCTTCGCTGTCTCTAAAACCCAATGGCCTTATTAAATCTATGTTGTCTTCGGTATGCATAGGGTGAAGCCCTTTACAGTAGAGTATCAAGTGCTCAGCCGTCTCGTCCTCCTCTCCACAAGCAGCGCACACTGTGTCCATTTCCTGGTACTTCGCTCTGTATGTTCTGGTTCGCAAAACGCCTGTCCTTGCCTCAAACAACAATGAGCTTCCCCTAGAATTGTCATAAATGCTTTCTTTGGCAATAACTGTTTTGTTTAATCTATAGCCTTCCAGAGCCTTCTTTGTCTGCATTCCCTCTAGCCACCGATCTCTTTCTGTGGCCTTAACTTTCTTCTTAACTGAGACCTGCTCTTCCGTAACCCCACTATAGCCTAAAAACTTTCCTCTTAATTTCCTAGTGCGCTGTCTCCATTTTGTGTCTATACTCCTCATGTATAAATAGCTGAAAACCTTTCGTGCCCATTGCTCCCCACCCATTTGCCTCAACCGATCCTCAAATTCTATCTTGCTCACAGCTTCCCTGCCCTCAAATGACGCCCATCCCATGTCTCCTTGTACTCCCTGGTTTGGTGTTTTGCAATCGCAAAACACCAAACACCAAACACCAAACACAAAAACACCGGCGTCGCATAGGCAGCGCCATCTGTCGACAGCGCGTACTACTGTTGGGACGCAGCCTGGGAGAAGTGATACCATAGGCGTCCCAAACTCAACTGGTTCTTTATTTCCGGTGCCCGTTCCCGGGCAGGTCTTCCTCCTCGGCCTCACCTCCTTTCCCCGTCTTCTCCTCCGCTGGTTGGCAGGCTAGGCCAGCTAGGCCAGGTTCGTCGGGCAGCCCCGACCGCGCATGGCGTGATGTGATCACCACAATACTCCCTCCTTAGTGAGTGAGCGAGCGGAAGAAGGAATCACAGGTCGAGCCGCACAGGGGCCCTGATACGCCGGCTGCTGCGCGTGGTTCTCACGCTAGCTGGCGGAGGTGGCACCGAAGGCAGCCTCGCGGGAGGTTCGGCCGCGACGGGGGTGGACGTCGTGGCAGCCGAGTGTTCCATGTGGGCCGGTTTCACGCGGTCGATTGACACGACATCTCGTCGCCCACGCCTGTCGATGGTCATCATCTTGTTGTTGCGGCGCAGCACCATAAAGGGCCCATCGTACGGGGGCTGAAGAGGGCGCCGCACAGCGCCGTGTCGCACGAATACGTGCGTGCACGATGTGAGGTCGGCGCTCACGTGCGCGGCTCGTGCTGTCGGCTCACGGGGAGGGGTCGCTCTGAGTTTTGCCATGAGGTCCCTTAGGCGAGACGCGTAGTCTCCGGTGGCGACGCGGGCTTCTGGTTGACTAGGACCGAAGTACTCGCCGGGAAGGCGGAGTGTTGTCCCGTACACGAGTTCAGCTGTGCTGCAGTCGATGTCAGCCTTCACCGCGGTGCGGATGCCCAGAAGGACTAGGGGCAGTGCCTCCACCCAGGAATGTCCCTCGTTTGCCATCAGTGCTGCCTTCAGGTGGCGATGGAATCTCTCCACCATGCCGTTGCTCATTGGATGGTTTAATTCTTCATCACCGCGCTGTGCCGCCGCCAGCTTTCCGTGATCGATCCCGGCAAAGGAGCAGAGAGCGCTGACAGGGCTGCGCGAGAGTGCATCTGCGACGGCGTTGTCGACTCCCCTGACGTGGCGAATATCTGTCGTAAATTCAGAAATGTACGACATCTGACAGGCGTGGGCGACCATGAACACCCAGCGGAACGTCTTGTGGAGGCCTAGGTCCAGGGATAGCGAGCGGTGCCCGTAAGTTGCAATTGTCGTGCTGTTGACAGCTTGTAGGGGGAATCCGCTCGGGTGCTTCCGATCGGCAGCCGACGCCGGGACCACGCTCACCTCTGCGCCCGTGTCGACGAGGAAACGAACGCCCTTGGCGCGGTCGGTCAGAAAGAAAACCGAGGGGCGACTTTCCGGCAAGGTGGAGGCACTGGTCGCCCTCAGTGCTGGCCCCGACCGTTTCCCGAATGTTCGCAGGGAGGCACGCAGTTCCGTGCGGCGTTGCCGTACCTCCGGTGATACCAGCATACCTTCTGGCTCTGCTGTGGTTCCGGCTTTGCACTCCGGTTTGGGGGGTGCGCGCCACCTGCTCGTAGGGCCGCCACTGTGTTGGCGAGGCGCGAGATCTCCGCTCGGAGCTCGTGAAGTTGGTCCGGCTGCGCTGGTTCCGCTTGCACGGTTGCGACGGAGGGTGTTGCTACCGCCATAAGTGCGTCGGCTCGCTCGGCCAGCTTGGATATATAGGTCCTTCTCTCCGGTGGAGGTGAGCACCATGCGGACGTTTGATGGAAGCCGTTGAAGGAAAATCTCCCGGAGCAGGAGACTGTCGAGACCGGCCGCCGTGCTGCCGAGCAGTTGTTGCATGTGGCGTAGCAGTTGACTGGGCGTTCGGTCCCCGAGATCAGCTTCGCGAAGAAGTTGCTGCAACCGCTGCGGTTCCGAGGGTGATACCCGGCGAATGAGCGTCCGCTTCAGCGTGCTGTACGCATCCTCCGCCGGTGGGGAGAACAGCAGGTCGCGAATCTCGCTCGCCGTTGCGGGCGGCAGGCTGCTCACCACGTGGTGGTACTTTGTGAGGTCCGCGGTGATGCGCCTTGCGGCGAACTGCGACTCCACCTGGAGGAACCACAGCTCGGGGTCCGCGGTCCAAAATGGGGGCAACTTGACGTCGACGGCGGCAACCATCGGGACGTCGGAGCTGAGTTGATCATTCATTGTGCGATTGAGTGTCGCGGGTCACCAATGTTGGGACGCAGCCTGGGAGAAGTGATACCATAGGCGTCCCAAACTCAACTGGTTCTTTATTTCCGGTGCCCGTTCCCGGGCAGGTCTTCCTCCTCGGCCTCACCTCCTTTCCCCGTCTTCTCCTCCGCTCCCCACATTCCTCAGTCACCGCGGTCCGCGGGCGAGGGGAATTCTCCCGCGCAGGAAAAGGGGGGACATATCCGGTTGGCAGGCTAGGCCAGGTGGGCCAGGTTCGTCGGGCAGCCCCGACCGCGCGTGGCGTGATGTGATCACCACAATACTCCCTCCTTAGTGAGTGAGCGAGCGGAAGAAGGAATCACAGGTCGAGCCGCACAGGGGCCCTGATACGCCGGCTGCTGCGCGTGGTTCTCACGCTAGCTGGCGGAGGTGGCACCGAAGGCAGCCTCGCGACAGCACGAGCCGCGCACGTGAGCGCCGACCTCACATCGTGCACGCACGTATTCGTGCGACACGACGCTGTGCGGCGCCCTCTTCAGCCCCCGTACGATGGGCCCTTTATGGTGCTGCGCCGCAACAACAAGATGATGACCATCGACAGGCGTGGGCGACGAGATGTCGTGTCAATCGACCGCGTGAAACCGGCCCACATGGAACACTCGGCTGCCACGACGTCCACCCCCGTCGCGGCCGAACCTCCCGCGAGGCTGCCTTCGGTGCCACCTCCGCCAGCTAGCGTGAGAACCACGCGCAGCAGCCGGCGTATCAGGGCCCCTGTGCGGCTCGACCTGTGATTCCTTCTTCCGCTCGCTCACTCACTAAGGAGGGAGTATTGTGGTGATCACATCACGCCACGCGCGGTCGGGGCTGCCCGACGAACCTGGCCTAGCCTGCCAACCGGATATGTCCCCCCTTTTCCTGCGCGGGAGAAGGGGGGACATATCCGGTTGGCAGGCTAGGCCAGGTTCGTCGGGCAGCCCCGACCGCGCGTGGCGTGATGTGATCACCACACTACTAATCCGCACCCGCGTGCCACGGCGGCCGGCTTGCTCTGATCGGCCAAAAGATAAATTTATTTATTTAAAAAAAAATAAAAAAAAATACTGTAGGTATTTAAATAAATGTTTTAATATATTTTAATAATGCACTAAATGTTCATTAGGTAAACACGTTTTATGGCACTAATTATATTTTCCAATTAAAAGAAATTATTTAGTTAATTAAAATTTTATTATTTATATATATATATATATATATATATATATATATATATATATATATATATATATATATATATATATATATAAATGTACCTATTAATTAAAAATTTCCATATTTGTATAAATCTAAAGATGTAAGTATTTTTAGTTTTCTTGATTAGCAAATTGTTGCCCCGTGGGAACTGGGAACGGGAAAACCATTTGAAGTCCGACTGGGAATCGCTCCAACCAGTTACTTCCCTAACTGGTCCCAGTTCACTCCATTCCCAACTGGGAGTCAAACCAGTTGACTCCCAACTGGGAATGGTTCAAACCAGTTGACTCCCAACTGGGAATGGTTCAAACCAGTTGACCCCTCAGCTGGTCCCAGTTGGACTCCTATTGGTCCCAGTTGATTCCCAGTTGGGACCAGTTAGTCCCAGTTGAGGTGCCAACTGGTCCCAGTTAGAAATTTTCGCCTGGGGGAAGACGCCCTGGAGGCGCTCCTCAAGGAAAGAGAGGTTGAGGCTGGCGCGCACGTTCGAGATTCCGGTAGCCCACTTGATATAGCATGCCTCCTGGAAATGCTAGGCAAGGAGCCGCGGCTTTCAAGGGACGCTAACGTGTGGCAGTTTTGGGAGGAGAGAAGGAAACGCCATCGAGAACTCTACGCATTGGCGCAAGTAGCCCTGGGAGTGCCTGCGACCCAGGTCATCGTGGAGCGAGCCTGTTCAGCACTGAAGTTCATTTTATCGTCTCAGAGGTGCTGTCTTTCCCCGGATATGCTTGACGACGTCCTGCTTCTTGGGTCGACTGCCTGACATTGAACTGCGCTTTCACCCACGTCCTGAGGAGCCCCAGCACTTGCTCCTTGGTTCCACACAGTAATGTGAGCCTTTACTTTTTATATGTAACACTTTTATAAAATATGCATAGTTTATCTTTTGGTGTCGTCAATTCTTTGTGTAGCATATAAGTACGAACCGGTTCGAACAGGTTTGAACCTTTATTTTTTCACTCCGGAAGTGAACCGGAGCTGAACCGTTTTCCGTGAACCGGAACGAAAACCGGAACGAAAAACATTTCGATTCGACACCCTGATCAGCGCTGCCCTTGATTCATCCCTTAGCCATCGCCATCCAATCCGAAGCCAACTGGCCAGCCTGTCGCGCATGCGCACACGAGTCGAACCTCAATACAAGGTTCGCCGAACTTTTCACCAAAAGGTCGAAAACGTCGAACCTGGTCGAACTCGAATATGACTCCATAAGTGTGACGTCATGGGTCAACAAACCGTTGCTAGGGTCGTTGTTATGGACGAATACATGTGGCTCGGTTTCGCTACGAAAACCCAACCGTTCAAAAATCAGGAGTAGGATTTAAACTTCTAAAAATCACGAATGTAGAAAGCTTGAATGTCATATATGTTTCGACAGAAGTGTGCCGGTAATCGCTCGTTTCTGAAATATTTACGACTGCAACTTCCGGTCCTCAAGATGCCTGCAGCAGACGATGAATGCAAGAAGTATGCCGTCTGCCGCACGCCGGCCGGCCAATCCGGGGCCGTCGTTTGAATCGTGTGTATAAAGACGATATTCTGACATCGCATTTGTTTGAAATATAATGAGTTTCAGACACATATAAGAATACATAGTGAGGTGCGATGCAAAATATGGTTTATCGAAAGTCCGGGCGTCGATCGAGATGATCGTCTGCTAAAAGATCGCATTGCACCCTTGAGAAAAGCACTTCAGGCGATCGGTAGAGATCCCAAATTTTGTTTGCGGACTCGCGCTATGCGAGGGTGCTTCGTATACCTGGTTGTAACCATCGCGTGGTGAAAGACCCTTGCAGTTTCTTCAGATTTCCGCAAGACCCCAAAGCGCGAAAGAACTGGATAAAAAACAAAAGGTGAGTTCATTACAGATTGTACTCGCATCGCGGGTTCGATGGAGATCTTCCCCAAAAGAGCACATGCACGGAATTATATGTATACCAAGGGGGAAAAAAAAGCAAAATACTGCGAAATTGCGATAGACATGCAATTCTTTAATAACCTGACAACCACAATAATAATAATAACAAACGACTTACCTCGACGGCGTACGATTTGTTTCTCATGCTGGCCTGCACTACGCCGGTAATGCACTTCAGGTCGTCGTCGTAACTGATCTGCATTACGTGGTTTGATTTTACTGCATTTTCACCCCTCGTAACTAAGCTGGGTTTTTCACAGAAAAAAAAAAAAAACGCACATTGCGGAGGCCTTTACGGCCATGGTGATGCACTTGTTTTTGTCGCTCGTTTACCGACGCAATTCAATGAAGACGCCCGCTGCAACAGAGGCCAGCAAATCTATTGTGTCGTCTGCTACCAAAGCAAAGCGGAGTGTAGTCTTCAGAAATGGCTTTCATCGTTGCGATATGACACTGAGACGACAAGAACATCTTCATAATTCGATATCAAGAAGTTAGGTTGCTTACAAAAAATTATTTACTTACTTGTAAGCATAAATCTAGCGTCATGTGGAGTCTCCATGCATTAGTTCATAGCAACGTTACTAGATTACCTCAGTTGTGGAACTCCCGCGGAGGGGGGTACCCCCCCTCACTCACCTCAATCCGCCTAGAGTCGTTCGAAGCGCCATCTATATTTTCGTTTCATAACTGTGCATTCTGCTGTCAGTCAGTCAAGCGCCCTCCCTATGGCGATCACAACGCCGCCATTTCTCCCGCAGCGGTCACTCGAGGAACTGCACGTTACATCTATTTTTGGCTTCAATCGGGTTACAGGGGTGCCAGCCCCGTCTCCCCAGCGGACGCGCCGCGAAATAACCCCCACAGTTAAAATGCGCCTAGGTCGGGACGCGCTACCTGAAATCCCCGCTGAGGCGTGGTTGTATAAAAACAATATTAATTGTGCTGCAAAACCTTGGAAACTAAAACTTTTAGAAAACATCACGCGCCCCCATTTTGTACTAATCTCCAATAAAAGCTACTACAAAAAGAGTTTTTTTCGTTGGTTTTTACGTTTCTAATGACGTTGAAACGAACGTATCCCGATTTAGTTACCAAAGCAGCCGTCCGGCGGCGCGTCGAGCGAATCTGGGCGAGTCGTGGTGAGTGAGGGGGGGTACTGTTCGTGCATGCAGCGTCTATGAACAGTTCCGTAACTGAGTTAATCTAATAACGTTGGTTCATAGCAACGTCCCTAGCAACGGTTTGTTTGGACCCAGACGCCTTGTTGTGACGTCATCACTTACGGACGCCAGCGACGCCGCGACGCTGTGCGGAAGAAACACGAAAGAGTTTCGGTATCACCAAAAACAACTTGCCTCGACTGTTTTACTTTTTTATAACAAAGAGTTATGTGAAGCAAATCCACAGCACCTGTGGATACCTCGTTGACGACTTTCTGTCTTTGACCACTTTCTTCTTAGCTTCATAGCCATAAGCATCCAATCCAACTCAATCCAACACAAACGCGGCGTCGCAGACGGCAGGGCGGCAGGGACGAGACCGGCATTTTTTTAGGCCTAACCATTGAAACGCAGGACAAACGTCAACATGTCGTGAGTACCGCTTTAGTTTTTTGGGAAACATTAGTACGTTAATGGCGCCAGAACTATATAGCAGTTATACCAGAGACCTTACGTTTGTACGGGATATAGGCTTACCAGTCGCGTTGGAGCGGCGCCTGCTGTACTCGACGAGAATGCTTGTCATCGCTCAACACGCGTTTCTGCTTGCCGGCGCAGTCTTTTACAGAAACCCAAGAGTGAAATGACGCCAGAGGAACTGGCGAAGCGGGAGGAAGAAGAGTTCAACACCGGACCTCTCTCTGTGCTGACGCAGTCTGTGAAAAACAACACTCAAGTTCTCATCAACTGCCGGAACAACAAAAAGTTGCTGGGTCGAGTAAAAGCATTCGACCGGTGAGTTCGGCGTTACGCGGCGATAACAAAACCATCCCGATCGCTGTAAATTGTGATGTGTTGATGTGTGTGTTTAGTCAGCCCAATGGGCGTCTAATGTCTCAACAGTATATGGGAAATTTAGTCAATGGCGTACCGCTGCTAGCCTAGGGCTTTCAACGTGCATCACGCAGCATTGATACTCGACCACAAACGCTTTTAAAGCGGTTATTCGCGTTGAACATATGCGAAGCGCAAGTTCGTCTGCTTTTGGCAGGGGTTGTGGTAACGTCAGAACGTTGAGCTCTGATTGAAGGATAGCGGGTAGACTTGAAGGCTGCTTGCTTTGAGGTCTACCCACTATCCTTCAATCAGAGCTCGGCGTTCTGACGTCACCCCGACCCCTGCAAAATAAGCAGGCGAACTTACGCTCCGTATAGTTGCCGACGAAGATTGCACCCTCCAGCTCCCGATTTTGATTTGGGGATTCTAACAATTTACTTTTGTCTGTCCTCGGCAGAGACAAACATAATGAATGGGAAGATTCGGTTAAAATATATCCTACAAGTGGCCGTCAAGTTAATTGCTAAAAAAACAAACCAACGTGGCCGCTTGGAACAGTTAAGTTTGGGGCAGCCGTGCATTGAAGATGCACAAATGAACCCCCCCTTCCTCCCTGTTGTACCCAATTGCCGGAAGTTTGTCGAGCTTCAATTCATATCTAACAACGACACATACTGAGTTGAACGTTTTTCAACTTGCCTTCGCTCCGACTTTCGCCTCGACCGTCCGTAGGAGGTAGTCATGTCCATCAGCGGCGAAGGAGTTTTCCCTTGCCTGCCCTCTGCAACAAGAGAGTGTTCTCAAATGCGTCTTTGGCTCTGCGGAATGCAAGGAGGCCACGTGTCAAAGACAACGTAGAGAGTGTGCAACGACGAGACAGCCAGGCGTGCACTGTCATTGCTCGAGGTCAGGGAAGACAACAGCATTTGGTGGGTAAACAGACGCACAAGGAGGAGAGCGGACTTGCACACTGTACAATTGCTGACACTATTAAAACGACGGAGGTTCTTGTGCGAGCTTCCCATCTTCTATAACATTTCGCCGTTTTGGGAGCCTAGAGCCTGCGCAAATGCATTCGTCGCGGAAGACGACGAATGCATGTCGAAGGTTGAGCGTCGGAGAGGGATGCCCTGCCTTTCCCAACTTGTCCGTGACTAAAGCGTTTCTGGACAATGTCTTTTGCCTCATGCTAGCTTTTACAAAGTGTGTAATTTTGTTGTTGGGTTGTTTCTCTTTCTGCAGTCATTGCAACATGGTTCTGGAGAATGTGAAGGAGATGTGGACGGAGATTCCCAAGACGGGAAAGTCCAAGAAGAACAACCCCGTGAACAAGGACCGCTACATTTCCAAGATGTTCCTCCGCGGCGACTCGGTCATCCTCGTCCTCAAGAACCCCCTCGCTTCTCAAAAGGCGTGAGGGAACCGCGGACAGCGGCACTGCTCATCTTTGCGACACACTTCTTCACCCTCAGACACTCTTTTGTACCATAATAAACATTCTTTGCGAGTTGCACCGTCTGCAGCCCTTGACGACAGCGGTTCTGAGCAAGCAGATCTGCTCCATCATGACCCTCGTCGCTTTTTATCGCTGTCGAGCTTAAAGCCGCTTCATATTTTGTCATTGCCATACGCAATTGTAATCCCACTTTGTAGAAGCACGTGTCTCATCTACAATGTGAAGCAGAGTGTACAGCTTTGCAGATTTCTGTACAAGGTATGCTTGTGCACATCGCGACACTGTTAGCGCGAACACGACATTGGCGCATTTTCGCATTGTACTTCTAAATAGTATTAGCGAGCACGAAATTGTATCGCTTACATCATAGAACTAAATGAGCTCTTTCCGTAGCTATAATAACTTGGATGACATCCCTTGGTTTCAAAGAGAAAAACGGAAAACCGGGGATCGCTTGTTCGCGCTAACTGTGTTGCGCTCTGTACTACTGGTAAAAGCATGTGAGGTGTTAACAGAGTGAAGAATTTTCCTGAAATAAATTACATTAACCGAGTATGTAGAGATCCTACTGTTTGTAAAAAGACAGCAAATTTGATGTTTGTGTTTAGACACAGTAAAGTGTGTCTATCTTTGAGGTGCAGCAATGCCAGTTTACACTACAGTCGACTCAGTCATTCAAACTCCAGGAGGCCACAGACTTCAGTTTCAATTATCAGAAATTAATCTAAATATGACGCAAGGCAAAGTAGCGATTTGCTATAGGAATACCTACACATAACAAGCAGAGTTTTTACACTTTCCTCAGGCACACACACAAAACATTGGAGAAGTTCATTGGGGTGGCATGTAAATGACAGATTTGACTTCAAGGTAAACCTAAAGAGATGCCCAGCTGTTCTAATCGAGGCTATTTATAAATCTGCTTGCTATGTGAAAATATCCTTTAAATTTTTACAAATCTGACGCTAAATTGGAGTCCAGGTCTTAAAGGGGCCCTGCAATCATATTTAAGCGTCTACCTTTTTTGTGGTTTCCACGTCTCTTGGGGTTCGGGCAAGCCAGCAGGCACGGAGAAAGTAACTAAATATCAGTGCGTTATATTTTAACCGGACTACGCGGAAACCTCCCCCACCGACGAGGGCGACCCGCGGTACCGAAAGCGCGCAAAATGTGATGTCTTTGGTCCTGGGCTTACTACTGGTCAGAGCTGCTAAAAGCTTCTTTTAGTCGAAATACAAAATATAAGTGGCGCGAACCGTTTCAATTATTTATAAAAGTAGTTTTTGTTCAGTATCTTAGATCAGAAAAGAAACGAATGCAGTTTATAAAGTATGGAAACAAGAAATGACCCGTCGACATACCCGCCACCAAGCGGTGGAAAAGGCGGCGCATACTAGAAAGGAGTAGTGGGATCAGGCGCCGACACGGAAAGGTCCCGGATGTACGCGGCGGCGCTGCGGTCGTATGGACAGGAGGATCCGACCGCCTCCAAACGTTCCGAAGGCCTTCGGCGAGAAGCTTTGTCTTGTGGTTTGGCCGTTTCGCGTAATGGCAGCGCGAAGTGGCTCCCATTCTGAACTGATCTTTACCCCGTGTTTGCTGTCGTTTGTGGCCAATGAAGTGCCATGCCGAATTAGTGTTTAATCGCGCAGCAAATGCAATGAGAGCCGCTCCGGCTGCCCGCTGCATACAGCCTACCCAGAACATGCTTTAGTGGCGCCCTCTCGCGCTGTCGACACGGAGTGCGGCAGCCGTGAGCGCTCGCGATGAGCCCACTACCCCTCCTCTACTTCACGGCCACTCGAGAAACCAAGGACGTCATGAGGGAGGTTATTTTTTGCTTGTTTTTGTAATTTTAATTTCCCTATAACTTTTAAAATAAAGCGAATTTCGAGAAAAGAAAAGTTTCACTAAGTTACTACGTTCAGTGTGCTCAGGTTCGGTGCAAATTAAAAACCAGTAAAAAAGTCTTTGCAGGGCCCCTTTAAGGAGGAGGATGCGAGGGTATGCCCCTCCTCCCAGTTGCTCCGCTAAATTCACCCGAAAAATTGATGCCACATGACCTCAACACCAACTCGGTTTCCCCGCTAAATTTAGCGGGGAAAATGACGTCGCACGACTTGGTGTCGCATCACCTATGAACAAATTTAGTTTCTTCGCTAGATTTAGCGGAAAAATTGACGTCACGTGGCCTCAACACCAATTCGATTCCCCGCTAAGGGAGTTTAATTGGTGTTGAGCTCACGTGACGGCAATTTTCCCGCTAAATCTAGCAGAGAACCTGAATTTGTCCGCTAAATCTAGCGGAGAAACTGAAATTGTCCGCTAAATCCAGCAGAGAAACTGAATTTGTCTGCTAAATCTAGCGGAGAAACTGAATTTCCCCATTAAATTTAGTGGGAATTGGTATATTGCTCATGCGACGTCAATATTTCCGCTAAATTTAGCGCAATTACACCGATGCCGCGAAACATGGAAACAAGCACCTAAAGCTGTGCTCCAAAATAAAAAAACCAGGACGGACAATGGAAGCAGATTGCCCAGACAGTTCTGCTTGCATAACCGAGGTGGTTTAGTCCCATCGAGTGCGCTTTTCACCAAGCACCCGCGTACAGCAAAAAGGCGATGACCGCGAGCTTCGTGGGTTTTGCTTTCCCGCAGTACACAGGTACTCGGTGAAAAGCGCACTCATCAGGGCTAACCTGCCGTGATGAAGAAATAGTATGAATTAAGCGAAAACACTTTGAATTAAGCAGCTCACAAAATGCATTAAAATAATAGCGGAACAATCAAATTTTTTATATTTGTTTCAAATTAACCGGAAGTAGGAAATATCAGATTGAATTATCACGAGTCCACCGTAGATGACAAATTTAGCCAGTGCAGTGTTACCACAAGCCTGGGGTCTGTAATGTGCATTGCGCAGTAGCGATACACAACCGCACACCAGTACGATGCTCGCCCAAATCGAAACCTGGCATGGGTGAGGGTTGAACCCGGGATCCCTGGGCTCCGCAGTGAAAGCTTGCGCTCCATGTGCTCAGAGCTGCAGAGTGCTCTTCAATTCAGTCCTAACAGCCTCCAGATGGTGCGACGTGCATCGAACACCTACGCGCTTCGGGCACTCGTGTTTCATTCTGTGCGATTAGTACATAGCCAATCGCAGGTTAAAAATGTCTACGAGCTTATGGTTGTTTCCAGCATAAGCCCGCTGCCCTTTAGTAGTGCCTTTACAGCATGTGCAAGCTCAAAGCTTGCATGAAACGGGATGCTTAACGGTGTTTGTATGCGGAGAGCAAGTCATCTGCTTGTTCACTAGGAGTTGCGGTGACAACAGACTGACGCCAAGCACTGGTTGGCTTTGACTGAAAGGACAGTGGGCAAACGTCGGTGCTAGATGCCTCGAGGTCTACCCACTATTTTTTTTAATCAGCCAACAAGAGCTCAGCGTTCTGACATCACTGCAACCCCTGTGCAAAAAGCAGACAAACTTGCGCTCTGCATAGGCTTAAACGTGCACTGCAAGAAGACGAAAACGAACCAATGTTTCAAATGGAATGCTCATCAATGGCGAACAGGAGCGTTTATTGACACCATAATGTAACTAAAAGTGACGGCATCGGCAGGACTGGCTCAAAAAGTGCATGTGACCAGTTCTCTTGCCTTGTGGCGCAATTCTCGCTCACATATTCACTGGAAGCGCCCATATATCTGCGAATCGTCCACACCTTTGCAACTGGATGCATGCAACCACACGTAGAGATCTCGTGTCACAAACCCTTTATTTCGGCGCTTAGCAAGATAGAGGTAAAAAAAGAAAAACGAGCATCATTCCTTCTCGGCAATGGCGACGAGATGAGCGTCGATCTCCTGTTCCGTCAGGGTCCTGAAACGAAAACGTAAACGTCGGTGCGAATGTGTGGAATTCATTCGATGGCCAATCAGCCAAACTTTATCATTTTGTGGTCGCCATGAAACTAGAGGAACCCGCTTTGCGGTTGAACGGGGGCTACCCCAATCCACACGCGTGGACAAAGTTAAGCTCGAGATTCGTTCCTTCACCGGCCCTTTCGTCCACTCAATCATCGAGTCGCCAGCGTAGGGGCACTCACCTGAACAGCGGTTCGTCCTTCGACACCACTCCCACCTCCAGTTCGGAAGGCTTGAAGTCCGCCGAGAGGACGCTCGAAAGTGCGCTGATCGCCAGCTGCAACGAGAAATAAAGCAGCAAAGCAAACTAGTTAGTTTGTAGCCAACGACAAGGCGGCACACAAAAACATTGACGAGCAAAAGGAGCGCACGGACGAGCTCTGTCCACGTCCAAAGAAAACCGAATTTGGTGTCCCCATTTAGCTGGCGCAAGGTCAGTCCGCCTCTCGCGCTACGGCAACGCCGCTTTACGCAGTAGATGAGAAATTCGGCCCGTGCAGTATGACTGCCAGCCCGGGGTCTTTAACGTGCATCGCGCAGTAGCGACGCACGACCGCACGCCGTTACAACGCTCATCCAGATCGACACGGGTGGGGGCGGAGATTGGACCCGAGATCCCTGCTCCGCGTGCCCCAAGCCGCAAAACGTTGACGTGCCCGACCGTCGATCTCCTTCTTTGGCCTCGCGTCGGCTTGTGCTTACGAGTTTCTTCGGCGTCGCGCACCAACCAGGCCGCCGACGAGTCTCATCAAAAGTGTGCGCATAGTTACGGCAAAGGCACGTGCAGCCTCGTGCTCCCGGCTTGCCGGAGAACTTTCTACGGCAATCCGTCGACCGCGTCGTTGCGCCAGTCACATTTTAGAGCAGAGCCCTTAGGCGCCCGTTTACGGCTTCGGCGGCATTGCCGTCAACATAACCGCAAGTTGCATTATGGGACGTTTCCCGAGTGACGTCACGAAGGTCACTCGTGAAAATCACGACGAAGGTCACTCGTGAAAATCGCTACGAAGGTCATGACCTTCACGAGGGAAAAGGGGGGAGGAGGAGGGGAGAACCCTTCCCTCCTCCTCCTCGAGAGCTGCGCTCTAATTCGGTATTACAGGGAATTATAAACATCTTTCATTTTTTTATGCGCAGAGTAGCGGAGTGCATACGTTCCGTCTCTCTCATTTTTGGTCTTTGGAAGCGCCTTTTTGACAAAAACGCCTCAGTCCGAAAATTTCTACAAGAATACTCTACAATCGCCAACAGAGCTAGAACGGCGGGGCGCGTCTTTCATACTTCCAGCCTCCAGCGTGTGCTCGAGGCACACGAGACGGCAAAGCGTCGTCGAAGGTACAAGGCTGGCTCTGCGGGCGGGACGACCGCAGCTCCCCACCGTTTTCGCCCCGTCGGCGACTCTGGCATCCCGAGCCTTTCTCGCGGTCGTGAAACGCGTTCGCTCGGAAGCGTTCTGAGCTTCGAGCCCACCTGTATGGTCTCGGCGTGGTTGTAGTCCTGCCGCTTCTTGAACTTCTTCTCGAGGTAGCTGTTGGCCTCCGTCTGCTTCACGCCCACGCTGGTCGCCTTGTAGCCACAGTAGTAGCCCGCCGGATCCGCCTTGTACAGCTGCGGGCCCCGCTCTTCGTCGTAGGCCACCAGCATCATACCTGCGCGGCACGGCGGAGACCCCACGCAAAAGGGACGTCAGAACGGAATAGGCACGAAATAGATAACTCGGAAACCCACTGTCTGAGCGCCCCCTGCGCAGGATGCCTTAGCGATATACAGACTGTTTCGGCGGGGGCTTTCGAGAATCCCTAAAAATAGGGTGGTTAAGAAAAACGGAAACTCTCTTCGGGAACAAACCGCCAGACACGGCAGACGTTTAGAATTGCAAGAAGCGTACTACTTAGCTAAATAATCCGGTAAAATGTGCTACTTACCTTTTTAATGAGTGAAATATAAAAATGGTTCCCACGAGAAACTTGCTGAGCGTCATCGAAAACCACTAAATCAACTAATTTTAGAAAGATGTATGGCAGGGGCAGCATTTTGTGGCGTTCCGAATAAATGCTCAATTTGTATGCGCTTTGGTTTCTTACCGGAGCGCATCTCTGCACTAAAAGACCTCCCCCCGGGTGGCCAAGGCGCGAAGCCACTGCCTCGCTTCCCTCGAAGAATGAAGGGAAGTATGGCGCACGTGCGTTGCGCGTCTGGGGCACCAGGGAGCAGGACCGCGGGAGCAAAGATGCGCTCCGATAAAAAACCGAAACCTAGAAACGCGTCCGAATTTGGCGTTTTTTCGGAACGCCTCAAACTTTTGCCTTTGCCTTACATCCTTCTAAAACAAGTTGATTTACAGGTTTTTGATGATGCTTAGCAGGTTTCTCAATGGAACCCCACACTCATATCGACTAAATGAAAAAGCAATCCTCGACGTCCACCGTGGCGAGCAGTTGGCTCCCAGAAAGAGTTTCTTGTTTTCTCGCCCACCCCAATATTAGAGATTTTGAAAGCCTTCACTGAAACGCCCGGTATATGCGCAAATCTGAGTAGCGCGACAAAATGCCGTCGGGGTGTCATATCACGTGACCCTACATCACGCAATGTGGTCACGTAACACCCAATGTTACTAAACATAATGACGTTGTTGACACTTGGATCCACTACTGCATCGTGTGAGCCATAGTAGAGTAAAGCTAAATTCGGCAGGAAGTTAGCATTCTAGATTTAGCTGACGACGGCTTGGTATGGCTACGACTGCACAAACTTCACTTCCGTTAAGAACTTGAAACAGATTCAAGGCTTAAACGAAAAAAGTTGGGCATCGAAAGCCTGCTGTGGCACACGAGAGAAGAGGGGCCACTCACTGCATCCCAGGGGCCGCATCTCGGCGTTCTGGGTGTAGACCTGGGAGATGTCGGCCACCCGGCGGCAGAGCATGTCCACGGGGATCGGGTAGCCAAACTTGTGCTTCCAGTTGGCCGCCTCGTAGCGCGCACGCTGCACCTGCGACTGCCCGTCCGCTGCATAAGAGGGGGAGACAAGAGGTTGGACACGTGAGAAATTGCCGGGCTCGGACACGCCGCCCAACGCAATGAACGTGCGACGGCCATCGCGGGATTTCGGAAGGGGCAGTGCAGCGATTCTCGGACTTTGGCAGACTAATTACAGTGATGTGATTGGCCTAAGCCATTTTGGCGCACGTTTCGGAGCAACCAAAACAGTGTTTTGGCGCAGCGAATGTGGCCTTTGGAGCAACCAAAACAGTGTTTTGGAGCAGCAAAAACGGCTTTTGGAGCAGCTAAGACAGTGTTTCGGAGCAGCAAAAATGGATTTTGAAGCACATATTCTTAGGAAAATAAAAATATTTGTTTTAAGTGCAGTACAAACGAAGGGCACTTTGTGTTGTGTTGTGTTCTGATGTGACGTGTTGTGACGGAACTCGCTGCTTTTGTTTTTACTGCTCAGACATCCCACAAGTGTACAGTGCTGTAGGCATTGCCAAGCAATTTCGAAAAACCGCTTGCCACTGTTTTACTGGTGTTCCCGACGTGCCAGATTTTCGTCAAGAGTAAGCGAACGTAAAACAATGAATTGCAAGCGTCTCGGCCAACTTCGGTAGGCTTGCTGTTGGGCATGTTTCGTCGCGCGAGCGCAGTCAATGGCTGTCCGATCGAAACCGAAACCATGCCCCTCAGCTCTGTCGCTAACTTATCCCCAAAATTGTACACAAAATGCAACTTTCGAGCATGCGACAAAAACAGTCCAGTGGCGCGTGCTTGCCAGGCCGGCAAACAAGGAACAAGCTAAACACACAAAAAAATAAAGAACCTGAGTGCATCGATGCAAGACATTGCGAGCCAGACTGAAAACGTTCTTGGAGAGCTTTGCGCAACGACTGAACTCGAGACAAACAAGCACGCTGTGCGGGTTCAGCGGGCAGGCATTGCCTTCTTTGCTTTAGCTCACTTCTCTCCACCAACTTTCTTTCTCGGCAGATTTTTCACGTACCGAGGTCCCTCTCGAAAGAAGGCCCACCAAGAGGAATCTAGATAACCAATACGTTGACAGAGCAGTCTTTGAATTAAAGATGGATTTTTGTAGTAACGTATGATTTACACAAGAACAGGAATGTTGATAAACATGCGGCGGTACTTAGTTTCATTTTAGAAAGTATCATATCTGCAGTGATGTGGGGACGGCAACATTCGACGTCGCGCGACCACGGTGACTGAAAGGCAGTGACCAAATATAGTTTTCCCACGGCCGTTGCTTCAGCTCACAAAGTAACTCCAGCCGCGCAAAAACGTGGTTTCGTTTAACAGCATGACGGCATGGCACGCTAACGTCGGAGCGTCTGCACACATCCGCGTCTATCGCTGAAAATATAAAAAAAGAGACGAGAGACGAGACGAGAGCGCGAAACGCGAGACGCCGGGAAAACCATGCAAGACCGGATAGACAATTGATGCACGGTACTTTGTGTCAGGCAGCCGCTTGCGCCACATAACACACACCTGCTCAATTACAGTACTCAGTTTAGTTTCGGTTTTGAAAGGCGACCGATATTGGTCCTTTGGCGCAGGCTTGGCGCAGATTACCCATATTTTGGCGAAATGTAGCAGGATGTAGCAGGGGTAGCCCCTTGGCGCAGTTTGGCGCAATTGGCGCAGCGATCACATCACTGCAATTACAGGAATCGGTACGAGTCACCCTTACAGGGTGCGAATTCTTTTGGTCTTTACAGATTTGTTTTAAAAATTCGGTCGAAGCAACGCTAGTGTTGTTTGCGTGCAGGTGAGTTACACGGTCCGAGGGACATAATATGAAATTTGTTAATAAACTTTTTAACGAGTGAAAATGAACACATGGTTCCAATTAGCTACTTCCCGAGCATCGTCAAAAACCACCCTCGCAAGATACCGCGGAAGCGCCCACCCCACCTTCACTGTGTTTTCGATGACGCACGGCAAGTTTCCCATTGGAACCACACATTTATTTACACTAATTGAAAAGTTCATTAACATAGTATAGTTAATTAGCCGACTTATCGTGACCATTAGCCCTCTATATTGCTTCCCACTTCCCGCATAACTCGTCCGCACAAACTGCGTTAGTGGATCTTTCGCAGCTATTTTTAAAACAAATCTGTGAAGTCTAAAAAATAAATACCCCATAAAATGAAGAACATGAAGACATGTTTCCTTGCGCGCATCTGTTCTTATTTAAAAGGATGAAACAAATTAAAGCTTGGGATGCCCCTCAACTCTCACGCCGTCCTTTGAGCGACATCATGGGAGGGCGGATGGGGGGGATTGAGTGGTTACTTGTCAGATTCTGTCTTCGGGGCGTCTGCAACCGTCGACTTTTCAAGGTATTCACGTCACCAAAAGTCGCAGCAAGCGATCGAGACAAATAACTGTTTAGACAGGGAGGGTGGGAATGGTTTGGTTGACTTCCGTTGGGTGGCGCCACAAACACTTGCGTACTCCTCACGAGGTGACACCGTGTTTCCTGTGCCCGCCACACGCGGCTGTGCGGCGGACGTGGAACCACGCGTTGAAACACATTCTGTGTTTCAACACGGAATCTTTATGTGTTTATTTCTGTGTTATATTTGTTACATTTATGTGTTTAAACAAACAAGCTTAGGTGTTAAAACATAGAATTTATGGAAGTGAAAATTAAAACATAGAACACATAGAATTTTTGTGTTTAAACACATAAAACGTGGATTTTATGGGGCATTTCCTATGGGAAAACCGCCACGAACAAGCGTCGTAATGACCGTCATTGCAATCGTCATGAACGAGCCACTGAGCTATTAGCGCAGTGGGTGTGGAGGAATAAACAATTTTTATTTGAATTCATACGTGCCAACAAGAACAACAGATTTTGAATGGAAAAAAGAAATTAATAATAATTTCAATAATAATACAATAAAAATAAAATAAAAAAATTACACCATCTTCCCGAGGGGTGATGCGGAGCATCGCGGATCGTAATTAACGGTGTTATTAACGGTGTTAGTAACGTTGTTAGTAACGTTGTTAACTTGTGTGTTATTACGTTGTTAACTTGCGTTGGTTACCACACAACGAATGGACGCCGCTTCTCGTTGCCGTAGTTCAGGGTCTGCCGCTCGCTTTAAGCGTTTGTGCTCAGCGTCGCGTGCCCTTCGCTGCGCAGCTTTGTCCTCAGTGGACGTAGCGTTGCTGTGAGTTTGTGGGGTGGTGCTGACGCTTGCTTGCGCCAACCCACTAACTGACGGGACTGCTCCTTCCATCACACTTCATCGGAAGAACGGAGTGAAGTGGAGTCAACAGCGCTGAACTGAACGCGCGCAGAGAGAGAGAAGGAGCTACCGCTGCTTATACTCACAGTTGATGGAGAGGAGACTAGAGGAGGAGAGTTGCGCATGCGCGCGCGGTGTGGTTAGAATCGAACGCACGCGAAGTGCACGCACAGTTAGTAGAGAGAGAGAGCGGAGAGAGTAACGCGCTGCTGTTGGAGAGAGGGAAGGAGGAGAGTTGCGCATGCGCGCGCGGTGTGATTAGAATCGAACGCACGCGAAGTGCACGCGCAGCTGGTAGAGAGAGAGAGCGGAGAGAGTAACGCGCAGCTGTTGCAGAGAGGGAAGGAGGAGAGTTGCGCATGCGTAGTGTGAGTGCAGACTACAACGCCGACGCCGCGGGACATAGACCCAAGCAAGAGATGCTCCGCATCTAAAACATGTGAAGAGAAAAAAAATATTGAGTGTGGTTTGTGCGGGAAACATTCTGCACTTCCTGGTCTTTGTCAGCATGAGCGAGCCTGTGTAATTCTTCCCTTTGCGATTACACAGTGAAATCGCAGCATTTCGAGAGAAGGGGATGCGTTTTTTCTCACTAGTGCCGAGATAAACAATATAAGCAGCAAATTCTTGTAACAAGAAAAATCGTCGCGCCGCCCATTAAACAAGCAGCACTTGCTATCAAAATTTGCCAGAAATATTTCCCCAGCGAATTCGGAGGGGAAATTGCGACGCTGTGTCCCACAACATCGTGGAATCGCACGACGCCGCAACACTGCCATGTCGTGCGGTGCTACGAACGCCAACACGAGCGATCAAAATCTGGGGGGGATTTCCATATGAAGTTATCACCTTAAAAAGTCGAGGCAGCCACTTTACGCCCCACTCGCTTAAAAAAAATCACAAAGCTCATTTCGTAAAGTTGCGAGGAGAGAAAAAGACTGGCATCTTACCGACAACGCCGGTCATGACGCAGCCAATGCTCTCGGTAAGCCGGAAGATGTGGGTAACGGTGGTGGGGTCGAGAAGCTTGTCCTACGAGACAAAAAGACACGGAGATTTTCACGAGCTGCTCTTCCTTGTTGAGGAACCTGCATGCACCTCGACTATACTGCACTCCGCTTTACGACGGACCGCACCGTGCGCATTGCATTAGGGGATGAATTGGTGTTAAGTTCATTTGACCCCAATTTTCCCGATGTCACGAGCCATTCGAGCCGACGCTCTAAACATGTCATGTGACTGGACGCCCCACACGTTGGCGAGCCTCTCCCGAAGGTCAAGTGTATGCGCGTGGCCTTGGATTGGCTTGGATGGCTCATAGTGTTCTCCACGGTCCATTGTAAGATGAAGCGAAACATCTGTGCGTGTCTGTAGCGCGCCACTGGGCATCAGTTCACTCACGGAGAAGTGTCTCTGCCTCTTCAAAAGTCATGTTACTGCTAATAAGGGTCACATTAGAAAATTGCATGGGCCTGGGCCAGCCCGAAAACCCGAGCTCAGCCCGGCCTGCGGGTTGGGCTTGGGCCGGGTAGCACGCATTTTCTCGGGCCCGGGCCGTGGCTGGGCAGTCATGTGCCGCAAATTTTAAATTGTTGATAACACAAAGTGTGCTCAGCGATCTCTTAGGTTTCATGAAAACAAACAAGTGAAATGCAAAATCACTATGGCGCCGCTCAAAAAAAAAAAAAAAATAGACAGACGTCTTGCGATTAAATGCAAAGGTGCAAGCGTCTAACCCCTGGTTAGCTCAGTTGGCAGAGCGCTCCACAGGAAATGGAGAGGTCCCGGGTTCGGTACCCGGACCAGACGGATTTTTTCGGTCGCGCACCGTCACCTAGCTGTAGAATACACAGAAAGAATAAAACACACGAAGGACGAACACAGACACACACAGTTCTTTCAGGATGAAAGAACTGTGTGTGTCTGTGTTCGTCCTTTGTGTGTTTTATTCTTTCTGTGTATTCTGTAGTTTTCAACGCGCTCTGCTACGTATACACCTAGCCGTGTTTGGAGATTCGTATTTGTTCTTTGTCCCTCTTGTTTCCCTTCTCCAGGGATTAATTTTGCCACGTCTTGCACTTGGAAAGCCTTCACGTGGATAAAAGGAAATGTATAGATTCCTTCAGCATAGTGGGAAAGTGTGGTCAAGAAAATGAGGGCGCTCCTGTCAAAGGGTACAAAATGAGTTTTTTTTCTGCTTCTCTAACTAAAAAAAAGAAAAAAAGAAGAAAAAATGTGAGCTTGATTTGCCTTACTATGCCACCAAAGATAACCTAACTATCATAGATAATTTTATGCTTATACAGCTTTCTGAAGATGCACTAGCATGATTGTGATTGTTCCTTGACAAAAACATGTAGAGAGGAAAGTTATCTGTGAAACGAATTGAACAACAAAAAGTCCAATATCTCTTCAAGAAATGCATAAATAAAATATTTCCCACTTCTTTTCTTCTCAAAATCACTTATGAAGCGCATATTTCGCACATATTCTCGAAAATGCATCGTCTTAGTCGGGATAATTATTGTGTCAAAAAAATACTCGGTCCGAGCTTTAAAGAAATTTATGTCAAATATGCTCGCTTTATGCTTAGACGGTTTTTAGGTTAAAGCCTGCAAACTTTTTCGGGCTCATGTATATGATATGTCGGCCTCGGGCCGGGCCCAGGCTTATATATTTTGTCGGGCTCGGGCCGGGCTCAAATTTCTGTCTAAAAATTCTGCCGGGCCCGGGCAGTGTCTCTTCCAGGCCGGGTCGGGTTGGGCCTAGAAATTAAATATTCTATCGGGCTCGAGTCGGGAGCGGGCCGTGACTCTACCAGGCCGGGTCGGGCCGGGCCTAGATATTTCAGCTCGTGCAGTGCTTTAGGTCACATGTCCCCTCAGAGTCCACTCGAGGAAAATGGCAAACTAAGTGCACATCATGGCAACGGACCTAGTTCCAAATATTCAGCGCCATCTAGTGGTTCAAACGTCGTTCTAACTTTTGTCGCGCCAACGGCAATAAAAATTGGCACTTCTTCGGACCCCGTCGCACCGAGCACAGTCGACGGCAGAAAGGGAATGCGTTCTTTACTGTACAGTTCTTCTCAGTTCGTTTCAGTTTCGGTGGTGATACGGGAAGTTGCAGTCTGTACGAAGCCCCGACGTGACCGAGACCCTCGACCGAACTCTCCACGTCCAAAAGCTTATGGGTCCAAGTGCGCGCCAAATCATAAATCGAACGAGAGTCCGAAACGAACGCGATTTGGGTGTCTTACTGCGCCGACGTCTAGAACATACAAGCCCCGTGCTATCCGCTCCGGTGTATGCACTCAACTTCCTCCTTCGCCAGCCACCAGATGCCGCCGTTAGCATGCCACAGACTGTCGTAAAACTCCAACGACGATGGTAATCGAAGTGACCTGAGCCGGTTTCAGAAACGGCGCATTGTATGATGATGCTCTGTGTCTCTGCAGAAACCAAGGGGATTTATACTCTATCTCTACTAGTTGCGCACAGTGCTGTGGAAGCCGCGGGTGAGGTGGGGGAAGGCCACTTCTGTACAAATTTCGAGCGACAGGCTAATCTCCGAGGGGGACAAAAGCAAGGGCCGAGATTTACAAAAGGGAGTCCGTGTAAGAGGGGAGTTCCCCCTTTCCCCCCTTCAACTGCTTGGGCTACTCTCTCATCCCTGTTCCTTTAGTAACCTTGCACGTAACTATACTCTGTTTCACCTTACGATGGACCGCAAAGGACGCTACGAGCCACCGGGGCCAATTCGTAGCGTGTCACGTGACTCTGCGGCTAGGCGGAGCGACGCGGGAAGCGCGAAGTCACGAGACAAGCTACGAACTATTGATTGGCTCGCGTAGCCCGTAGCGTCCATCGCGGTACACCGAAAGGTGAAACGGAGTATAGCGAGATATAATACAACACACTGCAAGCATCTGGTGAGTGTACAGTAAACTGAAAGAATTGTGGAAAACCCAGTACGTACGGGGACTTTCTTCTGCGACACGATGACGGCGGTGTCCACGCCCTTGACTCCGATCGAGGTGAGAGCCCCCTGGTTGATTGCCTTGAAGGCATACTCTGCAAAGGGACAAAGAAGAAACTGCACTTTAGCATCGTCATGATCTACAACGAAGTTAGCGTCCTGAACCTGGATGCCGCAGAGCTGATGCTACCTATTGTCTGGTGCAGGTTAAAGAAAGCGGGATGAGCCCTTCCCACACAGCTCTCTGCTCACCATGATTGGAGCTTTCCTCCACTCCCCTCGCCCCCTCTTCAGCATTCGCTTTGCTAAAGTGGAAAGAGTGGAAGGGTTCGTGGGAGCAGCTCACCCTGGTCTTCTTAACCTGCAACAGACTATAGTTGTTTATAGACAGACTGTAAATACATTTCAATCATTTCTAAATGGACATGGGGCCGATTAGCTATGCTAAAACCAACGGTGTCCTCAGCATTAAAATGTATCATATGAATGTTTACATGGGGGAAAAGCTGGATAGTTTCAAAATGGCATCTCGTGTCTCCGATGTGGGCTGGGAACTTGGACAGTGCAGTTATTAAGACTGCTAACTCATTCTGACCTCGCCGGCGCCTGAACTGTTGGTAGAGCCACAGTGGCATCAACGCAAAAACGTGCATCGCTGATCTGCATTGAAGTCTGCATGGTCCTGGCTTGTTCAAAAGGATCAAACGGTGTTAGGACAACCTTCATTTACGATTCAAACACCAAAGATCTGGAACAGTATCGACAATTGTAGCCGGCCCTTGTGTCACCGAGCATGCGACCACATCCACTTGCCACCGCGGCAACGACTGCAAATCGAGCTCGACGGAAAAGAAAGTCGCTTGGCGACAATCGAAAGATGTGAAGGGTACGAACCGACTTGGTACAGTCGACCCTCGGGCGAGAAAATCGTAATGTGCCGATCAAAACCAGCGCTAGTTCCTCTTGCCATGATGACTTTGCAACACAAACTCCCTCGGTCCGCAAACCAAGCAAAAGCCGACGCGCCGCCACGCACCAGGTTTTTTTCTATTCTAAACAATAAAATTACTAAGTGAATTAAATTTTAGAACGTGTTAATTTGTTTAAAATGTGTTACTATTGTAATAATTCTAATTATTAAATTGAGTTCAATAATCTATACGTAATGCGTTCGAGTGTTTGCGAGAGCGGAGGTTCGTGACGTCGAAACTCAACAACTGCAAAACTTCGACAAATCGAAGCGGATCCCTTCTGCTTCCGAAACAAATGTCGGAGAATGCGCGAAAGGGAAAGTGGTGGTTGGATATCTCGTGAAAGGGGGTTGTAAAACGAGTGAACTCATAAACCGATAAATCATCGCCATGCACAGGTGCCCCGCAGGCCTTCACTCGTCTCAAGCCAGACGCCACGTGACGCGACGCAAAAAAATCTTCGTTTGAAAGTCCAATCATTCCTCGAATACGGGGAAAGCCACCGCCGCCGGCTTGTGCGAGGGAAAAACCACTTTCATTCGAGTCGGAGCAATGCGCCACTACTTCACCAGAAAGAAAGCGAGCGAGTTGTTACAATTACGGTAAGTAGGTCGCCTCGCCCAGCCCTCGGCGAAAACAGCAAAAAAGAAAAGCGATGTCTGCGGAATGGTGAACTCGAAGAATACGCTATTTGTTCTCGTTGTCAAGCTAGGCAGCCCGCTGGGACAGATGTTCGCTTGCTAAACAACGATGTTTATGTCACTGCAGTCGCACGCTTTTATCTCCAGCAGCCGGACAATCAGCTGCGGAAATTGTTTGCAGAGGCCGCGGACGGGGTGAACGGCAGCTGGCGGTGAAAGGGACTTGGACGACCGCGTCGCTTTGCAGCTGTTGACTCGCGAAGACGAGCGAACATGTCGACCGTGGCAAGCACGCCTGACTGGACTGAAGACAGTTGGATTTTCCGGCTGTTTATCAACATCCTCGGCTACTCGTCGGTCATCTGTCCCGGTGCGCTCGTCATCTACTATGTCAAGAAAACCAAATACTTCGAAGGCAAAGGCAAGTACACTCTCGATTTCGTACTAACTATAGTCTCCAGTTAGTTCTGCTTGCCTGTATTTTTTTTTCTTTAGTCGTTGAAATTGTTTTTTGAAGCTGTTGTATTCGACCTACCACTTAAAGCCAGACAATACTACCTGCTTAAAAGTGTTGTCTCTAATACTACCTACCGCCTAAAACCACTAAATGTTACCTATTTGAAGGTGTTTTCTTCGATACTTGCTACCACCTAAAGCCACCAACTACTACTGTTGAGACCGGTCATAACGAAGTCTGTTATAACGAAATAGCGGCTACAGCGAAGCGATCACGATTTCCCATTCCCTTTTGCACTTCGTTATAATCGAGGTCGGTTGTAACGAAATAGCGGATATAGTGTAGTGATTTATGATTCTTGTTGACTTCGTTATATCCAGTCTCAACACTACCTCCTTGAAAGTGTTTTCAAAACTACCTACCACCTAAAACCACTGCACACTTGGGGCGGTAAAGGTGAGCGTGGAGGGGCGGCGAATCCCATGTGCTGACATCTGTAGTCCCGAGTGAAAGTCCTTGCAATCTCGAAAAGGTGGTGGTTACAAGATTTCATTTTCCCGGGGGGCGTCCAACCGCAGTTAACCATTGCAACTACAGTCGACTCTCATTAATTTAAACTCTCTTAATTCAAGCTAACATGCAGGTCCCATCCTATGCGTCTCTATGGGAGGAAACTCCCAGTAATTCAAACTCTGCTTTATTCAAACAAATTTTTGGTCCCCCTCGAGTTTGAATTAACGAGATTCGACTGTATAGCATTAAGCTGCTTATCTGCTTTAGTTTTGCATTGGCGCAGTGCCATACACCTGCACACTGTGCAAAAAGAAAGCTTCAAAGGAACGCAAATATTCTTTCACCAATAAGTGCGCAGCGGAGGAAGCCGTTGGAGAAAGTCTTGATGCAGTTCTGACTTCTGACAGCAAACAATACTGCCATGGTTCTTATGAAGACCGTCAAACCTAGCAAATAAAACGTCAAGCTAGTAGTTGGCTAAAGTTAGAGCGAGTAGAACGGCAAGCTGGTCTATGTTACACATTTTTTTAAACACCGGAGACGACGGACAAAGATGGGGACAAACACAGGACTTTTGTCTCCTTTTCCGTCAGTCATCTCCGGTTTTTTTTTAAATGTGAAGCTAGTTGCTAACCATGTGTGGGACTCCAAAGGTCTGCCTCCACGCTCCGCCGCTTGCGGCAGCCGAAATACATGAAAAAATGGCTGACATTTTCCTCTAGAGTTAGTATATTAAAGGGAAGCTGAAGAGGTTCTTAGAAAACAAAAAGCGTTAGAAGTGAATTCTGGCGTATTTTTATCTCGTGAATCTGAATAGCACTTCTGTTTCCTTCGAAGATTTATCTAAACGCGAGAAAACACAAAAAACTTCCTATCAGTTGTTACGTTATAAAAGGATCTTTCAGCCGCCAAGTGCGTGTCACTCGTGTGGGCAGCGCGTGCAATTGCAAGCTTGCCAGGTATATTCCCCCTACACTGATACCAGTTGTGACGTCTTTTTCTGACCTTTCTGAAAATGGCAAGAGTGCGCATTCATATATTTGATAGGCACTGGAGATGCGCAAGAGCGGACATTCCAAAAACTCCTTTTATGATGCAATGCTCTGGGAAGGAGGGGGTTCAGCAGTACTTTGAAAGTGATTTTCTGCAGCCTCCGTGCACCAAACTGAAAAATTATTTCGATAATCTTGATTCTGGAGGTCAGATGAAGACAATTTAAGGTGTTTTTACTCAAATACAGAACCACCTCAGCTTCCCTTTAGCTCAATGTGCACACTACCTACTTGGAAGTTTGGTCTTCAATGCTACCTACCACCTGAAGCCACTGAATACTACCTCCTCTCAATTGTTGTCTTTAGTACTTCCTCCCACCTTAAACCACTAAATACTACCTTTTTGAAAGTGTTGTCTTCAATACTACCTACCACCTAAAGCCACTAAATGCTACCTTTTTTTTAAAAAAAAACTTTTTTTATGTAGGTTCAAGAAAGTATGAAGATGGTAAGAATTTATTGAACACTGACTTCACCAGCAACTTGGGTGGTGGTACTGCTATTAATGTCATATAATGGAAGTAGAAAATGTGAAGAATACTTTTCTGCGCACCCGTACTGTTGAAATTGGAATTGCCGTAACATTTTCCCATTTGTTGCCAATTTAGTGGGAATAGTACACCCTCGGTAAATAAACTCCTCTTTATAAATATGAAAAAGCAAAACATGAGCAGGCTGGGAAAAACAGGTGCATAATGTGCTCTCAACTTCTGGTAACATCCTGTACTTCATGTTGTGTATGACTGTTTGCCCACACATCTGCTTTTGAGTTTGTACTGGCAGAACGAAGTGAAACGCAAACACCGGAATGTATGGCTGATGCGAATACCCTTGTAGGCCCCTTCTCCACTCCGCAGGTAGGCTCCAGGTAGCGCAGCAAGTATCTAAGGCCATGCGTTCTGCCATTCATGTTTCATTCCATTCTGGTCTCTTTTTTTTGTTTTTTTTTTTTCCTTAGTTGAGAGTCTGGCATGGCAGTGCCAATTGTATTACGACTTGTCCAACATCATGCGTGCTTGTTTGTGGTGACAAATATTTAGCATTCTGTGTTTTCACATAAACCCCAAAAATTATAAAAAGACTCGCCGGTAAAATTTCCGTCACTTTTGATTTGTCTGAAAATCCCCACTGTTGAAAACTATAATGACAAGAAAAAAAATTGTGACAGTACTTTTGTCATTTTTGATGAATTCGTCGTAACATAAAATATGTTTTGGGGTCAATGAATCTTGGTGCGCAATCGTTTAGGTGCCGAGATTCGTACAGTGGCTCCCAACAAAAATCCCGTTGGTTGTCGCTATGGTCACATGGCCAATGGGAGTGAGGCATCACATGCGGGGGGCCCTGTTGCAGCGATGTCACTGCGTATGTTGGTCTTCTCGGCCGTAACCCCTTTCTGTCTCGCATTTGCATCTTCGGCGAAATTTCAGTGATTGCTGATTTGCCTCCAAATTGGTTCAGCAGATCAAATACGCTGCTTAATTAGTAATCAAATTATAGGTAAATTTTTTTTCATTGTTATTTTTTTTTTTTTTCAAGCAGAAAATGTGACAACAGACGTTGTAATCTGTGCAGCACATCCTGTTCCCAATGGGTTACAAGAAATTTTATGGTCTGGAATGAATGCTGGAAAGGCTCACTCTGGCGGGACGAGAAAAAAATGCCCGACAGTCTGTTCTTTAAACTGCCTGATCGACCTGCAGTCTTTACAGCACACGACGTCTGTCCCATTGAAAAGCGTGGGAAACTTTGAACGTTGGTTTTGGCATTACCTTCGTTTGCCCTTCTCTCAATGACTATTCTGAATTTAGAAATAATAAATAGCAAGCCGGGAAGAGTAAATCCCGGGTATTCCAAAAAGTTAGTTAGTTTGCTTGGGTAACTAAAAACAAAAACGCTTATACCCCTAATTGTTTTGGACGATCCTAGCTCGTCAGCGTGGGGCCGTCTCCAAAACTGTTCAGGACGAGTGTAGCTCGTCTGCTTTCCCCGGTTCACGCAGTCAACCGTTTATAACGAACCAGGCTCGCTCACGGCTTAGTTTGTAGCTCTGCTAACAGACGGCAGCACTGCATTTTTTTTTCTTCGTTTTGCTTTTTTTGTTTGTCACTAGAAATATCTTTTGAAGGCAACAAATGTGATTTTGAAGACAACAGTTATGCAGTTGAGGATCAGGAATTCCCAAAAACGGAACACAGTTAAGGGTTTAAGTTTCTATTAAGTTACTGTTACCAAAATTGTATTTCACGTTAAAATGTCCGTGGCACTTTACATTAGCCTCGATAGAGGTGCTGCCGAGATGAGACCACCCTAGCCTGTTTTCTAATCTCAGAGTATTGACAGATAGGTGTTTACCATCGGCGTCTGTTCAGGACAATTGTTCTGCACTGCGCCATTTTTGGAACATGACAAAAGCCATTCTAAGCGTAGGATTGTGCCAGCCACTTATCCAGTTCGGAGTTTAGATTGTACTATCTGCGAGTTTTACGGGTAGATACAGTGCTTTTTTATCGTTCGAGGGGGGGGATGTCAACAGTGGATGGTCAACGATTACGTTTCGAATAGATAACAGAGCAGCACTATCAAAGCTAGCACAGCTTCAACAGTGCTGTACTAGTTTTCACCTCAAGTACCCCAGTGAAAAATGTTTGGGTCCTCGTAGTACATACTTGTATGTGCACTTGAAATATGTTGTTTGTTGTTTTATCAAAACTTATCTGTTTCAAATGAAAAAAGTGTGATTTTTTTCCTTCAACAACCGAATCTTGTATGAACTCCGAGAAAATCTTGGTTCTTTCCTGTGGTGACAGTGAATATAGTAGTTAGAAAGGAGGAAACTGCTGAGCACAATTCCCCTCTCATCCTTAGATAAGAGGAAAAGGGCTTTGACCCCTCAGATAAGAAGAAAAGATCCTTTGTCCCTCTTATCCTTAGATAAAAGGAGAGGGGCTTTCGACCTTCTTCACCTTTTTAGACGAGAGGAAAAGTTCCTGTGACCCTCTTACCTTAGAGAAGAGGAAACGTTGCTTTGGCCCACCTATCTCTTAGAGAAGAGGAAAAGGGTCTTTGACCCTTTTATTCTTAGATAAGAGAAAAAGGACCTTTGACCCTCTATCCTTAAACAAGGAAAAAAGGGCATTCAACCCTTTTATCCTTAAAACACTAGGGAAGCTGCACCTGCTTTGTGGCTTGCTTCTTGCCGCCTTCCCGTAGGAAAAAAAAAAACATGTTAACGGTGGATGTCCGTCGACTTGGAGAGGAGGGCTGTGTCACGTCGGCCAGCTATTGGGTCGACCAACCTCTGCGCGTAAATGCAGCCTTAGCCGTTCGAACGAATCTTCCCATATTCTCACTGGCAGTTTCCTTCCATTTGTGCAAAGGTGCCAGCGGGTTTCCAAGTCGTCTGCTCCGCCTCTTTGTGCTGGGCAGCGAACCAGAGAAGCCGAGCCTCGAGCTGGGCGGGGCCTCCGACTTCTCTTCCGCGACCTCGAGGACGCAGCAGTCGCGGTCCTTCCTCAACGAAGCCTTTGTGCTGGGCTACTGCTTTCTTGGTCTCCAGGCAAGTGCCCCCAAGCCGACGTCCTTGGATCAGCATACAACCTTTTTATTCTTGGGCAGAATGAGAAAGGCAGGGAGGTGCTTCGGTGAACGTTCTTCAAAGGTCGGAGCCTTTCGTCATTACTGACAGAGCGAGGATGGTGCACTCGAGGTGCGCGAGGCCCCTCCCTGTCATTCTCATCTTGTCGGCAACCGTGGGGGCAACCTCAAAAGCTCCAATATTTCCACACTAATGGTGGTCACGGGAGAGCAAGATCACCTAAATCAAACACCCTCAGGTCTGTGAATCCAAGGTTACGTACAAGGACCAACTTATTAGAATCGATCCCCCGCTTTCTGCTTTACGTCTTCGGAGACGTTTGCTCTCTGGTGTGGAGAGGCTAATGCTGCTATTAAGGCTGGACTCCATGGAGTGAATTATTCTATGAATAACTGACGAACATTGCCCAAAGGCATGCTCGCTTTGCGCGCGACGTAGCAGCCACTGTGCCGATTCCACGTGCAGAGCAAAAGCCGCCAGGCGAAATTCGTCAATTTTTTGCAGCATTTTCATTCCATGGAGTTAGCCTTTAGAACATCAGGTTTGACTTCGAACAGGGCGGGCAGACTGGCTTTTGAAAGGGGTCTGTCGTCCTGCCTCCAACACGCGTTTTCCACCTTCAGCAACGCGTTAGCACCTCGTGAGCCTCAAGCACGCGAGCGCAACCGGAGCACGGCGGAAGGCAACCAACGCATGTTAGAGGCCAGGCGTTCAAAAGGGACACCCCATCATGCAATGCGACCGATGCGACTACACAGGGTGTCTACCGACCGGGAGAACCGGGAAAACCGGGAATTGTCAGGGAATTTTAAGACACCTGGAAAAGTCAGGGAATTGTCAGGGAAATTTCCAAAAATATTGCCGAGTCAGGGAATTTATCCCATGCTCGCCCGCTTACGCTAGAAGCGACAGGCACGGGCAGGCATAGCCACGAGCGCAGTCAAGTGCGACGTCGCGACCCCCAGGCGCGATGCGACCCGCCCAATTTTTCACGCGCTGCGCTTCACACGAGAGCATGTGCGGAGCTGGCGGCTCGTCATTCTTTTAGTACACTCTAAAGCCACTAAATACGCTACACTTTAGAGTAGCAATGCTAAAGTATGGGGGCTAAAGAGTTACTCACAGTTACTAGTGAAGCAGAGTAGCAGCGGCCATTTTGTTTAGTTCGTGACTCTTGTCAGGTACGAACCCGACAAGAGTCGTGACTCTTGTCAGGCTCTAGTACGAGGAGAAACAGCTACTTTAGCCGATACTAGGTGGCGCGAGTCACCACTCACTCGGAAGAGAACAGCCGTCGTTCATTCATCTACCCTCTGAGAGGCGCGCGCCAGAGCCGTATATGTAGAGAGTTTGGTCAATGGGAGGTGCGGGCAGAGCCAGGGCGTGCGGCAGACTCGGAAAGAGGGCTTGGCATGCTCTCTTGACCAACCAGAAGCCGAAAAGAATCCCCTAGCGGTGGTAGCGAGAAACAGTTCTGATCAAAGGTCTATGTTCGTAAATGGTTTTAATAAGCGCGTAAGAGGGAAGTGTAGTACCTCTTCGTGGTTGAAAATAGGGTACACGTGTTGTTTTGATCATGATCATGCAGAAAGATGTAAGAAACGAATGCGCCGCTCAACTCTGTTTTGCTCGGACAGAGTGTGACCGCCCGGACGGCAGATTCCCGGCCCTCGGCGCTTGGCGTACGGATTATTTCGATCGTTCCGCTATTCGCACTCTTCCACCATCATTTTGGATGAGCGTGATTGAAACATCACGTGTACCATATTTTCAGTCATCGAGAGTTACTCCGATGCAGTTATCAGGTTTGTTTCTCGCGACCACCGCCAGGGTATTATTTCCGGCTTCTGGTTGGTCACATTCAAATTTCTGAAGACGCCCTGATACACGCCCAGCCCGCTTTCGGCCAATGGCGCCTTCTCATTTGTCTTCTATACTTCCCAACGAATGGCCAAACTCTCTACATTTACGGCTCTGGCGCGCGCCGAGCGATCCATTCGTTTGTCAGATGTGGTGTTTTCGCGCTTCCCCGTAAACGCAACCTGGACGCCTGGACTCTCCGAGGTCTGCCACTTGCGTTTGTGGCTTTGGGTTGGGCTTTCTATTGTGTTATTTTCCAGAAGTGGAATATGTGAAAGTGACTATGTCGCTGTCGAGGAAGTGCTCCTTCAACCTCAACTGGACTAACCTGGACATTTCCACGAATGCAAGTTGGATTCGGCCCGTTCCAAATGATCCAAATAGTGCTCACTGCACAATGTGCTGCAAGAAGTTCTCCTGAGCAACATGGGGAATAGGGCGATTACTACTCATGTTGAGGGTAAGAAACATCAAGCTGCTATGAAATATCTGCAAATCGTTTCCCAGAGCTCAATCATATTTTTCAGAACTGCGACAAATACGGACTTGCCTTCCACGACAGCAACGGGTGTTTTGTCCGGGGGTAGCAATAGCGCATGTAAAGCTCCGGCACTGCGTCTAGCCACCGCCACGGAAGCTCTTAGCCCCTCTGTGAAGACGTGGGCGGTGGCTTTTAATTGAAGAAGGAAGTCACAAAAGCCGGGATCATGTGGTGCTTGAACACTATAACTACTCATGGGTCTTTCCCTTCAGCGGCAGCGTCTGCTTCGCTGTTTCCATTGATGTTCCCCATGTGTGAGACCGCCAGAAAAATGCAGCTTAGAAAAGACAAAGTGGGATATACCATATATCATGGTATCGGCCCATACTTTCAAGAGAAGTTGCTAGCAAGCCTCTCTAGCGTGCCATATCTGGTGGTTGCCTTTGATGAGTCACTGGACAAAGTAACTCAGAGAGAACAAATGGATGTACTGACCAGGTACTGGGACCGAACTCTCTGAAACAGTAAATTCTGGTCAATGCTGTATTCTAAACATCTTCCAAAGTGAAGGTAGTTGCTTTATCTAACTTAAATAAAATATTTACGTTGTGAATAGTGTCTATTATAATATATTGTGTTTTAGTATCGGTAGTTGTGGGTCAGGCAATTCAATTAAAATAGTCAGGGAAAACCTGGAAAAGTCAGGGAATTTTAAAAAAAGAATTTGGTAGACACCCTGCTACGGTCACATCGTACACATCGCGCAGACAAGATTATCACGCAGGTGATAATCTTGTCCACGTTTTCGCATTGCCAGCCTTGTGCCTGCTGCACGAGCAGAAACTTTGGCGCACTCCCGTGCTTCAGAACCCCTTCGTCTTCCCGAAAGTGACTCTTGATGACGGTAGGCAAGTTTCTAATTGAAGCCACATTTATCTTTGCTAATTAGAAAGTTAATTAGTAAATTTTAGTTCATTACTTAGCTACTTGGTACGTTTCCTTTTTCTTTTGTCAATTATTTTAGGGTTAGGATTATCTTAGTCTTTCCCGAAAAATCTGGTATATGAACCCTTCAAGTGCAGAGTTTTGTTGTTTCTTCCCCGCATTTCAAACGCAAATTTTGGTTTCATACAGAAAAACTGTAGCATGCTTTATGAAGTACATTTATTTATAGAAGCCACACTTGTCTATGGGATGAAAGTTAATTGATGTCGGAATGCCTCCAGCGTAGAATATTTTATCTTGAATCATACTTTTCGAGACATACTATACAAAGTGGCACCCCAACCTCGCATCCTGAGGTCACTCTCTGGCCTTAACCAACGTTTTTTTTTTTTTTTTTTTTTTTTTGGAACTGGAACATTTTTTAGTTTTAAAAAAATTTTAGGTCTCTGTGTTCACCATAATGCACGAGGCTGAATGGCATAAATTCGCCTTTCTGGAACAACAGAGGAGCAAATTAAGACAGGGAGGTCCTCTAAACAAAACTTTCCACATGCCATCGACAGTCGTTATTACGAGACAAAACATTGCTCTGCCCGTAAAAATAACATCAACGGCCGAATTAGGAGAGGGGAGCAGATCGAAACTGAAACCGCGTGGTAGTGCGAGAAATTTTGTGGATTTTGTATTCGCCTCTGCTGTGTGATGCAGCATACTCTTGCACTGAAAACACCCACAGAGACAATTTGAAATTTACTTGCTTAGTTTCAACGTCTGTCCGCAACGACCTCGGACGCAGGTCTCCTACCTGACGTGGGGCGTCCTGCAGGAGAAGATAATGACGCAGAAGTACTTTGACGTGGTGTCCTCTGGCGGGGAGGGCCAACGCTTTCGGGACTCCCAGTTCCTGGTGTTTGTGAACCGGGTGCTGGCCTTTGCCCTGTCAGGGGCCTACCTGCTGGCCAGCCGCCAGCCCCGCCATGTGGCGCCCCTCTACAAGTACTCCTTCTGCTCCTTCTCAAACATCATGAGTAGCTGGTGCCAGTACGAGGCGCTCAAGTTCGTCAGCTTTCCCACACAGGTGCTGCTTTTCTCTCTTTCTTGAAGTTGGGGGCAATGAGAATGGGGATTTGACTATCAGGCAGGTGTTATGAGGCAAGGGCAGTCACTGAGCAGATGCATGATTGACTTTTAGATAGCCGTAATATTGGCAGGTTCACTATATAGTACTATCAGCTGATGAACCCCCAGACAGATGTGCTATTGGCAGATAGAGTGGACAGATGTGCTGTCGGGCAGATGCACTAGTGGCAGGTAGAAGACACATGTGCCACTGACAGATGGAAGAAGCATGTGCCACTGAGACTGCCAGACATATTTGCTATCAAGCAACTGCACCACCAGATCAGCCTAATCCACCATTAGGAGATAACCATCAGAAAATGAACCATCAGACAGGTGTGCCTATCAGGTGTATGTACCATAGGCAAGTACACCATCCCATCGGCCATACCTTAGTTGCAGATGAATCCTGAGGCAGATGTGCTATCTGACAAATGTGTTTTTGGGAAAATTCACCACAAGTAAAATGCACCATCACATAAACAAATCCTTCACGAGGCATACATGACCATCAGGCAAATACCCCATCAGCCCGGTGCACCTTCCGTCTACCTTCCGTCGTTCCCAGGTGCTGGCCAAGGCGTCCAAGATCATCCCAGTCATGCTCATGGGCAAGGTGGTCTCCCGCAAGTCCTATGAGGGCTACGAGTATGTCGTGGCGGTCACCATCTCCCTCGGGATGGCGCTGTTCCTCCTCTCCCGGGACCCCACGAACCCGTCCGCCTCCCAGACGTCCACCACCTTCTCCGGAGTGGTCATCCTGGCAGGGTACATGGTCCTGGACAGCTTCACGTCCAACTGGCAGAGCGAGATGTTCCGCTCGTACAAGATGAGCTCGGCGCAGATGATGTGCGGCGTCAACTTCTTCTCCTGCCTACTCACCCTCGTGTCCCTGCTCCAGCAGGGGGCGCTGCTCGCATCGCTCCACTTCATGGTCCGCTTTCACGCCTTCTTCTACGACTGCTTGCTCCTCTCCATCTGCTCCGCGACGGGACAGCTCTTTGTCTTCTACACCATCTCGCAGTTCGGACCTGTGGTGTTTGTCATCGCGATGACGGTGCGGCAGGCCGTGGCAGTGCTGCTGTCCTGTCTTATCTATGGACACAGCCTGGGTGGGATGGGGGTCGTCGGAGTGCTGACGATCTTCGGAGCAGTGTTCGCAAAGATCTACCTGAACCAGCGGGCGCGGCGCGGGAAGCAGACGACGAGGTCGGAACCGAGGATCTCGGACGCGAGAGACCAAGTTCCGCTCTTAGTGGTGACCTCCAAGGATCAAGAGACGTAGCGGCACGAGGTGAACTTTTGCGCCGCTGGACCCGTATTTTTTTCTACAAGTTGCGTAGCCATGACACTGGCAGAACACTAGCTTATTAGGGTTGTTATTGCTACTTCTTTTGTTGTTGTTCTACTTGTTTCACTCATTTCCAAAGAGAGCTTGTCGAAGCCTGTTTCTCTTCGAATCGAATCCTCGTTCCCAGTGTTTCCGAACGGCCTAGTGCTACTTTTTTTTAACTCCGCAATGTTGTTTTTCTATTTGCTCGCATTTAGAGCTAGCTCTCCACACGGTTTATGTGTGCATTTTTGTAAAACTGCAAAGCTGTTTCTCTTGAACTCTTTTTTTCCACCCTTTTCGTACAAAATTATTTATTTACACTGCCCACTTGAGGTGGCTTTTTATTTTCATCAAAGTAAAGTTACGCACTTTTGGCATTCGCTGCGAGGAGAGAGAAACTCTTTGGTTGCAAACGCTACCGCGTTATCAAGGAAGACTGCATAGTCGCCGTCTTCACTTTGCATAATCCACGTTTGTACAGGTTCGGCGAGAGAAAAAGATATAGAGAGAGATATTTTTGGTGGTCTAGAGGCTGCATCTCACAACCGCTGCAATACCGACACGATGGAGGCTCGTGACGGGACGTAGTTCAGGGTGCCATATCTGTTCTTGCTCATAGACTTTGTTCGCCCAGACGGAGTGACAGGATTCTCGCAAGTGCAACGAACTGATAGAAGATTTATGTCAGTGCTGTGGTCTCAAGCACCCCCCCCCCCCCCCCCTTCGAGCTTATGCTTAAAGTCAAGAACTCCCTTTTCCTTTTAGTTTCCGTCTTTACACCGGAGTGTGTACTAACTCTGAGCAAGCTCGAAAAATGGTGCGTTTGTTGTTTCTGCCGTGCAGTGTGTTGTTGGCAAAGATATCCACCAATAAAACTGTTGGATCTGCCCGTTTTAAATGCTTTATCTAATTTCCGCAGGTTTATTCTCACTGTCTAGTCGGCAGTTTTTCTTAAGAGGGGTACAATGCCTGGAACCCGACTTCGAAGGGTGTGTTGTAGAATCTTCAATTTGTCAATCGATTTTCCACCCGCTGCCTTCGCAACGCTTGTCGTGCCTCTTAGAACCACCAATGTGTTCGATGCCGGAAGTGCACAATGACATTTACCTGCTTGTCTCCTCGTGGCCTGTTCACACATACTCTACAGCGCTATTGGTCAGCGCCAGAAATAACGCTGAACTTGTTTAGTGTACAGCACTGGCTTCGTGCTACATTGGTGATGAAGCCCTGATACAGCCCTGCTCCTGTGCTGTAGTTGCCTTCAGTCAATGCTGTTCCTAGTGTTTCTTTGACACTACGCTGTATATGCGAACCGGCCTTTAGTTGCAGCTTGCCTCTTCAGCCGTAAATCTTCCATAAAAATTCTAGCAGCTAAAGATTGCAATGCCCTTTTCAGCCGTAACTGTTCTGTCAAACTTAAAGCAGCTAAAGACCGCAATGCTTCGATGCCCATCATCTGCTGCACTATCTCTTCTACAAACCATCACCAGGATTACAACGACCTGTCTCACACTGTTGAAGAACCCTACAATTATGTTGCTTTTTTACAGACACTTCGATACATCAGAAGTATACATGTACGATGCAAAGCACACCACCAGGAGACGAGGTTTAGACAACAATCCAAAAGCCATCACTGTCTCTGTGCTTCTCCGATATTCGTTGTCTCGGAATCACTTTGTTGACGCCGAGCATTGACGAGGGTCTGCTGCATGCCATACGGACTCCTCCCGTGTCTTCAGACACAACCACGTCGTGCGAATGTCGTAGGGCTCCAGTTTGGATCCGTCGTCGTACGGAATGTGCCATCCTTTTGCGTTGCTGCCCTGAACAGAAATCTGGTGCCTCGCTGGTTTCTGAAAAGGCAAGGACGAGTTACCGTAAAATCCAGACGGATTCCCCACCTCCGAAGGGTGACCCCACCCTATTTTTAGCTTGATTCGCTACTTTCTTTTAAATCGAAAGATAGCCCACTCCTAGTAATTGTAGCGTTCGGATCAATGATGACCTTGGCGTAAATGCGTCTAGTTAGCTATGGTGGGATATGAGAGAACACTGCTGACTGAAAAGTACAGTCATCTTTGCTTCATTGCCCCTCGCCGCAATAACAAGTTTGACAGAGACACATAATCTAAAAATAGCATTTTTTTTCAACTTTTCTTGATTGAACATTGAAAGTTAGCCCACCCCTTATTTCATCCAATTTTCTCTCGATTTTAGGTGGGCTATCTCTCGCAATTTTACGTTACACACTGTGACAATGAAAGACGATCCAGATGACACGCCGGAGAGCCGAGCATGAAGTCGTCGTCAAAACCTTGAAAAGTCCTTCGCCCCCAGGAGAAGTATGAAGATGCTTCTAGCACAAAATGGACGACAACTTTTACGGTAACATATTTTCCAATGTTGGCATGGTCGTACGTTGTTAGCGATTCTCAAAGGGTGGCAACCGCAAGGTTACAGCTTCCTATACAGTAGAACCTCTGTAAGAGGAACGTACAAGGGCCCTCCAGATTTGCTTTTCCTTATCGTGGGGGGAGGGTCCCCTCTTACCGGGGCCATGCCAAAAATCAACTAATAAACAGGCTCCACTTATGGATGAAGAAAGAATAAAACAATTAAAACTGGGACAACACAACCACATCTTTCAACTAGCAACAGAGGAGTAAAATTTCAACATCGAGCAGCCGACTATAACCAGGAGGGAAAGGGGGGAGAAGGGGAGATAAAAACATGAAGTGCAAGTCAGAGAGGTGGGTTTATCTTGGATTTTAGAAATTCAACCCCAGTTTTCGTCAGCAGGAGGGAAGGGTTTGACACGTTGTTTGCTGCGGTCATGGCAAATGACTATGATCTCCCTGCCGAATCTGCTGTCATGCCCCCCCCCAGGATTTTTGTTTCATCAAAGAGGGGATGACAAATCATATGATAGGAATCTCCAGATTTCTATCACCCCAGAGTCATACATGCCAGGTCGTGTTCGCTTTGTCATCCCCTCTTTGATGAAACAAAAATCCTGGGGGGGGGCATGACAGCAGATTCGGCAGGGAGATCATAGTCATTCGCCATGACCACAGCAAACAACAACGTGTCAGACCCTTCCCTCCTGTTGACGAAAACTGAGGCTGAGTTTCTAAAATATGAGATAAACCCACCTCTCTGACTTGCACTTCGCGTTTTTATCTCCCCCCTTTCCCTCCTGGTTATAGTCAGCTGCTCCCTGTTGAAATTTTACTCCTCTGTTGCTAGTTGAAAGATGAGGTTGTGTTGTCCCAGTTTTAATTGTTTTATTCTTTCTTCATCCATGACTTGAACCAACATGCTCTTCTCCCAAGCAGGCTCCACTTGTTCCTGTTAACCACAAATCCTCTCATTGAGGTGCCACTATACTTCGTTTCACCATAAAGGCCATTTCACGTGTGCATTTCGGCACCGAGGCAACATAATGTTGGGGCTGCATCAGCACTGCTGTCAGCATTGTCAGCCTTGACTCGACACAGAGTTGGTACCGCATAGTGTGTAAATAGGAAAAGGCCAGGTTATATGTAACAAAGCACTGATACAGTGCAAAGTTAGCGGTGCGTCTATATACTGTTTTTTTGTGACGGCCGCCATGTTGAATTTCGACGTAGCTGGGTTGGGGCAAAGTACCATATCCTTTTATTTGCCGATTGGAAGGTGGTTTGTGGCACTCGTTCTAGTTTTTTCCCTGCTAGTATTTTTTTTATTGTGGTTATGTTTAAACGATTTACTTTCTTCTTTGTTGGCCAACCCAACTACCCTACATCATGTTTCGAAATGACAACCGTCACACGAAAACAGTTGCCCAACCCAACTACCCTACATCATATTTCGAAATGACAGCCGTCGCACGAAACCAGTCTATGGCGCTCGGTTAGTGCTACGCCGTGTGTGCAAACGGGTCTTAAAGGCAGTTCACGTGTGCATCTTGGTGCTGAGATAATGCAAAGTATGCATCAGCACTACTGCGACTATGGACTCGGCGCTCGGTTTTAGCGCTGCATTGTGCGTATAAGCGAGAAGAGCGCAAATTCGGTGGTGTTTCTGTAGCACCGAGTTAGCAGTGTGGTGTATATGTGAACGGGCCTTCGAAATCAAATGTGCCAACCAGTCTCGAACGTCCCAGAGAGAACACAATCTGTCTGCGACGTGGTTCCTCATCCCTCTGGCTCCACTCACCAGCACCGAGAGCTTTCCCCAGTTGACGTCTAGCACTTCCTGGTGCGTCCTGCGCCACTTGTCAAAGAGGCCACCCATCCTGGAGTCCTCGTGCAGCTTGTAACGGTGGTTGCGCATCAGGTCCCTAGAGGCCACCACCGTCCCGGGTCCCCTAGAGAACGCGGCACAAAGCAGGAAGGGGTCGTCTCCGACCTGCAACGATGGTAGGACGGACACTGTAGCCCCGTTTCACCGTCGGAAGGCAGCCAGCGCTTCGCAGTCTTTCTCATTGTTTGGGGCGTGTGTCATCGCTGGCACAACCAATCGAGTTCAGTGAAGTCGCCGTGACTTTGCACTTTGTCTTTGCATCCGTGTTGTGTGTCTCCTAGCCTTCGACTGCGCTTTGACCTGTAGTGAGACGGAGTGAAGGAAATCGGGGGACGGCTTTTGAACGTGTGGATCTTCCCCAGCCTAGCAACCTTTAAAAACACTACTAATGTCAGTTTTCTGTGCCGCCTATAGTCTACACTAGACGGCACACGCTGCCAGATACGAACATTGTAGCCCTCACCATCGATTCATCTACCGATCCAGTGGGACATCGGATGGACAGGAAATTTTTAACAAATTCTACCATGAACAGATGTGGGCAGGGCTTTCCTAGTGATGACAGTGGGAAATTAATTTTTTTTCCACTATTGCTGACAGACTGCCACGAGTATGATACTTCAGAAGTGTCCGTACATGTCAGTGGGACATGGATGGTTTTATAAGGAATTGTTGACAAATTGTACCATGTACAGAAATGGCGTGAAGGGTTTCCTCAGTTATGTCGGCGAGACATCGGGGGCTTTGTACTATTTCTGACAAACTGCATTAAAAACCAAGCTACAAAAATGTCAGGAAGATATAAGTCCCTCTTATCTATAATAAGAGTAGTGGAGAGCTTTACAAGTGCTGATTGTTGGGCGAGTTGGTATTGTACGTGAGAAAACATGATTGCACTTTCGGACAAGGACGGAGGAAGAACAGACACCACAGAGCGCTAACTTTCAACTGATTTAATTCAAGATCCTCAGCATAGATGCACACTGCATCACTGCACCACATCTCAACCAATCTGTGGCCCCGCCACGGACCGTAAGTACACTAACTCTTTTTCTGAGTTGAATTGAAGAGCTGAGACTCCTGAATTAAATCAGTTGAAAGTTAGCGCTCTGTGGTGTCTGTTCTTCCTCTGTCCTTGTCTTAAAGTGCAATCATGTTTTCTCACAGAGCTTTACAATTGATGCCAGTGGGACGTTGGAGGCTACACAAAAATTGCTGGCGAACAGTGCCGTACGTTTAAGTATTTACCGGATGTCCAATGGACACGAATGGAACGCTAGCAGTTGTAAGAAAATTGTTGGCATGTCATGCCATCAAAACAATATTTCACCAATGTCAGTGAGGTACCGGGCATTACGAACAGTTTTTCACCAACTGCATCACAAAAACACTGTTTCACCGATTGCCGAAGGGCCATCGGTGGTTTCGTGAAGGATGGTTGACAAATTATGCTATGGAAACAACACTTTGTGGCAAAACGACGCATAAAGTTTGCTTTCAACCACACAACAGCTGGCACTCTCCTTCAGAAAAAAAGGCCATGCACTGCATAAAACCTGTTCATCCATTCATTCATTGACTTACAGGTCATTTGTCAGGTAGTACGCGCAGTGGCTCCAGACTTGGTCCATGACGTTCCGAGGCCATTTGCGCATGTGCTTCCTCCCAACCACGAGCACCTTCCTCTTCTCTACCAGCGTGTAGTGCTTCACCACAAGCAGCAACTGAACCGTGCAAAAACGGGAAATCCTGCTGTGAAATTGAAAACATTAATCTGCATAAACTGTCTTTATTTTTTAATTCAGAAGCCCCACTGTGGTTATACAACAAACTACTGTAAAAAAACAAAAACAGTGTTGGGAAGTACTTTAAGTACATTGTACTTAAAGTACTAGTACTTCAAGTAGGTTTAGAAAACTTGTACTTTACTTGAAGTACACATCGCGACACTGTTAGCGCGAACACGACATCGGCGCATTTTCGCACTTTACTTCTAAATAGTATTAGCGAGCACGAACGTTTATCGCTTACATTATAGAACTAAATGAGCTCTTTCCGTAGCAATAATAACTTGGATGACATCCCTTGGTTTCAAAGAGAAAAACTGGAAAAAACCTTAGCGCGAACACGACATCGGCGCATTTTCGCACTTTACTTCTAAATAGTATTAGCGAGCACGAACGTTTATCGCTTACATTATAGAACTAAATGAGCTCTTTCCGTAGCAATAATAACTTGGATGACATCCCTTGGTTTCAAAGAGAAAAACTGGAAAAACCGGCGATCAATAGTTTGCACTAACAGTGTCGCGCTCTGTACATTCTCTGACTCTGTACTTCTACTTCACTCAAAGTACTTTTTTTCTGGTACTTTCCAAGGAAAGTACAACTCCTGACTTTAAAGTACATTCCCCAAATGATGCTTTGTCAACTCCAGAATCGCTCGACCTCATCCACTGTTCGCCGCCATTTCCGAAAATAACTGATGCACTCCCGACTAGCCCTAAAACAATGCATACCAGTTAAAACAACAAAACAAAACTTTTTAGGGTTTACCATTTTGTTAAAACACCTCTGGCTGGGTGACAAATCTTGAAACTTTTGGTCGTTTCAAGATTTTCTCACCCAATCTCAGGTGTTCTAACAAAAATGGTAAACTTACACCAGCTAGCCTGCACCCTCGCTGTGTTTACTGTTTAGGGGAGCGAAAGGTCATCATAAAAGACTGTGTTAACAAGCACTTGTACTTTACTTTAAAGGGCACTGTATTTATAGTACTTTACTTAAAGTATGTTGCACCCAGTGCACTGACTACTTGAAGTATGTAACCTCTCATTTACTCTGTACTTTACTTCAAGTACTCTTTAGATGTACTTTACCCAACACTAAAAAAAACATTCGAGCCATGAACAATGTGGTTCCTTGATACAGTATTGTCTCATTAGACCTTCAAAGATAAACATTAGGGGTGGCCAAACACAAACCCCGCTACAGTCATCAACAAATTAAGAAAAGCATGGTACAGCACCTGAGACTGGGTGCACCTCATTATCGCTCCGACAAGAACTCCGAAAAATGAAATACAAAGCGAGAAGCACGAGCATAATGCGCCACGTCCCGCGTTTCTTAGCCGTCGCCAACTCCAGTCTGACTTAACAATTGTCATGCCTATGCGGTCAACTCCATGTACAAACTCCAGATTCAGTAAAGCTTCACTTGCATTACCAAGCATGGCTTCAACGATACAGGCTTTCAGCCACCTTCGCTATGGTTTTGGAACGAAACGAAAATTGCGAACCGAACCAAGACGCTCTTCGTCCCCAAAGGAAGTAAAACACACTTGTTCTGCAGAAGGGAGGATCTCACTGTCAGCAAGTAAGAACACTTGCTCTTACTGTCAACCAGCAGAGGGGGACTGGTGGCCGAGAGTGTTTGCACACTGCAGCTCGGAGCATCCGGAGCTAAAGCTCGAGCTCCAGAACCCAGGGATCCTGGGTTCGATCCCCACCACTGCCCGTTTCGATCCAGACTGAGCATAGCACAACTGCGTGGTGCACGTTACAGGTTCCAGGCTAGCGGTTGTACTACACTGGCTAAATTTCTCGTCTACAGTTTAAACCATTGCCATACCTCAAGGGCAGATCGACCTTACGCCGTCTATACGCAAACGTCAAATTTACCTTTCTTGTGTCATCAAGAAGCAGAGTAATCGCTTACGTTTCTAGCTTTGTCTCCGTTGCTGTTTGCGTTTCCCTTGAGCGCAACGTTGAGGCCATCGATGACGACGTCAAACGGCGGAGCTTTACTCAAGAAGCGTTCGAAGTCCTCCAACTCTCTCGGTGTCGTGTTCATGAACAGGTCGCTCCCTTTCATGATGCTCGCGAGAACCGCCAGCCGCAGTTCTTCAAACTCCTGTCTAGTCAAGTCAGAAGATTCCAGTTGGCATCCACATGAGCTGCAGGTTCCATCCCTGAATGGAAAGGTGAAAATGGCGTCTCTAATACGATCAGGCTAGGGTCTCAATGTTTGATGAAGCTATCAGATAAAAACGAGAGGTCTGATTGGCTTGCATGGTAACAAGGGCAAGTCTTATTTGGTGCTCTGTAGCCATCATGGTAAGTATAAGTGGGACCACAATGGCCAAAATTTGTTTGGCTGGTCACTAATCACTATAAGAGTGTCAGAAATGAGGACAGACCTCGGCTTACCTACAAAGGCCAACATACGCAGCAAATGGCCCCTCCAAAACCAATAGTAAGAGCCCGATTTATATTAGAACACTATGCAGACACCTCAATTGGGCTTCTGTGAAGCTTTGGAAGAGGCCACCAAATAAACAAGCTTGGCTTCTAATAGCTGCGTTATGAACGAGTAATAATAAAAACTTACTTTGATTTTTTTTGTTTGTTACGATAAATTCAAGAGAATTAAATGTGAACAGTACATACACCCACACACGCTAATCAAAAAGCCCTTGTATTTGTACAGAATTAAACCACTTGTTTTGTTCTGCGGTGTCACCAGGCCCGTTCATTTCATCTACAGTGTACTTCCAACATGTCACATGATCACCCACACTCAAATCAAACGAGGCAGAGGTACATTTTCTGCACTGGAGTAAAAGGCCCTATATGTAAACAATCGCCAATGTCATTTAATTACCATAAAATACCGAGCGTATGCACCCCACGCCACAAGAAACACTCCCCAGACTTTTGACCCTATTCCGCTGACCCATACTCGTCGGCGACGTCCGCTTCTCCGAGCACCCCGGTGTAAAGTGGTGAAGCCGACGCGATCATGTGCCCCTTTTGCTCTATTTTGCACTTTGACCTAAAAAACACCTATTCCCCAGTGTTTTTTTTTTATGGTTTTTAAATTTTTGGTGAGAGCTTGCTCGGTATTTTACGAGAGTAATTTACGAGTATTTTACGTGATACCTGCCAATCTCCGCAAAGGTACCCTTCCACGCTGGGCCTTCCTCAAACCTGTAAAATGATAAAAACACATCTTCGTCTAAGAACAAAACTCAAGCAGCGTGTCACAACGCGCCTTCTGACCAGGCTGACTTCTTCAAAATACCACCACCAATAACAACGGCAACATAAAAAAAAGAAATAAGAAAAGAGAAGCACTCAGCTTTTCATAGAACTCCTTCAGCATTTCTCCGACCGTTCGAGCCACCACGACTTCGGCGTTCGCGAGAAACTCCAACAATCTCGTCACCAAGTTCAACGCTTTCCCCGTCTCGCCATCGCGCACCAGTTTCGAGCAAGCGCCAAGGCAGGCTTCCAGAGAGCTAGCAAATATCTGGAGCGGCGGTTGCGTCAGTTTTTGCATCGCGTCCCAAGCGACACCCATATCTTCGTGTTTGAACGCCGCGTCGGCGACAGCGTTCAAGGATAGAGACGTGGGTCGACACAGCTCAGGTTCACTTTCCAGCAGAGGCAGACTCTCCTTCCAAAGACTCGTTTTGCATAGTCCGCAGATCACCGCGTCTCTGGTGTGAGCGTCCAGCAAGAGATTACCGGCCATACCGCCCTTGATGGCATCGTAACAGGACAGCAGCTCAGCTTCGTCGGAGCAGAGTGCCATGTACTGGGCCAGCAACAGCGTGCTGGGTTTGTTGTTACTCGAAGACCTCAGATAGTCGAGGAAGGACTTGGCCAGAGGGTAGTTTTGCTTGGCGACGAGGCACGTCATGACGGTGTTATTGAACGTTTTGGGATTCAACGTCATCTTCGACTTGAAGCTGTCCCAATCGGCAAGCGAAAGCGAGCGCTTGTCGCCCGCATGCTCGATGAGGCGGGAATAGACGAGGTCGGTTTTGTAGTTCGGGTCCGATACTTTGCGTTGCCTGCTAATGGACGTGGAAACGGGCCTGTAGGTGAGATGTAGCCTCGGAATAACGAGTAACCGTTCGAAACAACGTGATGTCACGGGGGCCGCCATTTTTAAATTAGCGAGCACAGTGTGGTCGGCTGTTCAAATCGAATAGGACTACTTTTAGCCAACTTTTATTATTCCACATTCGCCATGGGGGCGTAAAGGCGCATACATGTGAAATCTTAACTATTTGAAGGTAACTTCTAACAGACTGTGTGAGCGACAGGAGCAGATATGTGGGCGATGTGACTACGCCATTTTTTTTTTTTTTCGGTCAACGTGAGCCACCACAAACGTCGCTGCGGTTGGCCTTCCATGATTGGCCAAAAGCACATAATGACGTACTTGATAGGATATATTTTATTTTCATCAATGAAACTATGACCAATGTCAGAAAGCGAAGTTCAAAGGTGTTACCGCTGAGCATACTGCGACTATTTCCATTGTGCTCTTTACATAACGTCAAACTTGTCATTTGGAACTGCTGGGCGCAGTTCCAGAAACAAGTTCGGAATTTCACTGAACAAATTTATCCAAGTAAAATTTTGGAAATTAAAAAAAGTAAGACATTTCCAAATCTCTGTAATACAAAACTAGAGCGTAGCTTTTGAGGAGGAGGAGAGGCGGGTGTGCCCCTCCTCCTCCTCTTCCCCTCCTACTGCTGAATTTGTTCATGGGTGACGTGACACGAGGTCGTGGCGTCATTTTCCCCACCAAATTTAGCGGGGAAACTGAATTGGTGTCGAAGTCACGTGACATCAATTCCCCTGCTAAATTTAGCGGGGAAACTTAACCCGTTAAAGTCGGCGGAAACATTTCCCCACTAAATTTTGCGGAAAAATTTTGCCACTAAACTTAGCAGAAAAATTTATCCGCTACATTTAGCAAAAAAATTTCCCCACGTCCCATAATGCAATGCGCAGTTTCGCCGCCGCCGCTCAACCCGGGAACTAACACCCAAGAGCTGCGCTCTCAAAGTTGCAACCCCTACCTACGGCGTCCGTGTGCTAACCAAAGGCATCTGATTATGGTATATTGTGGCATGAAACAGCCATTGATCCCTTTGCTTCGCACTGTACTATGGTACAATCAATGAACTCCAAGCTCAGGGAAAGGTGTTTCAGACAGCCACACATGCAGATGAAGACACATGATATTGACTTATTAAATACATATTCTTTATGAAGTACAAAACATGTCATTGTTTCAGTTTTTCTTAAAAGCTATTCTACAAGGTCCGTCGATATGTCCTAGCCAATGGCATGGTCCTAGCACGACCCAGTAACATTCTTGTTGTTGAAGATCTCAATCCAGTAGCCGTCTGGATCCTGGATGAAGGCAATGTTCTTCATTTTGCCTGCAAAGATGTAAGTGAGGAAAGGGGGCAACATTGATGCAACATTCCAAACATTGATGCAGCATTCCAAACATTCTCCCGAAGGTCATCCTGGTAATAGCCCACACTGCCTGGTGATAGTTAGGGGGAGAAAATTGGTCTGAGAAGGGCAAGAGGAATCATGTTTTTTTTTTTTTTTTTTTTTTCTTTTTAGATTTGGGGTAGGTGGCGCAAGCTACCGCCCGTTACGAAGGGTATAGCCATTAACATCCATCCATCCATCCATTGATTTCTCAGAAGTCAAGGGCAGACCAGAGATGCACATACCGTCCTGAAGTCTCTTGACAAACTTGACTCCCAGGTCTTCGAATCTTTTGCAGGCCTCTTCAACGTTTGGCACCATCACACCAATGTGTCCTGAAATATGCATTCAACTAATTCAGGCAGGAACAAGGTATCCTTAGCAAGAAAGCTTTCAACAAGCGTTCTTGAGCATACACTTGCTTCCAATATGACTCGGGGGAAGGGAAGCCATAAAAAATTTTCCAGCGAAACTTGTGACATATTGTAGCATGGATATGGGCATACAGTCTACAACAATATGAAAGGCCCATCTGGCTAGGTAGTTTCAGGTGGCTGTGCTAGATTCACTTTTGCCAAGCCCACATTGCTTAGGGTGAGGAAATAAAAGAATGTTTGTGATATTTTGTCTCTAAAAATGAATCACCTCCGGCCACAGCGTGCCTAGCACTGCCACATTAAAAGGGGGCTTTCATGTTGTTGGAGACCACACTGATCAAATGCATGCTTTAAAAAGCACTAAAGAGTGTTTTTTTTTTTGTATTTGAATGGTTCAATTTTAATCTATACACCCTAAGTTTCCTAGAAAACCCAAAATTAAAGTGGTGCATGACCTTTTTCCCTACCAAAACATGAGGAAACAGTGTTGCCACGCCTCTTTTTCTGAGATATATCTCAGAAAAGGGGCATGTCGCAATGTTTAGTTTGTGTCTTTAATAGAAAAAAAGGCAATTCACCATTGAGTTTCCTAGAGGCCTCGGACATGTAGATTGAATTATCGCCATAAAAAAAAAAAAAATCAAAATTCAGTTTAGTTCCCCCTAAAAGTTGCTAGTCTGCTGCTGTCATTAGAACAAGAACTATAAAAAATAACAGCAGAAATTTTCATTTCTTGAATATTTAAGCTTAAAACCATACCTCTAAGAAATGGGGTATGCCATAGGAAAGTTTTCAAAACAAGAAGCTACAAAGTGACTCTTTGAATCCCATTCCCATGCACTAAGAGCATGCTTTCACTCACCAAAGCCTCGCGGCTCCGAGTTCCCGTTGTGGTACTTAAACTCTGGATCATTTTCCGTGCCCCAGTTGCTAAAAAGAAAATTGTTAAAAGAAAGCACACATTAAGATTCTTTATTTACAGCCCCACTTATAACAGAGACCCCTCTACTTGAAAACCAAAATATCTAATGTGCAAAACGCAAGTAAAACTGAGGATACGTCTACGACACAAGAAGCGCCCACCCACAACTTGCAAAAAGCAAAGGATATCAAGGCCCCATCCCAGACCTCTGAGCACAGCTAGCTAACCAAGAAGCTCCTTCTCGTTGGCCGCTTTTTCGAGCACGCCGGTGCAATGCAATCAAGCTCGACGCACAAGCGCCGGTGCTAAGCGGCGAAGCCCGCCCCACCCTGTGCCCCTTCTGCATTTTTTGCTCTCATACCTAAAAAGCACCCATCTCCCCAGTTTTTCAATCTTATCTCCAACTTGTGGGTGGGCATTTGACCGGCGCGTTATGGCGTAATGCAGCCGACTCACTGTGTGAGCTCCAACGTGGCTTTACGGCCAAAGGTCCACTCTGTGCGCTTCGCTCGTTCCGCTGGTATGTCCTCTGCCTTCTCGAACCCCATGAAGAACAGAGAGAACTTCATCTCGGGGAAGTCCAGCTTCTGCAGCAACCTGCGCCAAGAAACAAATGCAACGAGCATCTCATGAGGTCGCAAGGATGCTCTCTAACCTGCCGTCAAACCTTTCACTCCCAGAAATCCGGTGTATCTAGTTTCTCACAAAGCATTTGGGAGAGCCAACTGCCACAATCTAAGGATGAATGACGAAGCTGGAAATATGTTTATACTGGGTGTATCAAGGGGTGGCCAGGCTCTTTAAATCGACCGCAAAATTCGGTTTCTTAACCTATCGCGTTCCGATTTTATATAGCGTTGGCCAAAGGTGGTGCATTTTTTCTATGAAATTCGCAAAGAGCGAGCTTACCCGAGAAAAGTAAAAAAAGAAAAAGGCTTAGCTTCTACGGAAACGCAGCGAAGCCACCGGTCTTCAAAGCATAGGGCGCCCTATGGTTTGAAGACGGGTGGCATCGCTGCGTTTTCCATAGGAGCTAAGCCTTTTCCTTTTTTTACTTTTTTCTCAGGTAAGCTCGCTCTTTGCGAATTTCATAGAAAAAATGTGCCACCTGTGGCCAACGCTATACAAAATCGGAACGCGATAGGTTAAGAAATTGAATTTTGTGGTCGATATAAAGAGCCTGGCCGCCCCTTGATACACCCAGTAGACCTAAAAAACACTCTGCGCTGCGAAGCTGGGCATAACATAGGCATGGGCTCAGTGTCGCGGCTCAGATTTCAGCGAGTGGATCTCTCAAACACAGGCAAGTAGCGACATCAAATGTGTTTGTACGGTGCTCTAATGAAGTAGGACGTTGGCCATATTAAAATTTTTCAAATTTCCCGACTTTGCAAGGTCTTCTGTGACAATTCCCATATGATCCCGGACTGATTTAAGGAATCAAAATGTTTAAAGCCATTAACAACGACAAGAACACTGTGTAGCTACGAGCGGTGACGTTTCGAGAGATTCGGACTTGGACCACCCTAGGGTATTTACGTGATCTTTAGGTTATTTCTACAAAAGCTTACCACCTAAAAGCCGGACTCCGGTGTTGAGAGCAAGTGCACTAAACAAAGCGTGCAAGACGTTTCACCGTTCTCCACTGACTTCTGCAACATCACTACCGAAGCGTTCCCTTTTCGTAGGCGCCCAATAGAGGCTGCTGCAGTATAGTACTCTGATCACCCCTAAGCTGACAGTGCAGTGGGAGTTACGTGCCCAGTGGACCAATCAGCCGCCTCAGTTTCATCACCTGACCCTGCTCTTTGCACACAAATATGGGAAGGAGCATGATTGCGGGGTGAGAGATGCGATGTTGTCTAACAAGCTTGTAGCTTCCACCACACCGTCGGCTTAGGAACGAACGGAAGATACCTGCTGCAGCACCAGCGGTATTAGTACTGCCACTGCTGCAGTAACACCCGTTTTACATGCAGCACCATTTTATACGCAGCTGCATGGTGAAAGCATGTTCGCTAGCACAAGCTCTACTTCAGAGTCGGAAAATTGTTGACTGCACGTTATACCAAAGCAATGCAAACAAAGGCAAAGCAACTGAAGGCATTGCAAGGCCAAAGTAATATGCAATGTGCTGGAAAATGCCTTGACATATGCAGCAGATGTGTTGAAACATGTTGTACAGCACTGGGGGGTTTTGTTTGACAAATGTTTCGTTTCTCCTGAAAAGAAGCGGAAGTGACGATATCGCGCCTGATTGGCTAGAGGCTCAAATGACAAAAGAGGGAACTTTCGCAATTTATGCCTCTAAACAATCAGACGCAATATCGTCACTTCCGTTCCTTTCAGAAGAAAAAAAAAACATTTGTCGAACACAGCCCCCCTAGTGACCATGCAGACTGGTGGTTGAAAATTCTAGAGTATGACATCGCATTATGCCTATTATTATTATTATTATAACAATAAAACTAGTGCCTTTTTTTTTAATTTTGTTTTTTGGTTTTGTGCTTTTTAGCAAAAATTTGTCAGCAACGGTGGTGTCAGGTACATAGTTCCAGAGGGAGCTATTTTTGGGACGTCGTAAGGGGATGGGTGTGGTTTAGTAACCGTCATGTGACCATGACGTCAAGCAGAGTGCGTTAGTTTTTGCGTCACTACATCTGCTAGGTTTTGTCACGTGATGCGTTAAGAGTTACAATTTTTATTTTTTTTAATTTAAAAGAGTTAGGAGAGTGACCTGGTAGAGTTACCGTCGTTGAAACCTCACGCAACAAAACAAACGCCTTCATCTGCCGAGTTGTCCAGAGGTCCTGAGCGCGAGTTGCGATTACGGTGTTCTATGGGCTACGGTGTCGTGGTCGCGCTTGACTGACGTCCTACTGGCTCCCTCCAGCCCTCCACGCTCTGAGCCGGTCAAACTTCGTCAAAGTGTGGCTTGTCGCGAGTGCGGTGTCGTCGCCCGGGAATAGAGTGCACCTGCGCTCACTGTGAGACTGTGCAAGCTGCCCAACATTCATACTTTACCCACTGCATGACACTGTTAGCGCAAACACAACATTGGCGCTTTTTCGAGTTTTACTTTCAAATGTTCACAGTGGGCACCATTTTTTTTGCCTAGGCTGGTGCCCCAAGTGAGCACTCCCCACGACACTAGTAGCTTTGATGAGGGCCACTTCATTCTAAGAGGAAAACAGCAAAAACCGGCGATCGCTTGTTCGTGCTAACAGTGGCGCACTCTGTACCTTGCAGATGCAAAGCGACAAATGCATAAAAGGTTATGAACTTTATTGTACTCGCACATTCCACTGTCGGTCCTCGAGCTTGTTGTGCAAAGCTTCAGGAGGACATTCGTCATATTAAGTTTCAGTTCTTTCAGTTGCTCTTCGGAAGTGACATATCTGCGCCACATACCTTCGCATCTTTCCAGCTCCTTCAGATGCTTCTGAAGCAGCTTTACTTGTACATTGCTTGGAACGCATGCCTGTACCATCCACTGCATTGCCAAGAAAAGTTGTCGCTGAGTTTAGTCAGGGACACCCAAGTTTCGAGCAGGCGATCAGCGGTGGTAAGAGGAGCGAGGAGAAAACTCGTAGCGCCATCTCTGCCTGACTTATAAAACTAAGCGAGTACACGTGGCGCCATCGCGTGTTGGGTCCAAAAAAGTGGTTATAAGTCTAAACTAAATTTAACAATACTACAATCTTTGCTAATATTTTCACAGCAGTTGTTAAAAATGTGAATGTTATGTACTTAACCTTTGAATAAAAAATAAGTTTTAGCATTGTGAATGACGTCACAAGTCACGTGACAGTTACTAAACCACGTCTATCCCCTTACGACGTCCCAAAAATCGCTCCCAGTTCCAGACTACGGCCTCAGCATCATTTGTCCGTGCATCGAGTTTAAATTCAGAAGCTAGTGACAACACAATGCTTGAAATATTCTTACTTTCTTGCACTCAAGCTACACCTTCCCACGTTATCTGATATAAGCACGCAGTGTTACGGTGTCACGAATAACGGCAAAATTTTAATATATAATTTTAAGAAAAGGTATTACTAGTGCCAGTAAATAAGCTACGCTTCTAGGTATTACTACGGCTTAGTAATCTCGAACGAGACGGATAACGAGAAGGGGGAAGGATGCCAAGTCTATTACCTCATTCCAAGGATTCTTGTGTAGAAGTCGAGGGACACTTTTGGATCCTTGATCCTGAACATGGTCTGCTGGAAGATGAAGTCCTTGGTAGCGGCGTCGGGTTCGGAACAACATTTCGCCGCGGCTTCGTCGGTTAAACCTGCCATAACTAAAAGAGAACTTCCAAAAGGGGGTTGACTGTTGTTGAAGCAAACTGTCAACTCGTCTCTCCACCCCAGCCACTCGGGAAAGTTAAAATTGGACAGAGTCAACAAAGTTGGATACGCTGCTGAACACGAAGTCGACGAAGTGCCCGAAGCAGGCAACAAATTACGTCACAGGAGCAGGTAATCAATCACGTTGGATTAAATGTATAAACTTGTCTTAATAATTAATTTAGTTTTACACGGTATTTTAAGTATATTTTAAGCAAAGATTTTATTTTAGATTACATTGTAATATTATCTTGCACTTTCTGCAGGATTACTATGTGCGGGACCACGACATTTGTGTTTCCGGTCTAAAAGCGAGGCAGCGTGCAACTTCCGGGTTGAGTTCCGTTCCTTCTGCTCGGCATTTGTCGCGTGCAGCCTGCATACAACCGATCTTTTCATTTTAATCTTCACGAAAGAAGAACAAGGACAGCCAAAGAACGTAACGATGGCATCCTTCGTGCCCGACTACAGCCCAATAAGTATGACGAATCCGGAATCCATGCGAATGCAAGTCGCCCAGATGCTCAAAGGCATTGACAGGTATGTAGCAGAGCTTCCGCGCTAGGACTGACGGGACCGGTGCCTGCAATATCTCTAATAAAGTTAAAGCAACGTATATTATTACCGGTCTCGAACGAAGCTAAGGCGAAACAGGTTCTGTCGGCTGATCAGCACACAGTTCGCAAACAAATCGAGTCCCAGCAGTGTCGGTGCGCCTTGTAGCGAATCGGTACTGCGAATGGTCATAGGACCACGTCGCTCTGGCACATTGGAGTTCCTGTTTTTCGCTGCTAGCGTGGAACTACGACTTCAGTAGTGCGAAACGAGCGCAATGGAAGTCCGCTCCAAACGGTGCGAATACAGTCAGACGGCGGAATTGCTGACCAAACGGCAGCCCCTGTCCGAATTCAGCCATTCGATGTGCACCTTTCCTGTAACAACGGCAAACGTCGAAAACTACAAGCTTTGACCTCACGATCGTACAAACTTCACAAAGCATCCGGTTTCTTTATTGGCGCCGAGAAGCAAATCGTCCCCTGGTGGATTTTCTTCGAAGCTCCAAAGTGAGGACACCTCTTTCACACTTGCAAGCAGACAAACGGAATTCAGGACGACAGCATGTGAATATCACGTCGGGGTTTGTGATAGTGAACACCGCAGTGCCCCTAGCGCAGTTTTTGTCCTTTAATACCTGTTTCTGAACTGTACTTCATTTCCCCTTGCGGTGGACCGCAGCTGGCGCTACGAGCCACCCCAGCCAATCAGACTCTGTGAACGCATCACGTGACTTGTGCCCCTCGCGAAGGTCACGTGACGCTCACGCGGCATGGGATGGGCTTCGATGCCTTGCAGCGTGTTCTGAGGTCTATCGCAATGTCAAACAGAGTATGGCCGCCCTGCAACTACACGCCATTGCTGTCTAACCACAAGGCATCGGTTTGATGAACATTTCATCTCTCTCAGGTACAACCCTGAGAACCTGATCAAGCTCGAGAACTACGTCCAGATCCAAGCGACGGAAAACATGTACGACCTGGAGGCCAACCTAGCCGTGCTCAAACTGTAAGCGTCCCGCAAACAAAACCTTTAACAGTAAGGCGTTGCTCGAGAGGGGCGAGGAGAAAGGCGCGGCGTGACTCTTGCATTTGCTGTTTCAGGTACCAGTTCAACCCATCCAATTTCAAGCACGACGTGGTCGCCACGATTCTGCTGAAGGCTCTCACGAACCTGCCGCACACGGACTTTGTGCTGTGCAAGTGTCTCATCGACCAGGACAGGGTATGCGCCACTTTTCAGCATTCATTTCATCCTGAACTGGGACTGAATCACGTATCTAAAAGTCTGAGACCCTTGTGTGTTTGTCACACTAACATGCAAAACAGAACATGTAGAAGTATGGTACACAAAGCACAGTGATACCTGAAAGACTAGTTCCTTGGGCAAGCGTTCGTAGATTGGGGCATTCATAAATCGAGGATGAGGTACCAAGGAGGGCACCAGTTCTTTTCTGAACTGTTCTTATAGGCACACTTTGGTGAAGAGAACTGCCGTAACTCCTGACTTTAGTCGGCAGTTATTCTTCTACCTATAACAGGCATCAGCGCCTCGCCTTGAGCATTGCTGCAACAGCTTGCTAGGGTGCCACAGGAATGCACTTTGTTTTTGGGCTGGAAGGCTGGAAGGTTCGTTTGAGCAGTCTAAAGAGGTGAATGCCTGCAATGGCATTCTTTTGTTGATGGGCTCTTGTTTCAGTTTAAAAGTTTTTTTTGGGAAGGACAGAGGGCACTTTTATTTGTACGCTAACCTTGTTTTTATTGGTATGAGGTTTGGATTTTCAAGATAGAAATATTTATTGTTTTTCCTTCCGAAAATTACTAATACTTTGTGAATGAAGAAGAGTCTTCAATTAAAATATTTGCTTTTCCTGGGAGTCTGTTTGGATATGGAGGGTTCATAATTCAAGGTCTCGCTGTTGCATTATTCTCTCAAGCTAGGTGGCTCTTATATTACGTCCTAATCACAGGAAAAGGGTTCCTAAGGAAACTACATTTTAATGAAAAGCACACATACCTTCCACAATGACGACTTCCCTAAGAAGTGCTTTGTCTCACCCCGAATCCAGTTGAGGTCAAAATCGAAAGCGGACCAAGAAGCATCGCTTATACCTCATTACCAGTACGCTCATTTAGTTTTCTTGTTCATTTTAATATAAATGAACACATAAATATGTTCATCTAAATAGAAATCAGAAGGATGTGAAGGAGGGTTGACTAGCCACGCATGCTAAATGGCTGTGTCCAAAATGTTTAGCTTTCAGATCCTAACATCACGCTGGCCCTGAAGTTGCACTACCTCTTGGAGATGTGTGAGTTTCAGCAATTCTGGGTGAGTTATATTCACTTCCCTTTGGTTATTTTGGTTAGCTGCGTCATCTTGCCTCAATGTGTTACTCGTCATTTGACGAGAAGCGTCGGCTCGAGCTTGCACATAGAGTGCGACGGGACATTTTTACACAGCAGTGAATTTCTCTGTAAAATGTTTTTATAGATTGCTAGGCAGAGTAAAGTAATCATGTTGTGTGTACACGTTTAGGCAGTGGGAACTTTGTCGGCCCCAATGGACGTCTGGTGTCTCAGCTTTAGATGAGAAATTTAGCCAGGGTGATACCACTGCTAGCCCGGAGTCTGTAATGTGCGTTAAATAGTAAAGAGTTTTAGAATGAAGTACGCAATTTTAGCGTGCGCTAGAGCTAAATTCAGCGTTAGTGTTAGCGCACACCTAGCGAGAGAGTTCTAGAACAGCGTTTCTCCACTGCGATGCAAAAGCTCGAGCGTCTCGGGCTTCCAGTGCCACCAAGGTACAGTGACAATTTTTATTTCATCGCCGGCTGTGTCGCTGCGTCGCAAGCAGCCGGCGATCGTTGCCCACCTTGCTCGGTCCTCCAAACCGTTTGTGACGTGCACCTTCCGTAGGAGTGCAATGTCGTAATGTATTGAAAATTGCAGTCGCAAAGATGCCGTTGATGTCATGCCCACGGCGACCTTTAAGGCAACCGTAGCTGCGGTCCTCGGAGCCACCGTTTCCTAACTGTGCTCGTCTTGGCTTGAGCCAACTTCTTGGGCATCACAAATCCACCTTGGAGGAACACAAAGACTCTTTGCTTATGCACGCAAAGCACTAAACGCGGTCAGCGTTCGGCGCATGCGCAGTGGCGACGGCGCTATTCTTTGCTTGTGCAAAGCCTCTACATATGCTATTCTAAAACCCCCTAGTAATAGATGATCGCACTCTGGTACGATGCTCTAAGCAGAGTAGAAAATAGCTCGGTTCAGCAAGGCAGTGTATGGGAATCTGTGTGCGTCCGAAAGTTACCTGTAGAATGTGATTGTGCCAAAGGCTGATGACAATGTAGGTGCCATACAACTGAGGTTTCCTTCATACGCTAAAATATCCAGGTCCCATTTACTTGAACCACGCTTAATTTTAACGGCATGTTAACCTCACTTTTCAGATTAGAATAAAATGGCTTCCTCCTTAAATGGAGTGCAACTCTTCTTTTGTAGACTGGTAGTAACTGTTAAAATTAATTTGCTCTACTGACCGGTAGCTTCTGGTTAGCTTAGTTGGTAGCGCGCTTCACTGGTCTGGGAAGGGACTTGGGTCCGAATTCCAGACTAGGCGGATTTTTCTGGCGGCCACCAGTCTCCTAGAGGATGCAAGATGCGCTCCATTTCAGGTGCAAGTCAATTTATTCCTGTGTAACTCCTCTCTACCTTGAGGACTTCCCCTAAAATTATTGTTTCAAACTTTTTCGACAAGTGGACTTCCGAGGTCACGTGAGTGACTGTATTCGCTTTTTTCGCGTGAGTTGAGACATGGTGGCGCCAGTGTGCAAATAGCCCCCGATCACTTCCGGTTCTAAAGCAGACAGCGGGTTTTGCAATATTCATGAAATCAAATATACACAATATCTTCTGGAAACGGCCACTTATAGCACTGTCGGACTCAATTCCCTCCTATGATGAAAGAATGACGAGTAAAAAAATTTTGAAATATATGTGAACCGGAAGTGCCGGGGCTACACAATAGATGGCGCCACAGAGTTTGTTGCCAAACAAAAAAAGGGCGAATAGGGACGATTGAAAGAGAGGGGCAAGAATTTTCTGCAGACACCTCATGGGACGAAATGGCTGTGTCTGAAAAACCCGTTGCTTTGCAACAATAAATAATCAATGACATTTTTGCATTGCCATGTTCTCCGGTGCCACGTGTTGCGGCTTTAATGAATCACAAGGCTAAGGAAGAACATCCACTGCATTCCAGAATGAGGAAACAGATCTGGAGGAATAAATTGCACTTCTTGGAGGCTCTATAGTCTGTTTCACCCTACGTCCAAGCATAGCAGATGCTATGAATCGGAGCCAGTCGAAGGCGCGTGGGGCATCCGTGACCTTGGAGGGGGGCGCAGCGACGCACGGAGACATTATCACAGTGCTAGGATCATAGAGCAGGGATTAGCTAGGATGGCTTGTAGTGTTCGCTGCAGTTTGGACGTATGGTGAAACATAGTATAGTTCTGTCCTATTGGTCCCAACTTGTATGCCAGTTCAGTATGCCTTGATGGTGCATTTCATCTGGATTTGCAACCCTCCAACGGTTCCAGTTTATACACTGGTTGCATGCAATGTCATCACAGTGTGTTGGCGGTAGGGGGGATCAGGTGGCCGAGTGGGCTAGAGCACACCAGCTCTGTAGCATGTGGAGCAAAAGCTCGTTCTGCAGAACCCAGAATCCTGGGCTCAATTCCCACCCCTGCCCATTTCGATCTGGATGAGCATCGTACTGGAGTGCAGTCGTGTATCACTACCGCATGGTGCACGTTAAAGATCCCAGGCTAGCGGTTGTACTGCACTGGCTAAATTTCTCATATACAGCGAGTGACTCGTCGCAACTTTGAAATGGCTGACCAGCTACATGCTGTCTAGATATCCACACAGCCCCCAACTATTATATGTGCTGGCGGACATTCCTAGTTGCCTTGCCGATAAAAACAATGCGGCGTCGCAAATTGTACGCTACAGAACGTATGCGCTCTGCAGAAAGGCTACTACAATGGCCAATGACGTGACGTCAATGCATGCCACGTTAGTGCTATATTGGAATCCGAGATGTCCTCGGTCTTGCCCCTAAATGCGATCCGTTTGCAGCAAGCCATCACGAAGCAGGCGTTTCTGCAGACCATCAAGGGCTTCAAGGATTCCATCCGGAAATGTAAGTGAAACGCCGTTCTTCCACACTAGGAAGTAATGCTTCCTACCACAGACTGCACGTTTGCAAGCGATCACACTTCAAAAGCTAGTCTGGCCACCATGGGTGAGAAAACGTTTTATGCACACGCCAATGTGTGCGTCACTACCGCCGGCACTCCTTGGCATGCTTTGAAGATTGGGCGGCGCTCGTGCACCAGTGCCAAAATGGCATCATCGAGATGCCACTATCTTCAAACATTTGTACTGGCAATGGAAATGCCTGGTAGCTCCACTTGGACACACCTTCCGAGATGGGCTACCGAAGTACAGTGCTGTAGTGCGGACGGTTTCGATGCTCCCGTGTGTTCTCGGTGATCGAACTACCTTAGGGTGACCCGGGATGAGCACTTTATTGCTTGCGAGTAGGAGACTGGATATACTTTGATTTTATCATGCCTTTGAAGTGTGACTTCTTCAGTTTTATGTTTGCGAACACAGGTTTCTGCTGTCAGCCATAGGCTGTGAATCAGTTCTCTCCTATCTCTCTGCAGCAACTGAATGTTGGGAGATGTAGTGGGCTTGCAAGTCGATGCAAAGTCGTGCAGAAGAGCCTCATACAAATGTTTCGTTTTGTTTGCTGTTTTATGGTGACAACATTAGCTGTTGGAGAATGGAAGTTCGTTAGCTTGGCTGTGTTTACATTGTATACCGGTGCATTTTCTGGTTTCAGTTGTCTGCTATGTGGTGAGCATGACCTACCAGAACATTGACAAGGTCCTGCTCTGCAACTTCCTTGACATCTACAGTGAGTGCCATTTGATCCTTTCTCCTTGCAAGACTTGATTCGTACATGACGCCTTGATTGGCAGTTGATCGATTCACTCGTCGAATTGCTTGACTGGGGTTAGGGTGGCTGTTTTCTGTTTCGCACGGATGTAATTAGTCTGAATCGCATTCCGCGAAACCCTTCATTTCAACGAAGGGCCGGGTCTGTAAAGTTGAAATATCAAAGTGTGCTGAAAGTGGCAGAACCTATAGTCCGTTACAACCTAAGAACGAAGGGCGAGGGTAAGACGGGCCAGGGAGGAGGAAGCAGACGAAACGCTAAAGAGAGAAGGACGTTTCCCCCTCTCTCCTCCAGCATTCCGTCTGCTTCCTCCTCCCCGGCCCGTCTTACCCTCGCCCTTCGTTCTTAGGTTGCAACAGACTATAGTAACCCCAGACGTCTAACACTCTGTGCCATATTTCCTCACGTATAGGCTGCACTCGTTTTGTGGGTGTGGCCAGTGTATCATTTGTTTTCCTACAGCCTTAGCAGTCTTTTTTTAAAGCCTTTTGCTTTTCATTACTTCTGCAAGAAGCCTCTTTCTTTTATAAAAAATTGTCAGAACATCTCAAGGCATGGGCATCACTCTTTTTAACCTTTGCGCAAAGTGGCATTACCTGCCGAGACCCTTCCGATTACTTCGCTTGTCCGCTAAACTTGGAACTACTACGGACGCAGGTCCGGACCTGCAGAAGTGGATCGCCCAGTACAACTGGAAGGACCTCGGCAATGGGTCAGTCTTCATCGCCAACCAGGAGGAGATTGTGAAGACCAAGAACATCACCGAGAAGATTGACTTTGAAAGTGAGTCCCCTTTGCCGCAGTTGCGAACTTTTGCGCCGCCTGTGTCTCGTGGCAGGTCGGAGCTGGTGAGATGTCTCGGTAAATGCCGGGTAGAATCGAAGGGCTGTGATCGGTGATGGGTTAAGAACGACACGAACGTCCTTCGGTGGTCCCGCCTCCAATGCAAGCTTCGAGCATGCACGCATGGCCAAAGCACGAGAGAAGGCAACAAGTGCATGCTGGAGGTCAGGCATCCGAAAGGGAACCCTGTACGCTCAGTGGACCGCGACGGCGGTAGTCTGCCTTCTGTAACCGAGGTTTTTGTTTCTTCTCGTCATTGGATTTGTTAGCTACAAATGTACTTACGGTTGAAAAGTTTTCCTTCCTGGGTAGCCCCCACCCTTAAAAATGTGTACCGATAAACACCAATTGTTTGTTGTTTTTGTTTTTGTTGGACTCTAAAAAATTTTGTTGAAAGACACAGAATCTGGGGGAAAATGAACCCTGGAAAAACAACCCCGAATCAGAAAAAAAACGATTCCCGAAAACGGAGAACTGTACCTACAGCACACATGTTCTAAAGAGTTTTTTTTTTTTTTTTTAATTATTATTATTTATATTTTGCAGGTGTGGAAGCAATCATGGCCAGCTGTAGGTAAAAGAAGAAAATAAAGCACGGCGGTTGAAGACACTTCACTTCTTCGGTGACACGCCGTTTTGTCCAGCGAAAACACTCAAGAAAGTGGCCGAGAAAAAAATGTGACAGTCCATTTCTCTTTTTATTCATTTTCAATTTGTCGTAGACGATACGCATAAAATTTCGCAGTAGTGCAAGAAGTAGAAACCGCTGCTTCGTGCGGTAACCTAGCTTTAAACGAAAATGCAAAGTACAATCTGTCATTCAAATTTCCTTTATTTCCTTTCTCTGGGACATTCCGGCCACAAGCCATAGCTTGGGAATCTCGTAACACAAACTACAATAGCCAGGCTAATGAACTCTGCAAAAATGGCAAATTTGTCTCTCCTCGGTATTGAAATCTGCTTCTTAACAAGTGGTATAGTAGACTTTTAAAAGGGAATGCCTCTTTGTGGCAGTTTAGAGCAACTCTGAAATCAACATCAGAAGTGGCACTATTGTAACTGCACAGTTGTAAGTGCTGCAGCCGTCTCAGTTTACTTTTAAGGCTTATATGTTTTTAGCATTTGACATTTACCTGCCACTTCATGGGCTGGCAGTCATTTTATAATATAGGCTCTAATTGCGCCGGAAATCTGTTTAACTAGAAGAACTTTGCCATAAAATTTTGTCACCGACGTTTTTCTATTCTTTTGCGACTCCACGTGACGACGGTAGTCATTGGCGCAAATAATAACGGCGCTCCAGGGTCGACGAACAAAGCAGAAACGTCTGGACGTTCTAGGCTCTTCTATGCCTTACGGCACACGGAAACGAATGGACCGTTTTTTGAGTCGGCAAGAGTTGCTCGAGGTTTGGACGTTTGTCGTCGTCGTCGTAGATGTCGTCTTCACCGAAGAGTCTTCCTCGGGTCGTCCGCCGGGCGCCGAGGGCGTTGCAAGTTCTCAAAACCTCATCTGGAAGCAGCTGAAGTCGTATGATTCGATCATGCGCCAGTGCTTGAAGTCGCACCTTTCGATTCGGCTTCCCGGGGCCCCCTGTAATCGAAGCCACATTGCCCTGAAAAGGAAATGGAGCTTGCATGAGAGGGTGCTTTGGTGTCGGAACGAGCGTTGAGGAAGCATGTTTTTGCGTAAAATCAAACAAAAAAAACTATTTTTGTAGGAACTTCTATTGGGGATTAGTACAGGATGTCAGGAGCATGATGTTTCCCAGGTAGTCTAGCGATCGGGAAGACCGGAATTTTCAGGGAAATTTTAATTACCAGGAAAAATCAGGGAATTGTCAGGGATATTCTCAAAAAGCGAGCCCTGTCAGGGAAAATGAGCCGGAAATCCCATCGAGTTCTCTGAGCAAAGACTTGACGACTTGGGGGCAGAAAAATAGGCAATAAATTCTGCTTAGAGCGGAGCGCGGGCTCTGCTCACCCGATTAGAGTATGCTACCCGATGCAAAGGGAAGAACCGACAAATCGAGTCCAAGCCTTGGATTGGATTGAATTTGATTGAGGGCTCGACACTACCGTAAAATTCCGAGCGAACGCCCACCCAAAATGAAGAGATAAATGGTGAAAAACATGGGGTGGCCTATCTTTGGGGATGCCACAGCAAAATTTTATCAGGAATAATGATAAGAACCGGGGCCCCCGCTACAAACCGCGTGACGCGGGAACTGACACTGCAGATCGCGGACACGGCGAATGCGCGTTTCACGATGCGATAAACACGCAGAATTCACTACGAACTCCTGTGTCACGGGAAAGGATACCGCAGGTTGCAGACGCAGCAGATTCGCGTTTGACAGCGCGAAGAACCCGCGGAGACCGGCCGAGAACTCGCATCTCACGGGAACGGATACCGCAGAAACCGATATCGCATGCGCAGATCGCGGACGTAAACGCGGGAATCCGCTGCAAACCCGCATGTCACGGAAACAAATCAAGCAGATCGCGGCCGCATCAGAATCGCATTTCACGATGCAATAATACACGCGGGAACAACTCGCGCGTGTTACAGCTAGGAATCGATATCGCGCGCGCAGATCGTGGGCAAAAACACGGGAATCCGCTGAAAACTCGGGAACGGATAGCGCAGATCGCAAACGCAGCAGATTTGCATTTCACGCATTTCACGCGCGCAGATCGCAGACAAAAACGCGGGACCGCAGATCGCGCCGTTGACGCGCGATTCCCGTCGGACATCGCGTGACGTCCGGCGGGAATCGGGGGAAGGGCGATGTATCGGAATACCGTTCCCAACAGATGTGGACAAAAAGGGGCGGGTGGGCGATCCTTCAAACGTGGGCGTTCGCTCGGAATTTTACGGTAGGCTAGATTCAGTTAGAGCTACTAGATTTAGTAACAAATAGGAAAGTCGCAGACCCCTATTTAATCCAAGCCTTAAGTCGAAAGTGTGCATCTGGCGGCCATGCTTCCCTTTGGTTATTGACGTGTGTGGTTGAGCGTCGTGTTTTCCAAGTGTTTCCGGGAGTGGCCTCTTCGCTGACAATGTCTGCGGCAAGAAAGTGCTCGTTTAATCCGGACTGGACGAACCCTAATGTTTTAGAAAATGCAAGTTGGATTAAGCCTGTGCAAAATGATCCTCGCAGTGCTCAATGCTCAATGCCTTGTGTTGTAATGGTCTTGTATACTAAACCACCTCTACAGTGGTCAGGGAATTTCACCTGAAGTTGTCAGGGAAAACCTGGAGAAGTCAGGGAATTTCAAAATAATACTTTGCTAGACACCCTGGTTTCCATAACATTTTAGTTTACTAGGTTTTGCAGCACAATTAATATTATTTTTATACCACCATGTCTCGCCAGTAATTTCGGGTAGCGCGTCCTAACTTGTGTGCTAATTTTCGGCGTGTCCACTTGGGAGTCTGGCGTTGGCATTCCTGAAACCCCTTCCACCGTATATGTTTCTGTGCCAGAATGGCCGATCATCTGTGCCAGAATGGCCGATCAAAGCTAAAATAGAACGGTCACAGCGGACGCCATCGAATGCGATAGTCGGAAAACATTCAGTGACTCTAGCAGTTCCCGCCAAAGCTGTGGATCTCGTGCACCCAAGTTCACTCTCTCGGCCTGTCGACGGTGCTTGTGTTTACCGGAGTCGCTCAAGATATTGCCGTAGGATAAACATCAATGTGAGCACCGTGGTCACCACATTGGAAACAATGTGGTGGCCATTGTGCGGAAGTCCACCATGTTAGAAACAGCACGATGGACTTCCTATGTGGCTAGGCCCTTGTCAGCAACCCCGCCAAACTCGTCATTCTCGCTGGACGGTACAGCACAGAGCTGCCATCAGACAGCTTCCTACTCCTGACATCACCGCTCATTCGAGCCATTTTAAATAGGTGGTGGCGAGAACAACTTTGGTCGGCGTCGGGCGTAACGCCGCAAGGGTATGCTTCGTTCCGGCTTCCTGTGAAGTGAAGACTGGAGGCATCTTCGGTATCTCCTCCTGGGGTGAACTGGAGTCCACCTCGGAGTAAAGGAGGTGTGTTTGCAAGTAATCAAAGTGGAGCGCTGGCATACATTCGGAGCAGCATCTGCAAGTGTGGCAGAGCGTTGCACGTAAGGTGCTGATGACGGAGGACTCTGAGAAGGTACTTGCATCTGGTCGACGTGTTCCTTCTCGCCCTGGAGCTGCCCACAACGGTGCCCCAGTTGGTGAGCTTGATCCAGCCGCGGACTCCCAGGCTCTGGCACATGTCACGGGCGTACTGCGCAGATCCAGAGCACCGTGAACGGTCCGATGCATGGTAGTGGCTAGAGTCACTGGCTATGTTTAGAGTATGGGTATCCCTATCTCCCATTGTCCTGTGGATGCCACCATTTTGTTGCCTAGTGCGGGGGAGGGGGTCTATTGGCGATAGCTACCATTTGAATATGCGACTTCCCTAGTTTTTGGGTTATGATGTCCGGAGGCTTTGGCTGTATTGTTTTGCTCTGTTCAAACTGTTTGAACGTTGCTGGAAGACAGAAAAGTGTCGCCTGCAATCTTGGGTAAAGCTGCATATGGCTGTAAAAAGTGATTGTAAGCAACAAGATGGCTGAAGTGTTATTCTGAAGCATGGCTTTTGTAGTGGTGGCCCTAGTGGCGGCTACGCCCTCGATAGTCGGTGGTAGCTTGCGCCTCCTACCGCGCATTGGGGTTGCTAGCTTTCCACTGACACGAGGGAGATTCTTCGTGGACATTTTCCTCGGGATCCCTCTCAACCTAACCTTGTCTCACTTTCACCATTGTAGCAGCTTTGACTTTCCGTCGTTACGTACGAAAAATGGCCGAACCCCCTTCCGCGGGAGTTCCACAACTGAGGTAATCTAGTAACGTTGCTTGGTGGTAGTGGTGACGTCATAAAAGTGTCACGCTGTTGCCGGTCGCGATCCTGGCGGCGTCCCAGCAGCGGTGGTGTAAGTGACAGACTCCTGTTTTGCTGCAGGTTGCTCTCCAATTCGACAGTCCGCTGAAGCTTCGGCAGCCAGGAGTTGGGGCGCCGCGACGTCCCAACTCGCATTCGCTCGTGCTTTTCGCCGGCATTTTTTACGACCAACCGTCGGGATCACGACATCCGACAGCGTGACACAGCAGCCTCCGTGACGTCATTTGTTGCCACTTCGGGATGCTAGACCAGCGTTTATTAGATTAGCTCGGTTACGGAACTGCTCATAGGACGCTGCATGCACCAGCAGTACCCCCCTCACTCACCACAACTCGCCTCCCGTCGTTCGACGCGCCGGACGGCTGCTTTGGTAACTGCAGTGTACTTTATGGGATATGTACGTTTCGAAGCGCAGCATCTAGATGGCGTTCCACCGTATTCTATGGAAGACACGGTTCGTATACGAAAATCTAGATGGCATTTTGAACGACGGGAGGCGGACTGAAGTGAGTGAGGGGAGTACCCCCTTCCGCGGGAGTTCCACAATCTGGTAACGTTGGCTAAACACGCCAGTCGGAGACACACTCCAGATGCCTAATTAGTAAGGGCGGTCTATGAATATATGTGGAAAACAAAAATGATCTGCTCACCTTGCGGAAGTAGAACCCTGGAACGAAGAATTAGGATAGAACGGAGCATTAACGTGGCATACAGAAACAGTTTTATACAAGAAACTGTCTATCACGGGAGCGAAAGGAGAGCTTTTGGTAATGTCATGCTGATACGGATACCTTTCCACGACACTGTGCACAACTTCTAGATTTCGTGCAAGGTGGCAGGAAATGCTTAGTCAAATTGCATGGCAGCGAGGGACAGGCACAGTAACAATATTAGTGAGCATTAAAGGACACTGACACCCCCCCAAATATTTTTTTTTTTATTTTTTTGCCAGGCGATTATTATGGTGTTAGACGACTACCCAATCAAAATTTTTCTACAACGTCACGTATATTTTAATAAAGTAAAAAAAAACGCAACTGCCCAAACCCGAAACTGGACCGGGAGGAAGGAGATATATAGAGGAGGAGAGAGGTGCCGGAAGTCACGTGGCTGTGATACTTTTTTTTTCCCACAAACAACGCATTTGCATCTTTTTAGAAGCCCCCCAAAATGGGTATCATATTTCTTTTTCTATTTAATATTGTGTGCCTTCGATGACCTCAACTTCGATTATATTTGGTGGTTGTGTCTAAACCTTATAAAACGGCCCGTGACCACGGAAAAAAGAGTGAGCGCGACTCAAACCGGCCAGTTCTCGATCGCCGGTTTTCGGGCGGAAAGAAACCGAATTTCGAACCGCAAATTCTGTTCTGTCTACTTGTGTCACGTACAACTGAAAATCTCGGCGAGCATAAATACCCTGTCAGTGTCCCTTTAAAAAGGAAGCTGGTGTCTAAACAATTTTGCGATAAGAAACGTAAGAAACGGCGCAAAAAAAAAAAAAAAAAGTTAGCAATTGCACGCCAAAACTCGCACGTCATTGTTATGAGAAAATAAAGGGGTACAGGGTCTTGCCGAGAATTATGAAAAACAAGGTGGGCGCTCCACAAGCTGCGGGCATTGAGATGGGTGGAGGATACAGGACAAGTGACGTCGTATACGAAAGTTCTGGGCCTCTAAACTTGTCAAACACAAAGCTGAGGCCGCAGTTGACGGAGCGCACCGACTGGCCTATCACGACGATGACTTCGCGCTTTTTTTCGCCGACGTCCAATCGGCGCGCTCCGCAAACTTTCGGCTCCAACTTTGTGTTTGACGAGTTTGGGGCCCCTGCAGTTTCGTACTCCCAACTCCACATGATATCTTTTCTTTTCTTTTTTTTTCTTTTTAAATATGAACTTTGTATTTTGTTTGGTGATTCTACTGAGATAAGTGGCGTCTGCTAATGCGAGAACGCCCCATTTTCCCCCTGAAAGTTTCAGAAAATCATCTATAACTTTTAATCAATAAAGGTTCTGAAACTTTGGCATCTATAGTCCGGGCCGCTAACGCTGCATTTGGGAGAGACCTAGCGTTCAGCAATTTATAGTTTATTTTTGCAATAAAAAAAAATACTACTTTTTTTCTTTTTTTTTTTTTTTCCCGGGACATTTGGTAGTTTCCTGATCCGCGGTGAAACACGCATCACATTCGCACATAAATCGCAACGCCTCGCGTCAGTTAAAAGTACAAATAGGTGAACCCCTTCGCGCGCTGTTCACGCGGTTTCAGGCTCTGTGTGTGTTCGGAGCAGAAATAGAACGCAGCTTGCTGAGTAATGACTCCTCAGCCCCGCTCCCGTTTATATATGTTTATATCATTATATTTGGAGCGTGCGATCTCTAACACAGATACCGAACCCTACTACTTTGAAGTTGAATGGCTCGGATTCGAAAACGCCGCCACAACGATTCAAGCTGTCTCTTTTTGAGTCGTGGTTCGTTAATAATATTTCCAGTTGGGCAAATTACGACAGACGCTGGCTACTTAGAAAGCGAGCGGACGTTTAGCAGACGACCGTTTTATTTTGGCCGCTCGCGATAGCGATGCGCCTGGTTCGTGTCTGCTTTGCTGCTTTGGCTAAGTTTAGCGGAGGAAGCAGCGGCACGGGGGCTCCGAAAATATCTTTAAAACTAAGAAGATTCGTTTGCTGGTCCGACGTCTTTTTGATCTACGCCGCGCCCGTCCAGAAGGAGAAATTAAAATATAGAAATCGATCGACTGCATGGTTGCTCTTTGTTTGCGTAAGTATGTACCACGCAATTAATTTAATCTGCAGTATTATTAATGACTCTATCTTAATGCGTTGCTACCTAAATTGCTTCGCGGGGCTCCAGCGTAAGAAAAAAATTGTTTGTTGATGTAGAGCTTGGATCATTTCTAACATTTTGATTAGCATCTATCTTTTGAGTAGTATAGAACGTTTACGAATTTTTATATATGTCCAGTGAAAAGAAGTGCTACAAACTGTGGAGTAAATTAAAACACCCAAAAGCTGAGTGTCTCTTGGCTCATTGAAAAGTGTAAACAACTTTTTTTTTAGTTAATTATAACATTCAAAAGTTGAATGTCCCTTGACTCCTTGGAGTTTGTAAACTTCAATAAGACTGTTTTGGGAGTAAATTAGGACACCCAAAAGCTGATATTCCTTCGTCCCTTGGAGGGTGTAACCTTCAATAAAATCGTTTTTAGAGTAAATTATAACACCCAAAAGCTGAGTTCTTCTGACACCTTGGGGGATGTAAACTTAAATCCTTTTTGAAGCAAATTAATTGTAACGACCAAAAGTGAAATGTCCCTTGACTTCTTGAATAATGTAAGCCTACAAAAATAGTTTTTGGGCCCTGAACTCGTCAAAGACAAAGTTGGAGCCGAAAGTTCGCGGAGCGCGCCGATTGGACGCCGGCGACAAAAGCGCGAAGTCATCGTCGTGATAGTCCAATCGGCGCGTTCCGTGAACTTCAGCCCCAATTTCGTGTCTGACGAGTTTTGAGCCCTTGGAGTCTATAACACCCAAAAAGTTAAATGTTCCTTTACTCTTTGGAGAGTGTAAACTTTAAAAAAATCCTATTTTGAGTAAATTCTAACACCCAAAGTTTGAATGCCCTTCGACTCCTTGGAGGATGTAAACTTCAAAATTTACAACTTAAGGGAATAACATTGGTGTACTGCGAGGGAGGAAACCTTGACCAGATCAAACTTGTTCTGTTGGACATATCAAATTGTAAATAGCGCAAAAATATTTTTGTTTTGTTTTTTTATGTTGTTTTTATTTGTGTAGTCTTTGGCCCATGTAGTGATGATAGAAAATATGCAACGTGATTTGGACGAATCCCTATTTGCAGTTCATGTGCAGTAAATCAAGGTTCGAAAATATTGTGGAAAGAGTTTTCTCATATTTTGAATATCGTGCGTTTTTCGTGCATGCTGTTCCGGTCATATTTATTAGGTTTTGCTTCCCCGCTGCTTCATATTTTTTTTTTTTTTTTTTTTTTTTTTTTATAGCAAACACTCGGTGTGCTTACGTACTTACACAATTGCCAACTGCAGTTGGCAATTGTGAAAGTACGTAAGCACTCCGAGTGTTTGCTAGAAAAAAAAAAAAGAAGAAGCAGCGGGGAAGCAAAATGACGTCATAAAAAACGGTAAAGTCATTCAGCTCATTTACACGTTTCGCACGTACACAAGTGGCGACAACAGACCTCGAGTAAAATTAAAATCCACACTTGTGTTGTTTTCTTTTTATTTCTTCTTTGTATA